>JANAVB010034617.1:5703738-5718738 GCA_029216955.1 Iris pallida | reverse complement strand
ACATGAGACTGACAAGTGGCTACTGACAGGTAACGATGAACTCGGATACAGAATCAAGTATACATAAATGAACTGCTGGTAGATCAATGTATACCAACCCTCGCCCCGATTGTGAACTCGCAGGTCAGTTTCAAGACAAGTCACCCTCGTCCCGATTGTGGACTCGCAGGTGTAAAGGCAACCCTCGCCCGTATGTGGACTCGCAGGTTATGGAAAAGACAAAGGAATAGCAGTTCACTCACTCATACTTACAGACACGACTCAGTCAAGACACAGGTGAAGACACGATACGACGCAATCACGATACACGAGAGAACCAATCCAATATGAACTACAAGGCTGACCATGTACATAGACTATATCTATACTAGCAAGCACGATATACAAATCACAAGTAAATAACCAACAGATAAAACTGTATAATAATAGAAATATGCATGTAAATAAACTGTAGAGGAAGACAAGGTATACTTGCTTGGAGGTTGCACGCAAATCCCACAAAATATAGTCAACTAGTGAGCCGTACATTCCAAGTCATCACAACTGTCTTCGAAAGCTGAAACAAAACATCGCCAACATTCTTAGAATAGTCAAATTAGTTAGTATTGCCTGTCCTTAAGTCCAATTCTGGACACAGGGGCAAAACGGTAATTTCGAGCAAAAACGATCCGCCGTTGGACCCACTTTGCACCGAAAAGTGTGCCAGAGTCAATGGTCTCTAAAGTCGTCAAACTATATGTCTATGGATCCGGTTTTCCGATACGAACCCAATCGTATGTCCAGAGTTGGATTCCGGCGGGCCGTGCACTAAATCACCCGTTGAGTCGGACCGGGGGGGGGCCCGCGATACGATAATTTTATCAACTGTCTCAGAATCGGACCAAACTTGGCATACAGGACCAGAAAAAATGATACGGTCCTGTTGGCACAAGTTCGTCTTGATCTGACGAGCATGCACAAAGTAATTGAGAAATTTGCAAGGTGTACGATACGGTGAATTTTGACGGATACGCATCAAATTCGTCGTGCACACGCGACCAATTTGAATTCCGTCAAAGCCCACACGACCACAAAGCCGTTACGCACCTTTCGATGCCTTCGATTTGCGACCACGTCACCCGAAATGGTGGGACGCACGTCGTATCGAAGGTTTTTATTGATTTTTAATATTCTGAAAACGGGTTTTTCGGTAAACTTCGTAATCGAATAACTTCCTATACCTAACGAAAACAGAGTCTATCAAATGGGTTGTGATCATGTATATATTGTCTAAAAAGTTGTTCAATTAGATTTCTCAATACGTCAATGGTTCGACAGAAAATTGTCTTCCAACTGGGGTGTTGGGACTGTCCTATACGTTCTGTTTTGACCGATTTTTGCTCGACTTTACGTCGATTTTGCAGACGGGTTTTCCTATGAATATCAAAGTTATGTACTAGGATCTAAAGAGGGTTATGAGGGGTTCATACCAAAGTTCGTATCTCGGAGTTTCGTAGAGAAACGAGGAAAAGGAGGCGCGAAGTGGTCATCATTGCTGCAACGCTGCTATTGCCGAGCGCCCTGTTTCGTGCGCACGGTGCGCGCGGTCGGCCGTCAGCCCACCTCCGGCGACGCGCCGCCGTCAGAAGGTCACCCAGGGTAGGAGGGTGGCGCTGGGTTTTAGGTTAGGGTTTTGAGGAGCTATCTCGATCTCTTACTCTCGATATATACACTCGCGCGGAGGGCTACTCAGCGCTCGGTTTTGGAGCTTCTCAGGCTCGGGTTTGCTTGGGGTGGGGCTCGGCTATGAGCCTGGCTGGGTTTGGGCCTTAGGGTGGGCTGCTATCTTATTTATTTCTTTTACTAATTCTTATATATATATATATATATATATAATATATATATATATTTACATATAAATACATAAATACACATCAATCCATTTGTACTTGTATATACAGAGATATATACCCACATATACATATATATATTTAATACACACACAATACACACATATATATATATATATATACATATAAATACACATAGACCCATATACATATATATATATTATATATATATATATATATATATATATATATATATATATATATATATATATATTTATATTATATAAATACACATACACGCAAATATTTATTCTTTTGATAAAGAATAATTAATAATAACTAATTATAATAAATAGTTTATTCTCAATAACCCCAATAATAATAATAATATTCTACTAGTTGTAAAAATAATTCAATAGTGGCTCCTGGATGGGCATATCATAAACTCCTATTACTGGGCCCCAGAAAATCGTATATATTCTAAAACGCTATTAATATTAATAATACCTGTAATTTACATATAATAAATATCTAGAAAATAATTGTCAATTCCTAAATATATACAAAATCTTGCATTTACCAAACATGTCTCATGGCCGCATTTGGTCCCACTACATGACTACATGGGCTTGGATTTGACTAGGTCTAATATGGACAGGCTCGGTACAACCGGGTTCCCGAAAACTCAATAATATAATTAAATAATAAATAAATTCTTCGGTAGGGTTAAGTCGCAACTTGGTCTGGTTTTCTTATTAGAACAATCCTATGACTCGGCCTTCCCCTACCATGGCTAAACACTAATCAAAGCACGCTACTGCACTATCCGTGCCATAATTCTAGTCGTCTTGTACTCCGAAACTCAACCATGGCTAAAGTCATCTACCGTAATAATTAACTAAAATATTTTTATAAATTCTAAAATCACCATTTAAAAAAAAAAAAATAAATAAATAAAATATTTAAAAAAAATCTAGGAAGGGAGGCTACAACTATTTTCACTTACACGACAGACGACTGAGGTGGTGAAGATGGGCAATGGAGATGTGTTGAATGCGGTTGCCATTGGAGATGTGCATTTAAGGACGAAGACAGGTGCAGTTCTTGTTCTCAAAGATGTTCGTCATGTCCCGATATTCGTTTCAACTGGAACCTGGTATCGGTGGAAGGTTGGATGACGAGGGATTCTTTAGTCTCTTCTGGAATAGTCAGTTGAAGCTTTCCAGAGGTTCGATGGTGATTGCCAGAGGAAATAAGAAGTCCGATCTCTACTATATGGAGGAGAGCACACAGGGGGCACAGGAGGTGAACGCAGTCAGTGATGCGTCTACCAAGTTGTGGCACAGGCGGCTCGGCCATATCAGCGAGAAGGGGATGAGCTACTTGGTGAATATAAAGGTGATTCCAGGGCTCAAGTCTACAAAGTTGGAGAAAACACACACTGCTTAGCCGAAAAGCAAAATAGGGTATCTTTCCAAAGTTATCCAAGTTCAAGGAAGCCGGCGTTTCTGTTGATTCACTCAGATGTCTGCAGTCTATGAAGGTAAAATCTATTGGTGGTGCTTCTTACTTTGTAACTTTTGTTGATGACTGTTCCAGGAAGGTTTGGATCTATACCTTAAAGACCAAGGATCAGGTGCTGCCTACTTTCAAAGAGTTTCTGGCCTTTGTTGAAAGAGAGACGGGCAAGAAGTTATTATGTGTTCGGTCCGACAACGACGGCGAGTACATTGGTCCCTTTGATGCGTATTGCAGAGAGCAATGGATACGACACCAGAAGACTCCGCCCAAAACACCTCAGTTCAATGATTAGCAGAGCGCATGAACATGACACTAATGGAGAGGGTACGGTATTGCTGTCAGAAGCAAATTTGCCAAACAGTTATTGGGGTGAGACTCTTCTCACAGCTGCTTATGTTATTAATTTATCTTCTAGTGCTCCTTTACAGGGTGATGTGCCTGACAAAGTATGGTACGACAAAGAACCGTCATACACAGTAAGTGTTTGGTTGTAAGGCCTTCGGCATGTACCGAAGGACGAGAGGTCCAAACTTGAGCCGAAGACGAGGCGATGCATTTGTGTCGGCTACGGTCGGGATGTGTTTGGCTATAGACTCTACGACCAATGGAAAGAAATCTCTACAAAAGCAGAACATGGTATTCGTCGAGGATCAGACCATGACCAAAACTCAGGATTCCGAGAAGCCTTCTGAGGCGGAGAATTGCCTGAGTTAGAGTTATTTCTCTTCGAGCAGTTTTCAGTAGACATCGCAGAGGATCCAATTATGGGGGAGCCAGTGCATGGAGTTGCTCCCAATCTTGATCAGCACTTACTGATAGTGGTCAGGATGTCCCTCAGAAGGATGAGCATGCCGGAGAGGCAGTTCCTGAAGGGGATGAAACTGTTGGTATATAGCCAGCACGAATGGCTCCACTGAGAAGGAGCGACAGAGATCGTCGACCATCTACGAGATACTCACCAGGTGAGTATGTATACTGAGTGACGGGGGAGAGCCCGAAAGCTTACAGAGGCTATGGAAGACGAACACAACCAGGAGTGGATGCAGGCTATACAGGAGGAGATGAGGTCCTTACACGCCAATTCCATTATGAGCTGTATGCGATTGCCAAAGGGAAAGAAGCCTTGAAGAATCGATGGTGTTTAGAGTGAAGCAGACGGATTATGCTACTCGCCCTCGATACAAAGCGAGACTGGTAGTTAAAGGCTACGGTCAGCAAAAAGGTTTAGATTATGATGAGATCTTTTCGCCAGTCGTCAAGCAGTCTATTTTGGGTGGTGCTAGCATTGGCAGCCAATTTTGACTTGGAGGTCGAGCAGATGGACGTGATATATGGCATTCCTCCATGGTAATCTTGAGGAGAAGTTAGTACATGGAGCAGCTAAGGGATTCTGTGAGAAGGACAAGCCACATTTGGTCTGCCGGTTGAGGAAGAGCTTGTATGGTTGAAGCAGGCTCCGAGGCAGTGTACAGGAAGTTCGAGTCTTTATGGAGAGCATGGTTATGCACGAACGACGTCGAACCATTGCGTATCTGTGAGGTACTTTTCCGAGATGATTTTATCAATTTATTGCTCTATATTGATGACATGCTATAGTGGTCAAAATTCCACTAGGATAGCCGAATTGAAGCGCAACTGGGCGTGACCTTCTCTATGAAGGATTTGGTGTAGCAAAGACTATTCTTGGGATAGAGATCAGCCAAGAGAGAGAGAGTCCAAGCTGCACACTTGGCATAAAAGAAGTACATTCACGGGTACTTCAACGTTTCAGGATGGAAGGGTCGAAGAAAGTGAGTGCCCCCTTGCAGTCACTTAAGTTCATTGAGGAGCAGTGTCCATCTACCAAGGACGAAACAGAAGATATAGACGGGTTTCATATGCCTCAGTTGTGGGAAGCCTTATGTATGCTATGGTGTGTACAAGACCAGACATCGCTATGAAGTTGCACAGTTAGCAGGTACTTTCAAATCCTGGAAGGGTACATTGGAGTACGATCAAGTGGATTCTACGATACCTTCAGGGCACTACTGATTGGAGACTTTCTTTTGGTTGTGACGAGCCGAAGCTGGTGGGTATACCGACACTGATATGGTTGGAGATGTAGACACGATGTGATCGACTTCGAACTATGTGATGATGTTTGCTGGAGGAGCGGTATCGTGGCAGTCGCGATTGCAGAAGTGTGTTGCCTTGTCGACGACAGAGGCAGAGTACATTACGGCGACGGAGGCTTGCAAGGAGTTGTTGTGGATGAAAAAGCTGTTGCAGGAAATGGGACTGAAGCAAGAGCAGTATACTTTGCTTTACGACAGTCAGAGTGCTATTCACCTTATGAAGTGTGAGACTCGTCTCACAGTATCGGTATTTATATACGGATACGTATTTTGTATTGTATTTCGTATTTTCTTGGTTTTCGGAATGCTTTAAATTTTTTTCCAAATTATAGATTTTCTCCTTGATCGGCATACCGACGGTGTACTGGTGTATACCGACGGCATACCGTCCGGACAGATTTTTCATAGTTTAGATTTTCGATTTATGATATTTTTATGAATAGTATTTCTGATATTATGAATAGTGTTTCTGATATTTTCGTGAATAGTATTTAGATATTTTGATGAATAGTATTTAGATAATTTTGTGAATAGTGTCGATGCATCCTATTATCCATTGGATAATTGGTTTTCTTTCAATGGCTAGGTTTGATCAAGATTTTGACATGGATCACGATCCAACAGTCACGATTAATTCACCCATTCTATATATCCATTGAGTTTCTTCTCCTCTCTTTTCTTTCCTTTTCCATTTCCTCTTCACTCTCTTCCCTCTCTTCCCTCTTCCTCAAGCTTAGGAAGGCTTGGCCTTGAGGCCTTGAGTGTGGTTTCGGAACCCCTCTTGGTGGTGGAGTAGAAGATTAGGCTTGGAACTTAACCCTAGGCAAGTACATCTTGCTCAAAAGTGACATGACCATGCTACAATTTTATTTTATAGAAATTAAAGTTTTATTGTTCTATAATATGCTCCTCTAAATTGTTAACATCTTTAGTATATAGCACTTTTGGTTTTGATCGGTAGAATTACGTAGATCTGAGTTTCTAGAGGTAATTTTTGAGTATTTTGAGGTATTGATCTATCACATGTTTTAATTTGTGAAAACTAATACTTCCATGTTGTAGGAAATTAAATTCTATGCGATTTTGGCTTTTGAAAATCCGAATTTTGATTTAAAATGAAGTTTTTATGGCCAAAACAAGTTTTGACAAAAGTCTGGATTTTGTTGCTGTTTGGAAGATCAAAATTCCGACGGTATACCGTAGTATACCAAAGGTATGCCAATTTTTGCTTAGAAACTTTCTGTCTTTAGGCCGGTATACCGCCGTATACCGCCGGTATGCCGTTTTAGGCTGATTTGAGCTGTTTTTTTTTTTTTTTTTTTTTGTTGCCTGTTTTCGTCCGCTTTTGCTATTTTCTTCAATTGAAATGATGTTTTATCATGCTTTAGTGTTTTAGTATAGTTAGAACATGATTGTACAATATATTATATACATGACATGTGTTCATGTTCACGTATTGTTTTATGTCCAGATTCTTGATAGTGGCTCGTAGTAGCGCACTCATGACTTGATTTTATTATTGATTTCTAGACCTGAGATATGAGTACATGTTTTTTCTTGACACCGTGGATATAGCTTGATAAATGTTAATCTATTTCGTCTTGGCACTGGACAATCGAGTGTGAGTATTGTTCCGTGTATCACGTGATATTAGTACGGGGATGTTCGTAAGTGATAACTTACGAACTTCTCGTACAAAACACACGTCATCTTAGGAAATTCTTGAGTGTCCACGACTTAAGAATTTGACATGAAAGGTTAATGACTAGTAAAATTCAAGTAGATCATTGTAGGAGGAAATTCGCACTACCAACCCCGAGCTCCAAGGGCCCCATGAGGCGTGGCTTAACCCTGCTAGGCAAGGGCTCCATGACCTACCAAGTTTGTGCGTATTGATACATGATCGAGTCACATATCGTGCCGGGTTGCGGCACAGTCAGTTATATGTTTTCTTTTACAAGTATATGATATGGTTGTTCATGTTATAAGTCAAGACACGTTTCATCTGCCAGCAGTCTTGTTGGGCAATAGATGTACTACTCATACCCCTGGACATCCGGGTATCTGTGGTCAGGTAGTTGCGAAGATTCTCAACGTGCATACTAGTAATTAGGATTGTGTTAACCCTAGCTAGTTAATGATAGAAAGCTGTAGGCAATGATTGGCCGTGCACTTTTGATTGTTTGTTACTTTATATGCTCTTTGTGTCGTTGAGTGGCCAGAGATTAAGTTCTGCTCGGGAAAATATCTGCAACTCCGGTCCTTATTTGGTTTAAGGGTTGTGGCTCCGACTTCGAGTAGTTCCTAAGTCCCTTGTTGCTTATCGGCATTATTCCGTTTTTCTATATTGTTCAGTATTTCCATTCAGTCAGTTATATTCTCGAGATACGTGCATGGTACCGCATTAGTCTCGACCCGCATTTATTTATATTTTTTATATGTTGATGTTTTGTTTGTGGGTTTATGTCGTTCACTTCGAGCATTCCTTGTGGTACTTGCTATTTGGGGCCTGACCCCACTGGTTTTGTTTGGCCAGATTTATCGCTGGAGCCCGAAGATTCTCCCTACCTTTCTCTGGATGACCCGCCGCTGCTTAGATCTGCGGTTGTTCCTCCTCGCGAGTGGGTTCCCTTTTTCTACCACTTGCGGTTCATTTTATTTTGGTGGTGTTAGCTAGGGCATGTGTTAGCCCTATTATTTCGAGTCTTTCTTAGACTTCGGTCAACATGATGTATTATATTAGATCTAGGATATAGTGATCATGTATAATGGTACTTTGCTAGTGTAGCATTTTGTATTCACTAGCTATGATCATGTATTATAGTATTTTGGGATGCCTCTTTACTTTCATATTTGATATACTCTTGATACATGTTGTTGTTGGATTGAGATAGAATTTGTTCGATCATAGGAGTCGTCAGTGGCATGCTAGAGTCTTCCCACTTGTCTTCTAGACAGCTTTGATCGTACATTAGGGTACTGGCGTACCTTGATATACGTAGCTGGCTTTGTTTTGCCCCTGCTATCCAGTATTCTGGTTCTGGGACATGACATGAAGAATCAGACCTTTCATAGCCGGTCCAAGCACATCGAGACTTGGTATCATTGGATATGGAATGTGATTGAGAAGAAGGACGCGATGCTTGAGAAGGTCCATACTGATGACAATGGAGCGGACATGCTCACGAAGGTTCTACCAAGGAGAAGTTTGAGTACTGCAGACGGATCGTCGGGATGACGAGTTCCTCCACCTAGTTGTGAAGGGGGAGAAATGTTGGAGTGGGTGGGGTTCCCAACCTATGTGGAGAATACCCCGGAGAGCGACAAGCGCCATCCGTGTGTCGGAGAAGCTCGGGGAGTGCATGGATCCTATTTTGGAACATATATGGTAAGAAAATATATGATTGGATTTCCATATTTACTTTGATCATATATTTATGATTGGGCCCTTCATATATTAGCTTTCCATATAATTGGGCTTCCAATTATGGTAAGCCAATTATGATTGGATTTCCATTAAATATATGATTGATGCATATTGGAAGTTTTCATATATATTTGCCTTCCATGTATGGATTACCAAGGGCTTATAAAAAGGTGATGCATGCTAGTTGAAAACTCATCTCAAAATAAGAGTGCTTTACAATCTTTGAGAGAGAGAGAGAGAAAGAGAGAGGATTAAGGACTATTGTGAAGGAGAGATTGCTTTGAATAATTTTTCGGCATCTCTTGTTCTTCGGAGTCCGCAATCAAATTTTTTTTTCTTTCAAGTGAGTTGTGGTGATCCGTGTTGGATCGGAAGGAGCTTGTAGAGGGTGTATTCTCTCTATTCTATTAGTGGAGGTTCTTCAGGGTTGGACTCCGATCATCCCGTGGTTTTTCCCGCAAGGGTTTTCTACGTCAAAAATCTTTTGTGTCTGCGATTATGTTTGGCATTTTTGGTTTGTGTGCTTTTGCTCGGTTCTCTCGCAGGACATTCTGGTTTGGAGGAACGGTTTTCGCGCTTCGTTTCCAACAATTATATCACATCAATATATGATCCTGATACTAATTGGACGGATAAATCTAAGCACCGCCCATTTAGTATAAACCTGATCCCGGGTAAATAGGATTATTGTTGGGAAAATAGAAGTTGTGTCATCCAGAAGTGTTTCTCTAAATATTGCATTTGCATATATGATTTGTCAGAGGTTTACACATTTATTCATGACACCTAAGTTCCTTTGGAAATAGATGCAAATACTATAAGAAATATTTATCAGTAAATCTACTTTAAAATTATCCTTTCCTCCGGTTCAATTTCAAAAATTTTATCATCTTACTTTATCTTCCTTACTCCTTTGACTGAGGACTTGCTCGTCGTATTGACGACATAGTTTTGTTCACTAGGTTTTGATGAAGGTCATGAGAAAATGCAAATGCACACTGAAGAGAAGCTTTATGTATGAGACAAAGAGGAGGTTGAACTGGTATCAGTTAGTAAAACTTTGTAGCTGGTAATGTAATATATGTATTGGGTTAATGGTTGTAATCGGGTAGAATAAAAATTTTTATTATAGTTTAGAATATCCTTTAATCAACCTGTCATTTATTATTTTATGCATCGTGTGACCTGTGATCAACCTATCCTAGAACCCTACGGGCGACAATCGCGAATATGGGTACTGGAGTATTCATATGTCGCGTAGCCTGGGGATGTTGTTACGTACTCGGCTCGCCGTATTTTGGGAGCGGGGCGTGACACCTAGATTGGGGGATAGGAGAGTTAAGTGAGAAAAAGTTAAGTAAGGAAAAATAAAAATCATATTTGGTTTGAGGATGAGAGTTTAGGAGGAGGTTATATAGGGTTAAGTGGGGGTCTGTTTAACCTTCTTTTGTCTATTTTTTAACCTCCAAATCAGAGAGTTAACGAGGTTGTTTAAGAGATTTTGTTTAAAAAGTCCTATATACCTCTCATTTGTCCTATAAAATATTATATATTTTTTTTTTCTTATGTTGCTCCGTAACTTCTTCATCCGTGAAGATATTTTAACAAGTTATAATTAAGATATCTATCAAATTTAATTTTATGACACATGTAACAAGGATATTTTTGTAATTATTATATTTTTATTAATTCTCCTTCAATCAAAACCTCCAATCAAATCAATAATTATTAAACACAAACACCACTTAACTCTTCCTACAATCCAAGTAATGTTACATATATCGTATTGACTCTACTTTCCATCGCTTAACTTTTCTTCACTTAACTATGTCTTTCCCTCAATCCAAGTAGACCCTAAAGTTGATGATTATATAATTATATTTAAATTAAAACAACATTCTCCATATATAAAAATAAAAGGATAATAACTTTAATTATAAAATTCGAAAGAACCATTTCTAGATCTTTGATGCTAGGTGAGTTATGTTAGTCCCGGGGCTTGATCAAAGATGGTAGACTCGATGTCGAGATCAGAGGTTCATGCATATGTTTCACCTTCTGATAATTCTCGAGATCCAAGAGGAACACTATAATATGAATCTGATTACAAAAGCAACAATAATCAGAAAATAAATCTCACGTTCTTCCTCGCAATCGCAGTTGCTGACGGACAGAACTGAGTTCAGAAAATAAATCTCACATTCTTCCTTGCAATCGCAGTTGCAGACGGACAGAACTGAATTACAACTAAGATGAAGGAGAAGAAAGAAGAAGAGGAAAGGTTCTTGCTGGGGTGATTAAGATCACCGTTGCTCAAAGCAAGATTCGCCCCACCACGATCTGCTTCCAGGAACCAGCAAGTTCACGAAGAACTTCTGGAACGCTCGTAAGTCAAAATTTGAGACTTGAACGGACTTCCTGGACTTTACGGACTCCCTTTAACTTTCTTCTTGGTGCATCTTCCAAAGGAGACCAAGGGGCTCTATTTATAGAGTGGAGTGAGACTTCACCTCTTCTCCTATCCGATGTGGGACTAAAATATCAATACTCAAAAATAGAGTTTGATATTTTAGATCATCCCACAATCAGCATAGAAGCGTGTCAGTCCACGCCTACCCCCGAACACTTTCGTGCATGCACGAGACATCCTGGAGTCTGTGTCCGAGTCCACACAACAAAAATCAACTTGCATCCTTGTTGGAATTAATCATTTTTCCTTCTAGAAAAATACTCCCACATGGCACACACTTGTGCCCTACCACACCTCATGTCACGACCCACACCCACTGTGAGGGTACGAGAACGTAACAACGTCCAGCCTACGCCGCAGTGTCGGCGGTAGAACGCTGTCCTAGGTCAATCATCTAACAATATAAAGGTACCTGTACAGTATATACACTCCTAATGGAGGTGACATAATAGAACAGTCTCAATCACATCTAAGGCAGATACAGAATAGTAAAGATAGATAGAGAGATCAAAAGCACAATGTAAAACAAATAAGAAGGAGAAAATCTAAGTGTCTAAGATAACAACTCAAGAACATCCAGCTCAATACAAGTCTCTAAATATAACAACATCTCAGAAGAAAAACTGAAAATCAAATAACAAAGCTGAAAGAAAACTAAAGCCTAGCTATCTAGCCTAGACTCTGGGAGTAGCATCCTGTACTGCAGCTGGATCCTCCAGAGGAACCAGGTCGCAGGTGTCGTCTAAGCCTGCTCCGTAATAGGTGGTGCATAGGGCCTCCTCCTCATCCTCTGTAATATTTTCAACAGGTCCAGTCAGGACAGGAGCGAGTACAGTACATCTCAACAGATCATAGCAGGTTAGAAAATATAATCATGCAGTAAAGTAAGATACATGAACTGAAGAAATACAGTATGTAACAGAGAGAAACTGTAATAGAAATATCTACTATACATAGAGAACTAATAGTGACTAGTGAGTCAGAGTAAAATATAAACATGTGAATGGCATAGGAGATTCATGACTACAGCTAAGAGAGTGATTCATGACTACATCTACTTGGATAATATTCACATGTCTATTTCTACTCCCCCATCCCCAATCAATACACAAAGATCTGTTCAAGTTATGTTAAGATTTGTGAAACTCCACATGGCTCATAAAATGAGTGATACGTGAAGGTGATTCATGATGGCTCTGTGAACATGAGAGTACATGTGTCACAAGCGATTCGTGAATCAGAGGAAGCATAGAGATACGTGATGATTCGTGAAACACACAAAACATGCAGTATTCGATGCTCCCGAGGGGGATAACATCTCATGAAAAGATCCATATAGTACCAATCCGTGTGACCAACGTGACAGTATCAAGTAAAGTAATTTAAAGCAGGAAAATAATTCTAAGCAGGATATGAAATGATCAGAGAATATACTCGCCTGGTATCCCAAATGTCCGAAGAGAATATACTATCCGAGGAGTGGTGTCTGGCTCCTATTTAGAACAGCACAAGTCATAACATGTCCAGAATGGTAAAATGAAGTTCTACTATGCACTCTACATGAATCTAGGTTACTCTAGGCCAAAGTCAACTCTTGGTCAACTCTGGTCAACCAAGAAGTCACACCTAGGTCAACTATGGTCAAACTAGGTCTAACAAGTCCAATCTAGGTCAACCCTAGTCTGACTAGGTCAACACCAAGCCCAGCCTATACTAAGCCTATGCCAACCCATATATCAATATCATATATCAATATCAATATCAATCTATATATATACATATTTACATACATTCATATATGCATACATACATATATTTACATAGGTTCATAATGCATACATACATATTTTACATGTATTTATACATAGAGAAATAGAGAGGGGGTTAAAGGGGGTAACATGTGTGTGTGTGTGTAGGATATGGGTTAACAGGAATGGGGTGTGGTGGCAAGTAGATATCCAGAATAGTGTGTGTGAGTATGTAATAAACTGAATCAATAAATTAGATAGTGTAAGGGACATGGGGTCTCAGGTTTCAGGTTTCATATAGTTCCCAGGAAGTAGAAAACCCAACATTTAGTTAGATATCTGAATTAGTTTAGAACTCAACCAATCCAATTTCGAACTTAGTTAAAGTTCAGATAATTCAACATTGAGTATCAGTGATTTCGTTTTTCTTTACCAAAATAACAGTTGTTAGAATATCAGTCGAAATTCCATATCCCAATGGAACTCAGTTAAAACATTCCTATACAACTTAAATCAAATTTCAAGTAAAAATCACAAATCAACTAAAACAAAATTTGAATTCAAATCATGAACCCAAATCTCAGTTTTTGAATTAAACAATCTCAGTTTTCAAATCCTGAAATCATTTCAGGTTTCATTTCAATTAAATCTCAGGTTTTTGAACACATTCTCAGGTTTGTAGACATAGGTAATATCTCAGAAATTTCAACATACAAAACCCCATTCTAATCTCAGTTTCAAATATCAAGGAAAGGGAACATTTCACAGGTTTGTTTACACAAGGGAAATTCTCAGGTTTCAGAAACATTACTGTCAAAACAACCAAGTTCATAAACTCACATTTTAGTTTTCTATACTATCCTAAAATCAGAATTTTACATTTCAAAACTCAGTTAATATCAAACAACATATCAAGTAACCTATTCAGTTTTAACTTTGATAATGAACTTAAAATCGAAATCAGTTATAAAAACCACAACCCAAAAGAATTCCCAGTTATCTCTACACATCTTGTCAATGAATTCATAACACGTTCAAATTTCATTTAACAAATTAATCTCAGTTCTCACCAATTTCTGTTTTGAATCAAACAACCAGGATTCAAATGACAGTTATTAGGATATCAATGTGTGAGAGTGTTTGATGTTGGGGGGGGAACTGGAACTGTTTACCAGTTTAATTTTTCTGAACATGGACAGGAAATCCCCAATCCATATACCAAAAACCAGATTCAGTGATCCCCCCATCCCAATACAACACAACTACACATTACATATCAATACACAGGTAGGTGAGCTAATTACTACAATTAACAGCATCTAATCAGTTAATAAAACAATTTAAAATCAGGAAAAATCAACTTTCAGTTCAGGTATCAGTGTATCAGTCCCCTATTGGAAAATTCGATAATTCGAACCCAAAAACCATCTAATTTACAATTAACAGTTGGTAATTAATGTCACATGTAAGGGTACTAGTTAGGGTCTTCGTGTCCAAAAATTGGAAACGAATCGTGTCCAGATTAACACACGAACACATCACCCAACAGTGTACAAAATCGTCGTGCACGCGTGCACTCGTGTCCCGCGCGTGACACAGGCCACGTGGTGACACGTGGCCTCGCGTACACGTGCACCAGGGGTAGGGCTACCCCTAGGACCGCCTGTATAGTGACCACGATGTGTGTCATGTCCGTGTCAGCTGCGTGTCAGTGCACAAACTGTGCGCACACAGCAGCCCGTGCGTGGCTCGTGCGACCAGTACGGGGGCGATTGCGCCACACACACACTCCACGAGGTGCTCCCAAATTTTGGAAGCACGATGACAGTAGTTGCCCCTAGGCTCACACCAAAATAAGGACACGAAGTGTCCTGTGTCGAGAGAAAATGAG
>JANAVB010034617.1:5680254-5703725 GCA_029216955.1 Iris pallida | reverse complement strand
CGTCCTGGGAACCTGGATGGTCTGCAGGGTTGTGGCTGTGGAATAATCTCACTGCATCTTGCTAGTAATTAGGCCTGTGATAACCCTAGTTAGTTAAAGTATCAAGCTGTAATTCTTGCTTGGCGTGAAATGATTGGATGGAGTCTAACCAAGTCTAGTCTTGTCTTGATCCTGTTACATATCCTGATTTTTATATTATCTTGTCGATAAATGGTGGGAAACCAAGTTCCGTTCAGACGAAGGGTTACAACCCCGGTCCTTGTTTGGTTTACGGGTTGTAACCTGGTTATCTGAATAGTCCCATGGTTATCTCGTCGTATATCATCCTGATGTATTTCCTTAATTTCCAGTTCTTACTTTTATTTATATCTTGTGCTGATTGCTGGTTTTAGTTCCTAAGTGAAGCTTCCTTTGTGGCACTTGCTCTTTCTGGGATCTGACCCAGCTGGTTTTGTATGGCCAGATTTCGGAGCAGCTCCAGAGGATCCACCGCTTTTCCAGTCCGATGGTGAACACCAGACGTAACCCGGGCAACGAGTGGGTTTATTTTTGCTCTCCCACTTTATTGTAAAAATATTCTTTTGAGGCGTTTAGCCGACGAGCACCTGTTTAGCTCGATTGTATTTACTTACTGTCTGCCTACGGGCTGTAACATGATTGACAGATCCTAGGGTTGATCATGTATGACTAAACTCTTGCTAGTCCTAACATTTTGTAACGACTAGCTTCATGATCAGCTGAATATGTAATATTTGGGACGTCTTCTTATTGTATATTTAATGATCATACATCTTGTAACATCTATTTACTTGCTTGTGATTGAGACAATAGGCTTGTTCATGACCATAGGAGACAGTTGGCTTGTAGTAAACCCTCATGTATCTAGACAGCCGTGACCGTATAGCGAGATGGAATCCATTTCAATATACGTAGCTGGCTATGTCTGCCCCCGCTCTCCAGTATTCTGGTTCTGGGGCGTGACAGTCCTCTTCCTTCTTCCTCTTGAAATTTTCTCTAATTTGACTTTACAAATTTCTTAAATTAATAGGACTTAGCTACAATTTCTGAAATATATGAAAAATTATGATAAATCCCAATCTTATGAAAACATGATTAATATAGACATTAAATTTAGGGAAAACCCATTCATGGACACAATAAATGTATATACATAATTTGTGACACAATACGTAGGATACAAATAAATGGACACTTTGATTCAAGTTATTTGTAATATATATAAATACGAAGATGTGTGGACAAACCTATCAGTCGCATACATACATGGACATTATATATCATGATATAGTTTATGGACACAACACATGAGTTATATTTTCATGAAAACTTAAATTAAATTTGGTACCACTTATGGGCAAAATTCCTATACTTGTTTAAATTCAATTTTTTTTTACATATGGATATATCTCTAGTATGATATGTACACGATCGGTTAGTTTTGAATGTTTAGGATCAATAACTTTTGTTTTATTATAAACATTATTTATGTCCATACTTTAAAATATATCAAATTAACATAGTTTGACATGATTACGTACCTAATATGGATGATTATAGGTACCTACATGTTAAAGTAACCCTACACCTACTAAGTTTCAATTTTTAAATTTCCTTTCGCACCCTCAAGAAGCTAAAATATGATGTGTATCAAGTATGAGTTAAGTTTAATATTTAGATCTAATTTTGTATAAAATTTATAACAAGACAATAATACAAATTTTATAAAATTATTTTGTATGTGATTTGGAAGCAAGGTTTTGATATCGTTGCGCTACTAATAATTTTGTTTTTGAACTTAGGTAGTATTTAGCAAGTTGCAAATAACTCAAGAAAATTTTATTACTTGCTTATTTACTTGCTAACGTAAGAAAGTCTATATTTAATCACATTTTATATACAATGCTTGCGTGAGTTTCCGGTGTTCGAGGGTTGCTCCACCGAAGGGTCGGCGTACCCATTTATTATATTTGTCGATTGAAAATTTTCGGAATTAACTGTTGGCCCATTGGTCATGGTCAAACCTGATTTTAATAATTGATCAAACTCTGTCTCGATATAATTACAAGTCAACTCAGATGTTTACCTACGATATTTTGGACACTGCTCAACAATGGATATCAACAATGTTCAAGACCGAAGCCATTTGCCATTCAGAATGTACTTCCTGTTAAGCAATGTAATTTTTCATTTTATTGAGTCTAGGAATACATTGTACACCGAGTCGTACTGACAAATAGGCTATCCGAAAACGTTTTTCAAAACCATCATATTATTTTACAAATGACCTACGTTTTTGAAAAACATTCTTTTTACGGAAAAGCTTTTGAAGGATTTTTCAAAAAGCTAAAATTTATTTTCTCCAAAAATGAACTGGCAGAACCCCAGGAGAACTCGGGCCGAGTTCGGCCAGAGTTCGGCCATTTGGAACGTTAGTGAACGTTGGATTTTTGAACTTGGTCATCCTTCAGTTTCGGTTTGTTACAAAGATTTTGTCCGAATTCTGCCCGAATTCTGTCAGAGTTCTGTCTTTGGAAAAACTATAAATAGAGAAGTATTTCGATCATTTCAGATCACCAATTCACTTTCAATCTCTTCTCTTCCTAACCTTATATTCTTCCAAAGAGTTTTAAAAGCTTTCATTTTCAAATTCCAAGCCAGTTACAATCCTCTAGTCGATTTGTCAGTGCGGTACGGTCTAGAAGTTTCAGAGCGATTGTAGTCAGAGGCTTGATAGAAGATTCAACTCTTCACAGTTGAAGTTGGTCGAGTTCTTCATATCAAAGCTCGCATCTGTAGAAGTTGCAAGGACTTCGTATAAAAACTTGCGGGATTAATCCAATAGTGGATTCAACTGGAAGCTAGAGTTCTTCCGACTGGACTAGTCCTCACAAGAGGGAAACCAGTATAAATCTCGGTGTTTGCGTTTGCCTTCTGATCTCTTTTAATTTCTGTCATTTACTCTTGTGATTATTATTATATCTGTGATCTAACTGCTAACAAATTTTAATTAGCAATATTCCGCTGCCTACTCTATTCACCCCCTCTAGAGTATTCTGCTTTACGATTTCGTTCCTACAATTGGTATCAGAGCGGATTCTCTATAAGCAGGTTCTCCATCTAGAGGTATACCAAAGCGGGTTATACAGGTAAAGTAAGGTAAAATTGCAGTTATATTCAAGTTTTATATAGATCACAATATTACACATGGCAACTGTGAAATTTACAAGTGAAGGCCAAGCTACAAACAGACCTCCACTGTTTGACGGCACAAACTACACTTATTGGAAAACACGTATGAGTTTCTTTCTGAAATCTCTTGATTTTGACTTATGGTCTGTGGTTATTGATAGATATAAAAAGCCACCTCGTTTATGTTAATGGTGTTTTAGCTGAAAAACTCCATGACAAATATACAGAGGAAGAAAAAAAAAGGCCAGTCTTGACGCACGTGCTATTAACGCTTTATTTTATGCTTTAGACAGAACTGAATTCAATAGGGTATCTACTTGCACAACATCAAACGAAGTGTGGAAACTTCTCGAAGTAACCCATGAAGGAACAACCAAGTCAAGAGGTCAAAGATCAGCAGACTTACTCAGGAGTATGAGGCGTTCAAAAAGCCAAGTGAATCAGTCACTCAGATGTTTACAAGATTCATGGATATTGTAAATCCTTTGTCCTCACTAGGCAAGGATTACAGTAACCATGAGAAGATTCGTAGCTCTTACAAAGAACTGGATTCCAAAGGCTACAGCAATCATTGAAGGGAACGACCTCTCAACAATGTCTCTAGAAACACTCATGGGTAAGCTACTTACCCACGAGCTAGAACTTCAAGACTTTGAAGATGCTACACCAAAGGAAAGTCAGAGAAGATGTAACCCCTGTTTCTCAAAAAAAATTAAAATTTATTTTATTGTGTTTGAAAGTAATTTATTTTTGAAACTTTGTAAAAGATATTTACTATTTTTTTCTGCATTTCAAAATGTAGTTTGTAATTAACGGTTTGAAAGTACTATTTAGTTTTAATAAATATTTGTTATTAAATTTTATTATTGAATTATAAAGTCATTTATTATTACGTTTGTATTTTCAAAAAAAATATCGGTTTCGAAAATAATTTAAAAATCATGATTATTTTTGGAGCAATAAAAAAATTTAGTAACTTATTTTGAATAAGATTAGATTTATAAATATATTTTACCTTATTTTATAACATCAAACATTATTTAAAATATTTATGGTGACTAATTGTGGCATTAAGAATTATCTAATCTAGATTTGAAATATTATTTGATTTAATGATTTATCTATTATATGATTTAAATTGCTTTGATAAACATTAAATTATCTTAAAGTTATTATGTTGAATTTGATTTAGATTGGATTTGGATTTGAATTCATATGATTTGGATTTAAATAATTTATTTGATTTAAATTTATGGAGAGACTTGTCTGTTAGAAATTCTAATCCTATTTGAATCATATCTAGTATTAGATAGATTATTTATTATTTGAACTAATCATATTCCTATCCAAATTAGTTGGTAATCCTAATCATATCTTTATTGATTGAGTTCTAATCATATCCTAATTCACTAATTACTTTCCAGTATCTATATGTATTGAACCTATAAAATAAAATCATCTCTCATACCTTCTTTTCCAAAATTTCTCTCTTTTTCGTCATAATTACACCAAATTCGTCATAAATTCAGCCTTCCTTTTCAAATGTTTTACCAACTTCGAAAGGCCATAACTTCCAACTCCGGACTCCGTTTGACCTCCATTTTTTTGTTGTAACCATCTCGAGGTATATTTCTGAATATAAAATTTATTTTCAAATAATTGTAAACTAAATTTTTAGAAATTTTATGGAGTGTCAGTTGTCCAAAATTTGACACGTTTCGGTGTTTTCGAGATTCCGGGAGAACTAGGAATCGGAATCACGATCCGTTTGATGTTTCGGAACGCTGATGAAAAGTTACACATCATATAATTTTCTCAACAACTTTTCGAAATATTTTATTTTTTGTTTTATTTTAGAGGCCCATCTCATCAATTGAGATCTTGTGTATTTTTGGCATCTACAACTATTTGTGCTAACACAATCATACAGTACGTCAACTGCAACCAACCCAAGGCAAGTACTTGTTGATGCTTTCATGTGCATTTACTTTATATTGTCATATTCACTATACATGTTATTTTTCGTGTCTTGACTGTTACACACACGAGAGTTGAGTGATTGACTATTGTTCATGTTTTCTCATGATATCGTGATTGTTCTCGTGATCGTGTTTTCATGATTGTGAGCTATGGATATTAGAGGGTTACAATTATTAGGCACGTGGACAAAGTCCAGATTGTATTGTTGGCAACTCTCCCGTTTACGGAGGCGGGCCTTATAACCTCATCGTTCGCCCAAGCCGTCCATGTGTAGGAACGTTGTACTTCTCATGACACGTGCACTATGATGGTTTATATGAGTTTCTTTGTCTTTTTATTCTCACTACCTTCTTATGTCGTTTATCATATTACATATTTCCTTGTTCATATTGTTCGTGTTTTCCATTGATCATTAATTCACATGTTTAGTGTTATATTGCTTTATATTGTATTTGTATTGTGAGGGCTAGACTTGTACTTGTTCCAATCCTGACTGGATAACCATTTTTCAGTTGACAGATTCTTGATGACTATTCTCGATGACTTTCTCTCTTGCTTTGGGTTCCTTCGGGTGGAGTTAGATCTATCTTGGAGGCCAACCGTAGATTCTAGTTAGAATAGTCACATGTAGCGGGTTTGTATCTGTATACAAATTTGAATGTATTATTGGAATTGTAATTAAAATAATTATTGTGAATGAGCAAAATAGAGATATTTATTGTATTTGAGATTTATATTGAGTCCAAACAGCATACTACCGCCGATGTTGCGACGTAGGCTGGACTTGGCCACGTACTCGTATCCTGAAAATAGGAGCGGGTCGTGACAGAAGACGATCGCTCTCAAGGCTCAACATAGAAGAACCATCGAAGATGATTCCGACGACAGCGACTCCGACTCTGAAGATCAAGCTCTTCTGATAAAAAGTTCAAGAAGTTCATGAGATTTAACAGAAGAACAAAGGACAGCAAAGACAACAACAACGAGGAAGATCCTATTTGCTATGGATGCAAGAAGAAAGGACACATGAAGAAAGATTGTCCCTCAGCATCATCATCAAAGAAAAATAGCAAATATGACAAAGGCTACCTGAAGATATCGACATCAAGAAAGTACGCCAACACAAGCATATGGCATAAAAGTGAAGCCAGCGACTCAGAAGATGAACAATCAGACGACGCTGCAAATGTGTGCTTGATGGCTTGCGATTAGGTAATCAATAATCCTCTATTTGACCCTTATGATGATTTCACCTTTGAGCAACTAGGAGAGGCTTTCAGTGAACTGTTAGATGATTACAGGAAACTGCGTAGCAAATATGAAACCTCTAAGAAGGTACTCAAAGAGTACAAAGGTAAAATAGGAAGACTTACGACCTACTAGATCATGTTAGAGATAGTGACTCTTCAAATGAGTCTGGTGAGCTTTCTTCTATTAAATTGTTGTTACACGAGACTGTTAAGCTATCCGAAGAAAAAGACCAAACTATTGTCCTGTTAAAGGAAGACCTATCTAAGGAGAGAAAGAGTCTCCAATGTGCACAGGTCAGATTAGAATCACTCACATCTGACTATACTAGATTATATGACACTTCCAAAAAATTGAAATTAGTTTAGAAAAACGGCCTGAAGTTGCTGCTTCCTATTCTAACACGTGTCAATTACCGAATCATCGGAACACGCCCAACACTGTCAGACCAAACCATACCAAGACTACCCAAGAAGACTAATAGGCATGCATTCTTCTATACTAGAAAACCAAAACCTACCAATCATGCACCTCACACTACTTTCAACACTCAACATGCTAAATGTCATTATTGTGGCCTCATTGGTCATATATCTTCTGCATGTAGAATCAGAAAGTTAGTAGATTTAAATATTTATGCATGGATACCAAAAACTAACCAGTCAGGACCCTACAAGAAATGGGTACCAAAAGTTTCATCTGCAAATTATTTTATAGGTGGGACACCCTTCACATGCTATGAGCAAATGGATCCTCGACAGCGGTTGCTCACGGCACATGACCGGTGACGCTTCATTATTTGCAACACTGTCGAAGAGGAATAAAGAAGGATATATCTCCTTCGGTAATAATTTGAGAGGGTACACAATCGGTATCGGTGACATTGGTAAGACTCCCTATCCAGTGATTAAAGATGTTTGTCTTGTTACTGAGTTAAAACATAATCTCCTCAGCATAAGCCATTTAGCTGATCACGGTTATGGTATTAACTTTGTAAAAGATAAATGTATATAATTGATAGGTCAACTGGTAGCACTATATTTGAAGGTATTAGGGAAGATATATTATGTATTCTATTTGTTGGAAGATGCTAACAATACAGGTAGATGTTTGATGGCCAAAAGTATTGAGAGTCAACTATGGCATATGAGACTCGGTCATGCAAACATGGACACAATTTTAAGATTATCTACGAAGAAGTTGGTACGCGGCTTACCATATTCTTTCAAGAAGGATACGGTATGTAGTGAATATGAAAAGAACAAAGCTACCAAATCCGCATTCAAATCCAAGAACGCTGTAAGTACCACTAGACCTTTAAATTATTGCATATGGACTTATTTGGACCCACAGAATTGCGTCTAGGTGGTAAGTTGTATGCATTTGTCATTATAGATGACTTCTCTAGATATACATGGATTTATTTTCTTGCACGCAAGAACGATGCATTATCAGAATTTGTCACCTTTTGCAAGAAAGTACATAATGAAAAAGGGTTCATGATTACTCCCATTCGTAGTGATCATGGCGACGAATTTGAGAATGCAGAATTCAAGCAATTTTGTGACACACACGGTTATCTGCATGAATTCTCTTGCCCTAGGACTCCACAACAAAATGGAGTTGTGGAACGTAAGAACAGAACACTATCTGAAATGGCTAGAGTTATGTTAAACCAGTTTAGTCTACCTAGATATTTATGGGCTGAAGCTGTAAATACATCATGCTATATTCTCAATAGGGTTCAAATTTGACCTATATCGAATAAGACTTCCTATGAATTATGGTTTGATAGAACACCAAATATTTTTATTTCAAAATCTTTGGCTGTAAATGTTTTATTCTTAATACCAAAGATAATTTGAGTAAATTTGATGAAAAGGCCGATGAAGGTATTTTTAGGTTATGCAGCAAAGAGCAAAGGTATAGAGTCTTTAACAAAAGAACCATGATCATTGAAGAATCTATCAACGTCAAGTTTGATGAGCTAAATCAACACTTAGACGATGATGAAAATGAAGACATAATCGCACCAAGTACAGCTACTGCAAAACCTTCACACAAAGGTACAGAACCATCACATCAGGCATCAGATGAACCTCCAAGCAAAGAAGTCGGAACTAGTAATCTTGAGACTACACCAAAAGAGATGAAATTCTTGGCTAGTCATCCAAAGGACTTGGTAATTGGTGAGATTACCAAGGGTGTAAGTACTCATTCCTCTAATAAAGATATAGCTTCTTGTGTTGCTTTTGTCTCGCAGTTTAAACCCAAAAATATTGATGAAGCATGTAGTGATAATTTTTGGTTAGATGCTATGCAAGAGGAATTAAACCAATTCGAACGGAATCAAGTTTGGGAACTTGTTCCCAAGTCTATTGATCATCGGTCATTGGCACCCGATGGGTATTCCAAAATAAACTGAATGGGAATGGTTTAGTGACTCGTAATAAGGCTCGACTCGTAGCTCAAGGATACAATCAGGAAGAAGGTATCGACTACGATGAGACTTATGCCCTAGTTGCAAGATTAAAATCCATTCGCATGTTATGTGCATTTGCATATTTTCTTAATTTTAAGTTATTTCAAATGGATGTCAAAAGCGCATTTTTAAATAGTTTTATAAAAGAAGAGGTTTATGTAGCTCAACCACCCGGTTTTACTGATTTCAAATTTCCTGAACATGTTTTCAAGTTGAAGAAAGCTTTATACGGTTTGAAACAAGCCCCTCGTGCTTGGTACGACCGTCTAAGCACTTTTCTATTTGATAACGGCTTTTCAAAGGGAAAGGTTGGCACTACTTTGTTTATAAAATCTTTGAATAATAATATTCTTTGATTCAAGTTTATGTAGGTGATATTATCTTTGGATCTACTGATGAATCTCTTTGTCAAGAATTCTCAAAGTGTATGCATAATGAGTTTGAGATGAGCATGATGGGAGAGTTGAAATTCTTTCTCAGACTGCAAATCAAACAAACCAACAATGGGACGTTCATAAATCAAGCAAAGTATACAAAGGATCTATTAAAAAAGTTCGACATAGAAGCAACAAAATCCCTTAGCACTCCAATAGCGACTTCAACCAAGCTTGATATTGATGAACAAGGCAAACCTGTCGACATACGTAAGTATCGAGGTATGATCGGTAGCTTACTATTTAACTGCTAGTCGACCAGACATAATGTTTAGTGTTTGCTTATGTGCACGTTTTCAAGCTAATCCTAAGGAATCACATTTGTGCACAGTTAAGCGTATCTTCCGATACCTTAAAGGCACTTCTTCTGTCGGCTTTTGGTATCCCAAAACCACGTCGTTTGACCTAACCGGATATTCCGATGCTGATTTTGCTGGATGCAAAGTAGATAGAAAAAGCATTAGCGGCACATGTTATTTCCTAGGAAAAGTTCTAGTCTCCTGGTTTAGTAAAAAGCAAAATTCTGTTGCATTATCAATAACCGAGGGTGAGTATATCGCCACAGGACGTTGTTGTACACAAATTTTGTGGATGATGAAACAAACCTTAGAAGACTATGGATTGCATTTTTCACACATAGCTATTTTTGTGATAACATTAGTTTTATTAATTTGACTAAGAATACTGTGTGTCATTCTCGTACTAAATATATCGAGATTCGACATCATTTTCTTAGAGATCATCAACAAAATGGAGATATAGACCGTGTATACATAGACACACAGAATCAATTAGCTGACATACTCACAAAACCTTTAGCGGAAGATCGTTTCAACTATTTACGTCGAGAATTAGGAATTTTAGATATCAATAATATCAATTAATTTTGTTTTATTAATTATTTATTCGATACTCATAAACTGTTTTTGAGATAAGCCTAAAAAAAGTTTGTCTGCCACCACGACTACGGTTGAAGCGAAGCGATATTTAATAGTTTCCCGGTGAACCTCCGTTAGCTAGGACAGTACTCCTACAGCTAATCTAAGACAGATGCTGAGTAAAGAATATTAATTTGTAAAATAATATTAATTATATTTTTGAGATTTAAAATTACTAAACTTTGAATTAAGCATTTGAAACGAATTAATGAAAAAGAATATGGCCTCATTTGAATTATTTTAATATAATATAATAATATATTATATATATATATATATATATATATATATATATATATATTATAATATATATCCAGGCAACCCTTGGCGAATTCGGCCCGAGTTCGGTCCGAATTCGACCAGAGTTCGGCTGGGTATATATGTACCAGCACGAACCCGAGGCTTCCTTCTTCTTCATTCTTCCCACATCCTCATAACAGCAGTAGCGCGACCTGAAACCCTAGCTTCTTCTCCATCCTTGTTCTTCCAATCCGAGTAGAGTTTCTCGTCCAAACTTTGGATTCGTGCGGAGATCGTCATCCTCTACAATATCCAATTCTTGGAAGGTATAATCCTTCTTTACTCCACTTTTCAATACTTAGGATTTCTAAAAAAATTGGGAAAGAATGCCTAAGTTCAATCCCTTCAAGAGGAAGAAGACCAATGCCAGTGAAGAGGTATCGTCTTCACATCCGCATACGGATTGCCTCTTTTCTCGATCCAATCGGACGATGGTGCGTCGGATGAGTTTTACTTTAAAACTTTCGATCACGCTTTATTGTGGTATGCCGACTTCATCATGCGTACTATTTGTACCGGATTGTCGATTAAATGGACTGTCTTTCCGGATCACCGCCCTTACTTTGAGGCATTAGGGTTACAGCATTTTGTCACCTTACAATTCCCATTGCCACTAATGCCATTAGATTATTCTATTGTAATTTTGTGTTATATACTTTTACCGCGAGGACACGTGTCGGAGGAATAGATATCGAATTCACTGATGAAATGTTAGCAGAAATCCTGGTATCCCAAACGAAGGTGCCCAGCTCGATGACATCACTGATTTTGATTTCCCCGATGGCACGACACTCGTTAGTTTCAAGAATGAACTTTGTGCGCCCGCACGCGTTCTTCCTGGAAAGTTCAAGGCTAATAACTTGAACTTGTTTAACTACGAATTACATCGCATCATCTATTCCACCTTACTTCCAAAATCCACTTCTAAAGATGATGTCACTGTACTTGAGCTTTCTGCTCTTATCATATTCTTAAGGGAATTCCTTTTTCTGCCCCTAAGACTATCATCCAGATGATGGGTAGATGTCGCGGGAGAGACCGCAACTTATCGATGCTTATTCCTCGCATTTTTCAGAGATTTGATATTGACCTATCTACTTGTGCTGTCGACCCCGAGCCTAAGTTTCTCAAACTCTCTCGTCGCAGCATTGCATCTATTCCTCCACCTACTGTACCTACTCCTACAGCTCCCACAGCACCTGTTCCTCCTCATTCTTACCCTATGACATTTGAGGGTATCCGTCAGCACTTATCAGATCTGCAGTTTTTTATGTTGAGACCTCTAGGGAACACGAGTTCCGTGATGTGACTCGGTTCCAGGCGATTGCCAACTCCATCACCGATCTGAGGTTTGCGCAGAGGGTCATTCTGCTGGCTCTCTACCTCGAGACCCTTCTATTTCTGGCTACCGCATTGACGACGAGGCGGTCCACTCTCTGTTCCAGCCAGGGAACGCCTATGATTGGTATCGTACCACTGGCGCCACTCCTCGCACTTCTGGCGTTGGTACTTCTAGAGCTGGTCCTTCTAGACATGCTGGAGCTGCAGCTGATGACGTTGATGATGATGATGATGAGTTTTGAGATATTAGATTATTGAGACTGTTACTTTTGTTTATGTTTACTTGGAAATGCTCCGACATTCCAAGATTTTATCAGTACTCTTATTTTTTTTATCATCACTTTTTCTATTATGTGACTATTCATAGACATGATTTTTGTTTATGCCTCAGTTTTGACATCTTAGTCTATTATTCAGCACTTTATTTGTTTCAGTTTTGCACTTTGTTAAATACTGCCTGTGACAAGTACATGCCTGAGTTGTGTTCTATAGACTATCTGTTTCTCTTACTATATTTACTGTTTATACCATGCCTGTAATGATTATTCCTCTATTTTATTGTGTTTCTTCACTGTTTGTTACTTATGCATTTATTGCGGGGGAGCTTCTCTTTTGCAATTATTTTGCTCGGTGACAATGGGGGAGAAATAAGGAGATCTAATATTTTTTTCGTTTAAGTGAAATACAGGTTATGAACAATTTCTTTTGATTACTTTTTGAATTGATTCCAAGCTTAGATGATATCGGCAAGGTTTGTCAATTATCAAAATGGGAGAGATTGTTGGCCCATTGGTCATGGTCAAACCTGATTTTAATAATTGATCAAATTCTGTCTCGATATAATTACAAGTCAACTTAGATGTTTACCTACGACGTTTTGGACACTGCTCAATAATGGATATCAACAATGTTCAAGACTGAAGCCGTTTGCCATTCAGAATGTACTTCCTGTTAAGTAATATAATTTTTCATTTTATTGAGTCTAGGAATATTGTACACCGAGTCGTACTGGCAAATAGGCTATCCGAAAACGTTTTTCAAAACCATCCTATTCTTTTACAAATGACCTACGTTTTTTAAAAACATTCTTTTTACGAAAAAGCTTCTGAAGGATTTCTCAAAAAGCCAAAATTTTTTCTCCAAAAATGAACTGGCAGAACCCCAGGAGAACTCGGGCCGAGTTCGGCCAGAGTTCGGCCATTTGGAACGTTGAACTTGGTCATTCTTCAGTTACGGTTTGTTACAAAGAGTTCTGTCCGAATTTGTCCGAATTCTGTCAGAGTTCGTCTTTGGAAAAACTATAAATAGAAAGTATTTTGATCATTTCAGATCACCAATTCACTTTCAATCTCTTCTCTTCCTAAGCTTACATTCTTACAAAGAGTTTTAAAAGCTTTATTTTCAAATCCCAAGCCAGTTACAATCCTCTAGTCAATTTGCCAGTGCAGTACGGTCTAGAAGTTTCAGAGCGATTGTAATCAGAGGCTTGATAGAAGATTCAACTCTTCACAATTGAAGTTGTGGGTTCTTCGTATCAAAGCTCGCGTCTGTAGAAGTTGCAAGGACTTCGTATGAAAACTTGCAGGATTTTCCAATAGTAGATTCAACTGGAACTAGAGTTCTTCCGACTGGACCAGTCCTCACAAGAGGGAAACCAGTATAAATCTCGGTGTTTGCGTTTGCCTTCTGATCTTTTTTGATTTCTGTCATTTACTTTTGTGATTATTATTATATATGTGATCTAACTGCTAACAAATTTTTAATTAGCAATATTCCGCTGCCTACTCTATTCACCCCCCTTTAGAGTATTCTGCTTTAATTTCGTTCCTACATCAACGAATACAAAGGAGACTCTGCTGGAATTTTTGAAAATTCCAGAGTTAGCCATTTTGGAAAGTCGAAATGGTTAAATCCTAGTCTCCAATTTTATCAAATTTTCTAATATAAACATAACCCTGAAATCCTTGAAGTGTTGCCTTTGGCACACAAGTTCTAGTTTGACATTTTATTCCGCTAAGACGGAATCTCCTGCTTAACTTTATTCTCGTTTAATGTGTTTTCTATCACACGAAAAATGAGATACAAAATCGAAATGTACTTTAACTAAGTAATATTTTGGTAAAAATTACATTGGGAGAGAGAAACCTTTGGATCACACCTTCGAATTCTTTACAATATTATATTTTGCAAACTGATCAGTTCCTGTTATCCGGCATTCGTACGGCCATACGATGTCCGAGGTGAGGCTTAGCTCACTTTCCTGTTTCCTATTTTCTTTTGGATTATGAATCCCTAAATTTGGCCTTGTAATATCCAATGTAGCCTGCTCGATATTCTTGAAAATTTTCACAGGTCATACGACAATTGTTATAACACTTGATTCCGATAACTCGGAAAACCACTCATGTGTTATCCTGATTATTGTTGGTGTGTGGGGTTCCCAACCTATGTGGAGAATACCCGGAGAGCGACGAGCGCCATCCGTGTGTCGGAGAAGCTCGGGGAGTGCATGGATCCTATTTTGGAACATATATGGTAAGAAAATATATGATTAGATTTTCATATTTACTTTGATCATATATTTATGATTCGATCCTTCATATAGTAGCTTTCCATATAATTGGGCTTCCAATTATAGCAAGCCAATTATGATTAGATTTCCATTAAATATATGATTGATGCATATTGGAAGTTTCCATATATATTGGCGTTCGTATGGATTACCAAGGGCTTATAAAAGGGTGATGCATGCTAGTTGAAAAATCATCTTAAAATAAGAGTGTTTTACAATCTTTGAGAGAGAGAGAGTGAAGGACTATTGTGAATGAGAGATTGCTTCGAATAATTTTTCGACATCTCTTGTTCTTCAGAGTCCGCAATAAAAAAATTCTTCTTTCAAGTGAGTTGTGGTGATCCGTGTTGGATCGGGAGGAGCTTGTAGAGGGTGTATTCTCTTTATTCCATTAGTGGAGATTCTTCTGGGTTGGACTCCGATCGTCCCGTGTTTTTCCCGCAAGGGTTTTCCACGTCAAAATCTTTTGTGTCTGCGATTGTGTTTGGCATTTTTGGTTTGTGTGCTTTTGCTCGCTCGATTCTCTCGCAGGACTTTCTGGTTTTGGGAAACAATTTTTGCACTTTGTTCCCAACAGAGTGGTATCAGAGCTTTGGGTTCAAAGAAGTGTCAGGAGTTGACAGTCAAACCAGGAAGCAGAGATGGACGCGAAGTCGGTGCGCATGGTAAACCTGAACGGTACCAACTACCATTATTGGTGGAACAAGATGAAGGATTTGTTGTTCGTCAAGAAGATGCATCTTTCAGTATTTGCATCCGAGAAGTCCAGTGACAAATCCGATGAGGACTGGAACTTTGAGCATATACATGTATCTGGGTACATGCGGCAGTTCGTTGACGAGAACGTGTACAACCACGTTGCCAATATTGAGCATGCGAAGACGTTGTAGGAGAAGCTGGAATCTTTGTACGCGAAAAAGACCGGGGTTAAAAAACTGTTCCTGATCCGAATGATGATGGGTCTGCGGTACAAAGATGGTGCATCTATTACTGATCACTTGAGTGAGTTCCAAGGCGTGGTGGACCAGCTATCCTCGATAGAAGTCAAGTTCGACGACGAGGTTCAAGGACTTTGGTTGCTATGTATATTGCCAGACTCGTGGGAGACCGTACGAGTATCTATGATCGCTTATGCTCCGGAAGGCGTGGTCAGTCTGGAATTTGCCAAGAGCGTACTGAATGAAAAGATGTAGAGACGTTCTCAGGGCACTTCATCACATCCCATCACTCAGATGCACTAGTTTCAGAGAGCCACGGAAGGGGCAAAAGCAGGGGTCCAGGTGGTGGTAGAGACAAGAGCAAAGGAAAGTCCAAGGGTCGATACGAGAATTCAGAGTGTTACCATTGTGGCAAGAAGGGCCACATCAAGCGGAACTGTTTCGCTTGGAAGAGAGAAGAAGGGTGACAAGGGGAAGCAAGGAGAACACTACAACGGCGACCTCGATACATGGAGGCGATGTGATTGTCGTAGGTGATGAGGTTATCACAAACCTCGCCTGCGATGACAATTCTTGGCTGGTGGACTCAGGGCATCAGCGCACGTATCACATAACAGGGCACTATTGTCACGACCCGCACCCGATTTTCGGATGCGAGCTCGTGAGCAAGCCAACTACGTATCGAGCGGACTCCAGCCCGACTCGAGTACGTATAAGCTGTCAAGATTATGGTATCATATCTAATCTAAACTATATATCAATCCACATAAATTATATAAACTAGAATGAGCAAGTATGGGTCGTGGTCTGTAGCCCATTAAGATATTGTTCGATTAGACTCTAAGAATGATATGAGTCTATAAAGTAAAACGAATATAACATGGCATGAAATATAAAGTGCGGAGATAATAAAGAAATATCACAAGCAAATACCTGTATCATGCATCGTAATCCTCTATCAATCCGCTCTGCTAACTAACTCCATACTATCGCTAAACCTGAAGAGATCATCAGGTCCTCAGAGGACTAGCAAGATACATAAAACATGCCTATCTAACAGTTTAATCATGCAATAATATAACCAGGGTATAAACAGGAACTAGACATGAGACTGACATTGGCTACTGACAGGTAACTATGAACTCGGATACGGAATCAAGTATGCATAAATGAACTGCTGGTAGATCAATAGATACCAACCCTCGCCCCGATTGTGGACTCGCAGGTCAGTTTCAACAAGTCACCCTCGCCCCGATTATGGACTCGCAGGTGCAAAGGCAACCCTCGTCCCATGTGTGGACTCGCAGGTTGTGGGAAAGACAAAGAAATAGCAGTTCACTCACTCATACTTACAGACACGACTCAGTCAAGACACAGGTGAAGACACGACACGACGCAATCACGATACACGAGAGAACCAATCCAATATGAACTACAAGGCTAACCATGTACATAGACTATATCTATACTAGCAAGCACTATATACAAATCACAAGTAAATAACCAACTGGTAAAACTGTATAATAATAGAAATATGCATGTAAATAAACTGTAGAGGAAGGCAAGGTGTACTTGCTTGGAGGTTGCACGCAGATCCCACAAAATATTGTCAACTAGTGAGCCGTACAGTCCAAGTCATCACAACTGTCTCCAAAAGCTGAAACAAACATCGCCAACATTCTCAGAATAGTCAAATTAGCTAGGATTGCCTGTCCTTAAGTTAATTCTGGACACAGGGGCAAAACGGTAATTTTGGGCAAAAACGATATCCGCCGTTGGACCCGCTTTGCACCGAAAAGCGTGCCAGAGTTAATGGTCTCTAAAGTCATCAAACTATATTTCTATAGATCCGGTTTTCCGATACGAACCCAACCGTATGTCCAGAGTTGGATTCCGGCGGGCCGTGCACAAAATCACCCGTTGAGTCGGACCGGGGGGCCCACATACGGCAATTTTATCAACTGTCTCAGAATCGGACCAAACTTGGCATACAGGACCAAAAAATGATACGGTCCTGTTGCACAAGTTTCGTCTCGATCTAACAGCGTGCACAAAGTAATTGAGAAATTTGCAAGGTGCACGATACGGTAAATTTTGACGGATACGCATCAAATTCGTCGCGCACACGCGACCAATTTGAATTCCGTCAAAGCCCACACGACCACGAAGCCGTTACGGACCTTTCGATGCCTTTGGTTCGCGACCACGTCGCCCGAAATGGCGGGACGCACGTCGTATCGAAGGTTTTTATTGATTTTTAATATTCTGAAAACGGGTTTTTCGGTAAACTTCGTAATCGAATAACTTCCTACATACCTAACGAAAACAGAGTCTATCAAATGGGTTGTGATCATGTATATATTGTCTAAAAATTTGTTCAATTAGATTTCTCAATACGTCAATGGTTCGGCAGAAAATTGCCTTCCAACTGGGGTGTTGGGACTGTACTATACGTTCTATTTTTGACCGATTTTTGCTCGACTTTGCGTCGATTTTGCAGACGGGTTTTCCTACGAATATCAAAGTTATGTACTGGGATCTAAAGAGGGTTATGAGGGGTTCATACCAAGTTCGTATCTCGGAGTTTCGTTGAGAAACGGAAGAAAAGGAGGCACGAAGTGGTCATCATTGCTGCAACTGCTGCTATTGCCGAGCGCCCTGTTTCGCCGCGCGGTGCGCGCGCGACGTGCCGCCGTCGGGAGTTCACCCAGGGTAGGAGGGTGGCGCTGGGTTTTAGGTTAGGGTTTTGAGGAGCTATCTCTCAATCTCTTACTCTCAATATATACACTCGCGGAGGTTTACTCAGCGCTCGGTTTGGAGCTTCTCAGGCTCGGGTTGTCTTAGGGTGGGGCTCGGCCTATGAGCCTGGCTGGGTTTGGGCCTTAGGGTGGGATGCTATCTTATTTTATTTCTTTTTACTAATTCTTATATATATATATATATATTATATATATATATATATATATATATATATATATATATATATATATACTAAAAAATATATATATATATACACATTATACATAAATAATATAATATTTACATATAAATACATAAATACACATCAATCCATTTGTACTTGTATATACATATATATATACCCACATATACATATGTATTATATTTAATACACACACAATACACACATATAATATATATATATATATATATATATATATTTATATAATATATAGATATATATATTATAATATCTACACGTATACAATATAATATAATATGTATACATATAAATACACATTGACCCTTATACTATATATATATTTATATAAATACCATACACGCAAATATTATATTCTTTTGATAAAGAATAATTAATAATAACTAATTATAATAAATAGTTTATTCTCAATAACCCCAATAATAATAATAATAATAATAATATAATTCCACTAGTTGTAAAAATAATTCAATAGTGGCTCCTGGATGGGCATATCATAAGCTCCTATTACTGGGCCCCAGAAAATCGTATAATATTCTAAAACGCTATTTAATATTAATAATCCTGTAATTTACATATAATAAATATCTAGAAAATAATTGTCAATTCCTAATATATACAAAATCTTTGCATTTACCAAACATGTCTACATGGCCGTATTGGTCCCACTACATGACTACATGGGCTTGGATTTGACTTGGGTCTAATATGGACAGGCTCGGTACAACCGGGTTCCCGAAACTCAATAATATAATTAAATAATAAATAAATTCTTCGATAGGGTTAAGTCGCAACTTGGCCTGGTTTTCCTAGTTAGAACAATCCTATGACTCGGCCTTCCCCTACCATGGCTAAACACTAATCAAAGCACGCTACTGCACTATCCGTGCCATGATTCCTAGTCGTCTTGTACTCCGAAAATCAACCATGGCTAAAGTCATCTACCGTAGTAATTAACTAAATAATTATTTATAAATTCTAAAATCACCATTTAAACAAATAAATAAATAAAAATATTTTAAAAAAATTCAGAAAGGGAGGATACAAATCTACCCACCTTAAAAATTTGCGTCCTCGAAATTCTAATTCATAACTATGTCTTAAAATCAAAGTCTGTTATTACCTTAATCTCCTCAAATTTAATTTCTCAAAATAGTTCACGGCGTTATCTAGTCATTTGGTATTTACGAAACCTCGAGGACTTTAACCCACTTTTGGTCACACTACTCCTCAAAACACGGTCACTAAAGTCTTATGGTCTTCTAACTAGTTGCTAATAATTCTACCGGCAGATATCTAGGCATATGGCATCTATAATCCTGCATATCTATAAACAGCCAATATTCAATAGTCAAGCAATATATACTATAATTTAAGGATTTCTGATGAATTCTAGACAGCACGATCGTTCGTCACTCCGAAATAGGAAGGGACGAGAGTCAACGGTACGGAAAGCAAGAAAGTATAATCGAGAGCAATTATGGAATTTTCAAGGACGTAGAGAATTTCTAGGAGAATTTTTAAGGCAGAGTGGATTGAGATTTCTAAGGTTTAGTCAAGGTCACAGGCTCCTATCAGTACAGTTACGTAACCGATACGATATGCTCTGACCTGCATGGGCCACCACAAAACTTGTCACGACCCGCACCCGCTTTTCGGACGCGAGCTCGTGAGTAAGCCAGCTACGTATCGAGCGGACTCCAGCCCGACTCGAGTACGTATAAGCTGTCAAGGTCATGGTATCATATCTAATCTAAACTATATCTCAATCCACATGAATCATATAAACAAGAATGAACAAGTATGGGTCATGGTCTGCAGCCCATTAGCACATTGTTCGATTAGACTCTAAGAAGATATATGAATCTATAAAGTAAAAGAATATAACATGGCATGAAATATAAAGCACGAAAGGATAATAAAGAAATATCACAAGCAAATACCTGTATCATGCATCGCAATCCTCTATCATCCCGCTCTGCTAACTAACTCCATACTATCGCTAAACCTGAAGAGATCACCAGGTCCTCAGAGGACTAGCAAGATACATAAAACATGCATATCTAACAGTTTAAACGTACAATAATAACTAGGGCATAAACAGGAACTAGACATGAGACTGACAAGTGGCTACTGACAGGTAACGATGAACTCGGATACGGAATCAAGTATGCATAAATGAACTGCTGGTAGATCAATGTATACCAACCCTCGCCCGATTGTGAACTCGCAGGTCAGTTTCAACAAGTCACCCTCGCCCCGATTGTGGACTCGCAGGTGCAAAGGCAACCCTCGCCCCGTATGTGGACTCGCAGGTTATAGAAAGACAAAGGAATAGCAGTTCACTCACTCATACTTACAGACACGACTCAATCAAGACACAGGTGAAGACCGACACGACGCAATCACGATACACGAGAGAACCAATCCAATATGAACTACAAGGCTAACCATGTACATAGACATATCTATACTAGCAAGCACGATATACAAATCACAAGTAAATAACCAACTGATAAAACTGTATAATAATAGAATATGCATGTAAATAAACTGTAGAGGAAGGCAAGGTATACTTGCTTGGAGGTTGCACGCAGATCCCACAAAATATAGTCAACTAGTGAGCCGTACATTCCAAGTCATCACAACTGTCTCCGAAAGCTGAAACAAACATCGCCAACATTCTTAGAATAGTCAAATTAGCTAGTATTGCCTGTCCTTAAGTCCAATTCTGGACACAGGGGTAAAACGGTAATTTCGGGCAAAAACGATGTCCGTCGTTGGACCTACTTTGCACCGAAAAGCGTGCCAGAGTCAATGGTCTCTAAAGTCGTCAAACTACATGTCTATGGATCCAGTTTTCCAATCCGAACCCACCGTATGTCCAGATTGGATTCCGACGGGCCGTGCACAAACACCCGTTGAGTCGGACCGGGGGGGCCCGTGATACGACAATTTTATCAACTGTCTCAGAATCGGACCAAACTTGGCATACAGGACCAAAAAAATGATACGGTCCTGTTGGCACAAGTTTTGTCTCGATCTGACGAGCATGCATAAAGTAATTAAAAAATTTGCAAGGTGTACGATACGGTAAATTTTGACGGATACGCATCAAATTCTCGCGCACACGCGACCAATTTGAATTCCGTCAAAGCCCACGACCACGAAGCCGTTACGGACCTTTCGATGCCTTCGGTTCGTGACCACGTCGCCCGAAATGGCGGGACGCACGTCGTATCGAAGGTTTTTATATTGATTTTTATTCTGAAAATGGGTTTTTTCGGTAAACTTCGTAATCGAATAACTTCCTACATACCTAACGAAAACAGAGTCTATCAAATGGGTTGTGATCATGTATATATTGTCTAAAAATTTGTTCAATTAGATTTCTCAATACGTCAATGGTTCGACAGAAAATTGCCTTCCAACTGGGGGTGTTGGGACTGTACTATACGTTCTATTTTTGACCGATTTTGCTCGACTTTGCGTCGATTTTGCAGACGGGTTTCCTACGAATATCAAAGTTATGTACTGGGATCTAAAGAGGGTTATGAGGGGTTCATACCAAAGTTCGTATCTCGGAGTTTCGTTGAGAACGAGGAAGAAAAGGAGGCACGAAGTGGTCATCATTGCTGCAACTGCTGCTATTGCCGAGCGCCCTGTTTCGCGCGCGCGTGCGCGCGACGTGCCGCCGTCGGGAGTTCACCCAGGGTAGGAGGGGCGCTGGGTTTTAGGTTAGGGTTTTGAGGAGCTATCTCGCAATCTCTACTCTCAATATATACACTCGCGCGGAGGTTTACTCAGCGCTCGTTTGGAGCTTCTCAGGCTCGGGTTTCTTAGGGTGGGCTCGGCCTATGAGCCTGGCTGGGTTTGGGCCTTAGGGTGGGATGCTATCTTATTTTTTTTTTTTTATATTCTTATATATATCTTATATATATATATATATATATATATATATATATAAAATATATATATATATACTCCTATATATATAAATATATAATTATTATATATATTTACATATAAATACATAAATACACATCAATCCATTTGTACTTGTATATACATATATATACCCACATATACATATATATATATTTAATACACACACATACACACATATAATATATATATATATATATATATATATATATATATCTATTATATTTATTATATTAATATATAATATATATATATATATATATATATATATATATATATATCTATATATATATATATATATATATATCTATATATATATATATCTATAATATACAATTATATATATGTACATATAAATACCATTGACCCTTATACATATATATATATTTATATAAATACACATACACGTAAATATTTATTCTTTTGATAAAGATAAATTAATAATAACTAATTATAATAAATAGTTTTATTCTCAATAACCCCAATAATAATATAATATATAATAATTCCACTAGTTGTAAAAATAATTCAATAGTGGCTCCTGGATGGGCATATCATAAACTCCTATACTGGGCCCCAGAAAATCGTATAATATTCTAAAACGCTATTTAATATTAATAATACCTGTAATTTACATATAATAAATATCTAGAAATAATTGTCAATTCCTAAAATATACAAAATCTTTGCATTTACCAAACATGTCTACATGGCCGTATTGGTCCCACTGCATGACTACATGGGCTTGGATTTGACTTGGGTCTAATATGGACAGGCTCGGTACAACCGGGTTCCCGAAAACTCAATATATAATTAAATAATAAATAAATTCTTCGATAGGGTTAAGTCGCAACTTGGCCTGGTTTTTCCTAGTTAGAACAATCCTATGACTCGGCCTTCCCCTACCATGGCTAAACACTAATCAAAGCACGCTACTGCACTATCCGTGCCATGATTCCTAGTCGTCTTGTACTCCGAAAATCAACCATGGCTAAAGTCATCTACCGTAGTAATTAACTAAAATAATTATTTATAAATTCTAAAATCACCATTTAAACAAATAAATAAATAAAATATTTTAAAAAAATTCAGAAAGGGAGGATACAAATCTACCCACCTTAAAA
>JANAVB010034617.1:5487754-5675254 GCA_029216955.1 Iris pallida | reverse complement strand
CCTTAAAGACCAAGGATCAGGTGCTGCCTACTTTCAAAGAGTTTCTGGCCTTTGTTGAAAGAGAGACGGGCAAGAAGTTATTATGTGTTCGGTCCGACAACGACGGCGAATACATTGGTCCCTTTGATGCGTATTGCAGAGAGCAATGGATACGACACCAGAAGACTCCGCCCAAAACACTTCAGTTCAATGGTGTAGCAGAGCGCCTGAACATGAAACTAATGGAGAGGGTACGGTATTTGCTGTCAGAAGCAAATTTGCCAAACAGTTATTGGGATGAGGCTCTTCTCACAGCTGCTTATGTTATTAATTTATCTTCTAGTGCTCCTTTATAGGGTGATGTGCCTGACAAAGTATGGTACGACAAAGAACCGTCATACACAGTGAGTGTTTGGTTGTAAGGCGTCGTGCATGTACCGAAGGACGAGAGGTCCAAACTTGAGCCGAAGACGAGGCGATGCATCTTTGTCGGCTACGGTCGGGATGTGTTTGGCTATAGACTCTACGACCCAATGGAAAGAAATCTCTACAAAAGCATGAACATGGTATTCGTCGAGGATCAGACCATGACCAAAACTCAGGATTCCGAGAAGCCTTCTGAGGCTGGAGAATTGCCTGAGTTAGAGTTATTTCGCTTCGAGCAGTTTCCAGTAGACATCGCAGAGGATCCAATTATGGGGGAGCCAGTACATGGAGTTGCTCCCAATCTTGATCATCAGCTTGCTGATAGTGGTCAGGGTGTCCCTCAAGAGGATGAGCATGCCGGAGAGGCAGTTCCTGAAGGGGATGAAACTGTTGGTATACAGCCAGCACGAATGGCTCCACTGAGAAGGAGCGACAGAGATCGTCGACCATCTACGAGATACTCACCGGGTGAGTATGTGCTACTGAGTGACGGGGGAGAGCCCGAAAGCTTTACAGAGGCTATGGAAGACGAACACAACCAGGAGTGGATACAGGCTATACAGGAGGAGATGAGTTCCTTACACGCCAATTCCATTTATGAGCTATTGCGATTGCCAAAGGAAAAGAAGCCTTTGAAGAATCGATGGGTGTTTAGAGTGAAGCAGACGGATTATGCTACTCGCCCTCGATACAAAGCGAGGCTGGTAGTTAAAGGCTACGGTCAGCAAAAAGGCGTGGATTATGATGAGATCTTTTCGCCAGCCGTCAAGCAGTCGTCTATTTGGGTGGTGCTAGCATTGGCAGCCAATTTCGACTTGGAGGTCGAGCAGATGGACGTGAATATGGTATTCCTCCATGGTAATCTTGAGGAGGAGTTATACATGGAGCAGCTAGAGAGATTCTGTGAGAAGGATAAGCCACATTTGGTCTGTCGGTTGAGGAAGAGCTTGTATGGTCTGAAGCAGGCTCCGAGGCAGTGGTACAGGAAGTTCGAGTCGTTTATGGGGAGCATGGTTATGCACGAACGACGTCGGACCATTGCGTATCTGTGAGGTACTTTTCCGAGGATGATTTTATCAATTTATTGCTCTATGTTGATGACATGCTATAGTGGGTCAAAATTCCACTAGAATAGCCGAATTGAAGCGCCAACTGGGCGCGACCTTCTCTATGAAGGATTTGGGTGTAGCAAAGACTATTCTTGGGATGGAGATCAGCCAAGAGAGAGAGTCCAAGCTGCTACACTTGTCCTAAAAGAAGTACATTCATCGGGTACTTCAACATTTCAGGATGGATGGGTCGAAGAAAGTGAGTTGCCCCCTTGCGGCTCACTTTAAGTTCACTGAGGAGCAGTGTCCATCTACCAAGGACGAAACAGAAGATATGAAGCGGGTTTCATATGCCTCAGTTGTGGGAAGCCTTATGTATGCTATGGTGTGTACAAGACCAGACATCGCTTATGAAGTTGGCACAGTTAGCAGGTACCTTTCAAATCCTGGAAGGGTACATTGGAGTGCGATCAAGTGGATTCTACGATACCTTCAGGGCACTACTGATTGGAGACTTTTTTTTGGTTGTGACGAGCCGAAGCTGGTTGGGTATACCGACACTGATATGGTTGGAGATGTAGACACGATGTGATCGACTTCGAACTATGTGATGATGTTTGCTGGAGGAGCGGTATCGTGGCAGTCGCGATTGCAGAAGTGTGTTGCCTTGTCGACGACAGAGGCAGAGTACATTATGGCGACGGAGGCTTGCAAGGAGTTATTGTGGATGAAAAAGCTGTTGCAGGAAATGAGACGGAAGCAAGAGCAATATACTTTGCTTTACGACAGTCAGAGTGCTATTCACCTTATGAAGTGTGAGACTCGTCTCACAGTATCGGTATTTATATACGGATACGTATTTTGTATTGTATTTCATATTTTTTGGTTTTCGGAATGCTTTAAATTTTTTTCCAAATTATAGATTTTCTCCTTGATCGGCATACCGACGGTGTACCGGTGTATACCGACGGCATACCGTCCGGACAGATTTTTCATAGTTTAGATATTTTCGATTTATGATATTTTTATGAATAGTATTTCTGATATTATCATGAATAGTGTTTCTGATATTTTCGTGAATTGTATTTAGATATTTGATGAATAGTATTTAGATAATTTTGTGAATAGTGTCGATGCATCCTATTATCTATTGGATAATTAGTTTTCTTTCAATGTCTAGGTTTGATTTAGATTTTGACATGGATCATGATCCAACAGTCATGATTAATTCACCCATTCTATATATATCCATTGAGTTTCTCTCTCCTCTCTTTTCTTTCCTTTTCCATTTCCTCTTCACTCTCTTCCCTCTCTTCCCTCTTCCTCAAGCTTAGGAAGGCTTGGCCTTGAGGCCTTGAGTGTGGTTTCGGAACCCCTCTTGGTGGTGGAGTAGAAGATTAGGCTTGGAACTTAACCCTAGGCAAGTACATCTTGCTCAAAAGTGACATGACCATGCTACAATTTTATTTTCCATAGAAATTAAAGTTTTATTGTTCTATAATATGCTCCTCTAAATTGTTAACATCTTTAGTATATAGCACTTTTGGTTTTGATCGGTAGAATTACGTAGATCTGAGTTTCTAGAGGTAATTTTTGAGTATTTTGAGGTATTGATCTGTCACATGTTTTAATTTATGAAAACTAATACTTCCATGTTGTAGGAAATTAAATTCTATGCGATTTTGGCTTTTGAAAATCCGAATTTTGATTTAAAATGAAATTTTTATGGCCGAAACAAGTTTTGACAAAAGTCTGGATTTTGTTGCTGTTTGGAAGATCAAAATTCCGACGGTATACCGTAGTATACCAAAGGTATGCCAATTTTTGCACCAGAAATTTTCGGTCTTTAGGCTGGTATACCGCCGTATACCGCCGGTATGCCGTTTTAGGCTGATTTGAGCTGTTTTTTTTTTCCTTCTGTTTTTGCCTGTTTTCGTCCGCTTTTGCTATTTTCTTCAATTGAAATGATGTTTTATCATGCTTTAGTGTTTTAGTATAGTTAGAACATGATTGTACAATATATATATATATACATGACATGTGTTCATGTTCACGTATTATTTTATGTCCAGATTCTTGATAGTGGCTCGTAGTAGCGCACTCATGACTTGATTTTATTATTGATTTCTAGACCTGAGATATGAGTACATGTTCTTTCTTGACACCGTGGATATAGCTTGATAAATGTTAATCTATTTCGTCTTGGCACTGGACAATCGAGTGTGAGTATTGTTCCGTGTATCACGTGATGTTAGTACGGGGATGTTCGTAAGTGATAACTTACGAACTTCTCGTACAAAACACACGTCATCTTAGGAAATTCTTGAGTGTCCACGACTTAAGAATTTGACATGAAAGGTAAATGACTAGTAAAATTCAAGTAGATCATTGTAGGAGGAAATTCGTACTACCAACCCCGAGCTCCAAGGGCCCCATGAGACGTGGCTTAACCCTGCTAGGCAAGGGCTCCATGACCTACCAAGTTTGTGCGTATTGATACATGATCGAGTCACATATCGTGCCGGGTTGCGGCACAGTTAGTTATATGTTTTCTTTTACAAGTATATGATATGGTTGTTCATGTTATAAGTCAAGACACGTTTCATCTGCCAGCAGTCTTGTTGGGCAATAGATGTACTACTCATACCCCTGGACATCCGGGTATCTGTGGTCAGGTAGTTGCGAAGATTCTCGACGTGCATACTAGTAATTAGGATTGTGTTAACCCTAGCTAGTTAATGATAGAAAGCTGTAGGCAATGATTGGCCGTGCACTTTTGATTGTTTGTTACTTTATATGCTCTTTGTGTCGTTGAGTGGCCAGAGATTAAGTTCTGCTCGGGAAAATATCTGCAACTCCGGTCCTTGTTTGGTTTAAGGGTTGTGGCTCCGACTTCGAGTAGTTCCTAAGTCCCTTGTTGCTTATCGGCTTATTATTCCGTTTTTCTATATTGTTCAGTATTTCCATTCAGTCAGTTATATTCTCGAGATACGTGCATTGGTACCGCATTAGTCTCGACCCGCATTTATTTACATTTTCTATATGTTGATGTTTTGTTTGTGGGTTTATGTCGTTCACTTCGAGCATTCCTTGTGGTACTTGCTATTTGGGGTCTGACCCCACTGGTTTTGTTTGGCCAGATTTATCGCTGGAGCCCGAAGATTCTCCCTACCTTTCTCTGGATGACCCGCCGCCTGCTTAGATCTGCGGTTGTTCCTCCTCGCGAGTGGGTTCCCTTTTTCTACCACTTGCGGTTCATTTTATTTTTGTGGTGTTAGCTAGGGCATGTGTTAGCCCTATTATTTCGAGTCTTTCTCAGACTTCGGTCAACATGATGTATTATATTAGATCTAGATTGATATAGTGATCATGTATAATGGTACTTTGCTAGTGTAGCATTTTGTATTTACTAGCTTTATGATCATGTATGCTATAGTATTTTGGGATGCCTCTTTACTTTCATATTTGATATACTCTTGATACATGTTGTTGTTAGATTGAGATAGAATTTGTTCGATCATAGGAGTCGTCAGTGGCATGCTAGAGTCTTCCCACTTGTCTTCTAGACAGCTTTGATCGTACATTAGGGTACTGGCGTACCTTGATATACGTAGCTGGCTTTGTTTTGCCCCTGCTATCCAGTATTCTGGTTCTGGGATATGACATGAAGAATCAGACCTTTCATAGCCGGTCCAAGCACATCGAGACTTTGTATCATTGGATACGGAATGTGATTGAGAAGAAGGACGCGATGCTTGAGAAGGTCCATACTGATGACAATGGAGCGGACATGCTCACGAAGGTTCTACCAAGGAGAAGTTTGAGTACTGCAGACGGATCGTCGGGATGACGAGTTCCTCCACCTAGTTGTGAAGGGGGAGAAATGTTGGAGTGGGTGGGGTTCCCAACCTATGTGGAGAATACCCCGGAGAGCGACGAGCGCCATCCGTGTGTCAGAGAAGCTCGGGGAGTGCATGGATCCTATTTTGGAACATATATGGTAAAAAAATATATGATTGGATTTCCATATTTACTTTGATCATATATTTATGATTGGGCCCTTCATATATTAGCTTTCCATATAATTGGGCTTCAATTATGGCAAGCCAATTATGATTGGATTTCCATTAAATATATGATTGATGCATATTGGAAGTTTTCATATATATTTGCCTTCCATGTATGGATTACCAAGGGCTTATAAAAAGGTGATGCATGCTAGTTGAAAACTCATCTCAAAATAAGAGTGCTTTACAATCTTTGCGAGAGAGAGAGAGAAAGAGAAAGGATTAAGGACTATTGTGAAGGAGAGATTGCTTTGAATAATTTTTCGGCATCTCTTGTTCTTCGGAGTCCGCAATCAAATTTTTTTTCTTTCAAGTGAGTTGTGGTGATCCGTGTTGGATCGGGAGGAGCTTGTAGAGGGTGTATTCTCTCTATTCTATTAGTGGAGGTTCTTCAGGGTTGGACTCCGATCGTCCTGTGGTTTTTCCCACAAGGGTTTTCTACGTCAAAAATCTTTTATGTCTGCGATTATGTTTGGCATTTTTAGTTTGTGTGCTTTTGCTCGATTCTCTCGCAGGACATTCTGGTTTGGAGGAACGGTTTCCGCGCTTCGTTCCCAACAATTATATCACATCAATATATGATCCTGATACTAATAGGACGGATAAATCTAAGCACCGCCCATTTAGTATAAACCTGATCCCGGGTAAATAGGATAATTGTTGAGAAAATAGAAGTTGTGTCATCCAGAAGTGTTTCTCTAAATATTGCATTTGCATATATGATTTGTCAGAGGTTTATACATTTATTCATGACACCTAAGTTCCTTTGGAAACAGATGCAAATACTATAAGAAATATTTATCAGTAAATCTACTTTAAAATTATCCTTTCCTCCGGTTCAATTTCAAAAATTTTATCATCTAACTTTATCTTCCTTACTCCTTTGACTGAGGACTTGCTCGTCGTATTGACGACATAGTTTTGTTCACTAGGTTTTGATGAAGGTCATGAGAGAATGCAAATGCACACTGAAGAGAAGCTTTATGAATGAGACAAAGAGGAGGTTGAACTGGTATCAGTTAGTAAGACTTTGTAGCTGGTAATGTAATATATGTATTGGGTTAATGGTTGTAATCGGGTAGAATAATAAAATTTCTTATTATAGTTTAGAATATCCTTTAATCAACCTGTCATTTATTATTTTATGCATCGTGTGACCTGTGATCAACCTATCCTAGAACCTTACGGGCGACAATCGCGAATATGGGTACTGGAGTATTCATATGTCGCGTAGCCTAGGGATGTTATTGTAGAACCCTAGAGGGGGGTGAATAGGGAATTAAAATTAAACTATAACAAATGATGCAATAAAGAGTAAGGAGTAGAAAGATCAAACGCAAACGCAAGGATGTATCCTGGTATCCTCTTTTGAGGCAATCCAGTCCCGGAACTCTCTCCGGCTTTAATCCACTATTATGCAAATAGTACACACGAGTTTGGATCCGAAGAACTCGCCAACTTCAACACGAGTTTGGATCCGAAGAACTCGCCAACTTCTACACACGAGTTTTCTTACGAAGGCTCGCCAACTTCAAAGAAAAGGAAAGGATGCTTTGATCTTCTAAACACTTGAAGATCGAAAGTAAAAGCTCTTGAGACACTCTAGCACTTTGGGTTGGATGACAATTGAAGATTAGGTAGAGTAGTAATGGTGAAGCTCTTTTGGTTGTTGAGAAAATTTAAAGCTTGGAAGAGATAGCCTTTAAGAGGAGAGACAAAGCCTCTTTTATACAAATCCAACATCATAAAGGCAATACAGCCGTCGAGCGGATTATCCGCCGGATTTTCGCAAAAATCCGTCGGATTATCCGTTCAACAGTAACGGTCACAAAAAGAGCCGTTGGATGCATTAAATGCATCTGTCAGATGCCGTTGGATTTGAATTTCAAGTTGCAAAAAGGTCAGGCGGATTATCCGTCGGATTTCAGCGGAAGTCCGGCAGATGATCCGAACTGTGGTCTCACAAACTTGCTGTGAGGGGTTCGGATGATCCGCCGGATTTCTGCGGATTTCCGTCGGATTATCCGAACTTCTCCTCACATACTTGCTGTGAGGGTTTCGGATGATCCGTCGGATTTCTGCGGTTTTCCGTCGGATTATCCGAACTTTTCCTCACATACTTGCTGTGAGGGGTTCGGATGATCCGTCGGATTTCCGCAGATTTCCGTCGGATTATCCGAACTTCTCTACACATACTTGCTGTGAGAGATCGGATAATCTGGCGGATTTATCCGGAAATCCGTCGGATTTTCCGTCTCCTCTGAATGACTTCTTCACCATTTCTATCTTTATAAATGTCATCTTAGCAAAGTACGTACATGGATTCCTAGTAGAATACAGACTCTAACAGAGCAGGAACCGCCATCTTCTATGTAGACTTTAAGCAAGGTTTTGCATTGTTTACTCCAACGTCTCTTGTAGTAAAACGTCATCTTGATACTGGAGAAATGTAAGACCGCAAAGGGCGTCTTTTGGGAAGTGCCTGTGAAAATCAGAGACTAAAAGAGATACAGGGGTTAATGTGATCAATGTATCAAAATAGATGTGCCAACAAACTCCCCCATTTTGATAATTGACAAATAAGAAGCTCCCCCGTAATTACAGCTCTCTCCCTCACTATGATTTTCTCCCCCTTTGTCATTTAATCAAGATGGTAGAGAACTAAAAGCAGTAAAGCAAGAAAGAGAAAAGGAGAAGTAGAATGCATTCATTGAAATTTAAAAAACATGGGTACAATGAGGGGGCTGTGAAAGCCCAAACACAAGTCAGAACTGAAAAGTCCGTGAAGGACCACACCAAAACAAACAGTAAACATAATTAAAACATACTAACAAAGTCCCCGAAGGACCACACAAGATAATACTAACTCACAACCACCACCCATCAACTGTCCTGTGCACCAGAGGGACCCGCCTCCTGATCTTCATCGTCCCCGACGGCGGAGGTAAAAGCGCCATAAGGGTCGACGCCATCCGGGTACATGAAGCCATAAACATTGGGATCAGTGAACCGCGGGCCCGGATAATCAGGATGAGGAGCGTTGGGATTGAGATAGGGAGTGTGCTCCTCGAACATCCGCTGAATATAATAGGCCTGATCCATGAAGCCATGGTGGATGAGGGTGCCGAGTCCCCGAGTGTTGGCCTGAAGGCGCTCATGGGTAGATAGAGAGAGATCGGCAAACTTACGATCAATGTACCGTCGGACATCAGGAGTGAGGAGGGACGCCGGAGGAGAGGTAGGGCCACCAGCGACAGCAGCAGGAGTGGGAGCCACAACAGGAGCCGTACGAGCCCTTGCCTTTGATTTGGCAAGAGGGGTAGGTTTAGGATCACCAACCGGACAGTGAGTGAGGTCCACCCCATTGGCCTCAAGGATCATGGTGATGTATATGCCAAACAGCAGGGAACGATGGAAAGAGTCCCGGATGAGCATCATGGTATAAATGATGGATTTGGCCAGAGAGAAGGGCTGCCGGGAGACTAGATAGTACATGCAGATGAGCTCCTCAGAAGTCAGGCTGTCCATGTTCCCGGACTTGGGGGTCAGAGTGTGGCAGAGGATACGATGCATGTCATGGAAGAAGGGACTCAGATCCTTGTCTTCCGGGCGTTGAACAAGTGACCCGCCACAGATGTTGAAGAGAAACTCCTCATAAGACATGTCAGACGAGAAAGAGATGTGGTCAATGGTAGCCGGAAGGGAGCGATATACCTTTCGTTCATCAAGACCTAGGATGGAAGCCAAGGAAGCGGCGGTGACGGTGAACTTAACGCCTCCAACCTTGGTCTCGAACTCGGGCCCTTCCTTAGCGGAAACGAGGTTGCAATAGAACATGCGGATGGCATGGGGATAAAAGTTGACCTGACGCTCGAGGAGTTGATCGATGCGGGCGAAACGGAAGTGATCACGATGGTCTTTAAAATTGATCCAGGAAATGGGTTTGCCGACGCAGATGGGAGCCTTGTGGAAGAAGGAGAACCACTCCCTGGAGTGAGAGGCCGACTTGAAAATGGCTGGATTGTGGCCTTGAGACGGTTGAGGGACGAAGAGGGCAACAGAAGGAGGCTGAGCGGAGGAGGAACTCCCATCATGGCGCTGACGCTTTGTGTGAGAGGCCATGGAGGAGGAGAGGGCAAGGAGAAAGAGAAGAAGGGTGAAAGTGTGGATGGAAGTGAAAAGGAGAGAGGAAGGAGTTTATAGAGAGTAGAGGGGTGTAATGAAGAGTCATAATGGTTTGGAACGGATAGAGAGGGGAGGTGAACGGATAGAGAGGCGCCTGGCGCTTCGGATTTCGCGCCTGTGCCCGAAAGTAGGAAAATTCGGCGGATTTTACCGGATTTCCGACAGAAGATCCGGGTCAAGTACTGATGGACAATAAAGCGGGTAGGTGAAAAGTCATGTCCCATTAATAGGGTAGCCGTTTGCAGCCGGAAATTACGGAGGGCAATAAATGCGGAAGATCCGGCGGAGTTCCGCTATAATCCGGCGGATTTTCCGAACTATTCCATGAAAACTTGCTGGAATTGAACGGATTATCCGGCGGATAGTTGCGGAATTCCGGCGGAAAATCCGGTGAAGCAGAAAAAAATCAATCAGAGAGATGAAGAAGACCGAGTTCGCCGCAAATGAAGGTGAATCGATCTTCAGAAAGGGGTTTGGTGAAAATATCAGCAAGTTGATGAGTGGTGTCAATAAATTCAAGACAAACATCACCTTTAAGCTGATGATCTCGAAGAAAGTGATGTCTTATCTCTATGTGCTTGGTGCGAGAGTGACAAATCGGGTTTTTTGTGAGATTAATGGAGCTAGTATTATCACATTTAATAGGAATATAATGAGAAGAAATACCATAATCTACTAGTGTTTGAGTCATCCAAAGAATTTGTGCACAACAACACCCTGCCGCTATGTACTCAGCTTCAGTGGTTGAAAGAGCGACAGAGTTTTGCTTCTTACTAAACCACGATACCAAGGACTTCCCGAGGAATTGACATGTGCCACTAGTGCTTTTTCGGTCAAGCTTGCATCCGGCAAAATCCGCATCCGAAAAGCCGTAAAGCTCAAAGGATGAGGATTTCGGATACCAAAGACCCATGTTAATGGTGCCTTTGAGATAACGAAAAATGCGCTTAACGGCAGTCAAATGTGATTCCTTTGGATTAGCTTGATATCGTGCACACAAGCAAACACTAAACATGATATCCGGACGGCTAGCAGTTAAATAAAGTAAGCTACCGATCATACCTCTATACTTACGAATGTCGACCGATGTCCCATCTTCATCATTGTCAAGCTTGGTCGTTGTAGCCATAGGGGTTCTTATTGATTTGGATGAGTCAAGGTCGAAACGCTTGAGGAGGTCCCTTGTATATTTTGCTTGATTGATGAAGGTTCCTTTAGGTCCTTGCTTGATTTGTAACCCCAAGAAGAAGGAGAGTTCTCCCATCATACTCATTTCAAACTCTTCCTGCATAACTTTGGCAAATTCTACACAAAGTGTGTTGTTAGTAGAACCAAAAATAATATCATCAACATAAATTTGAACCAATAAGAGAGTCCCATCATGGGATTTAATAAAAAGTGTGGTGTCAACTTTTCCCTTTGAAAAATTGTGAGAAACAAAAAAAGAGCTAAGACGCTCATACCAAGCACATGGAGCTTGTTTGAGGCCATAAAGGGCTTTATGAAGTTTGAAAACGTGGTTAGGAAATTGAAAATCTTCAAAACCGGGAGGTTGTTTAACATAAACTTCCTCCTTAATAATACCATTAAGAAAAGCACTCTTAACATCCATTTGAAATAGCTTAAAGTCATTAAAACAAGCAAAGGCATAAAGCATATGAATGGATTCAAGACGTACAACCGGAGCATAGGTTTCGTCGTAGTCAATGCCTTCCTCTTGGTTATAGCCTTGGGCAACCAATCGGGCTTTGTTACGAGTCACTAACCCATCTTCATTTAGCTTGTTGCGAAACACCCATTTAGTTCCAATAATGGGATGATTGCTAGGTTTTGGGACAAGTTCCCAAACCTTGCTTCGCTCAAATTGATTAAGCTCCTCTTGCATAGCTATCATCCAAAATTCATCGAGAAAAGCATCATTAACATTTTTAGGCTCTACTTGAGAGATAAAAGCCACATTGGCACAAAGATCACGAGTGGCGGATCTTGTGCTAACACTTGAGGAAGGATCCCCAATGATGAGCTCCTTAGGATGATTGGTGACAAATCTCCATTCTCTTGGAAGATCCTTTGGAGGAGGCTCGAGAGGAGGAGACTCTTTTGATGGGGTCACAACTTCATTGTTAGATGAAGAAGCACGATCCTCAATAGAGGAGTTCTCCAATCCAAACGAGATGTCATCAATATCCTCGGAGGAGGAGAATGTAGAAGAGTTGAGTTCATTAAAAGAGACATTGATTGACTCTTCGACAACAAGACTTCTTTTATTAAAAACACGAAAACCTTTGCTATGAGTAGAGTATCCAAGGAATATTCCTTCATAGGCTTTTTCTTCAAACTTGCCTAGGTTATCCTTGGTATTCAAAATAAAACAATTGCAACCAAAAACCTTGAAATATTCAATAGAAGGAATTTTGTTAAACCAAAGCTCATAAGGAGTCTTCTTAGTAATAGGTCTAATTAAGACCCTATTAATTACATGACATGCCGTATTGACGGCTTTCGCCCAAAAATATTGAGGGAGCTTATATTGGTTTAACATGACCCGGGCCATATCGCCAAGGGTTCTATTCTTTCTCTCCACAACACCATTTTGTTGAGGAGTACGGGGACAAGCAAAATCATGTCCAAAACTATTCTTTTCACAAAATCTTTTGAGATCAACATTATCAAATTCACCTCCATGATCACTCCTAATTTTGTTAATAGAAAAGCCTTTCTCATTTTGAACACGTTTACAAAAAGCAACAAATTCACGAAAAGTATCACTTTTGCAAGCAAGAAAAATAACCCAAGTAAATCTTGAAAAATCATCAACTAAAACAAAGGCATAGAGTTTGCCACCAAGGCTAGCTACTCTACTAGGCCCGAAAAGATCCATATGAATAAGTTGAAGGGGTCTTGTGGTACTCACAGAGTTGATGGATTTGAAAGATGACTTGGTCAACTTACTTTTCTCGCATTCTTCACAAACCATATCCTTCTTGAAGGGGATACTAGGAAGTCCTCGTACAAGCTTCTTGGAGGCGAGGCGAGAGATAGTATCCATGTTGGCGTGTCCAAGCCTCATGTGCCAAAGCCAACTCTCATCGTTCTTTGCGACTAGGCACCTGTCATTGTTAGTACCTTCAACAAGATAAAGAACATAAATATTGTTTTCTCTAATGCCTTCATACACAATAGTTCCATTGGAGCTATCGGTAATGTAGCATTTGAGTTTAACAAACTTGATATCATAGCCATTATCGGTAAGATGGCTAATACTAAGGAGGTTATGCTTGAGATTTGTAACAAGACATACATTATTAATACAAGGATAAGGAGGAGAACCGATATTACCATTTCCAATAATATAACCTTTTAGATTGTTACCGAAGGAGACGTGTCCTTCCTTCTTCATCGATAGCGTTGTAAAAAGTGAAGCATCACCGGTCATGTGCCGTGAACAACCGCTATCGAGAATCCACTTGCTTCTAGCATGAGAAGGATTCGTCACCTACAACATAAGTTGAAGATGAACAATTTGGTACCCATGATCTTGTGGGTCCTTGAGTGTTAGTCTTAGGAACCCATTTAAGAACTCTCATGTCAACTTGTTTTCTTGTATAACAAAAATTAGACGTATGACCAATCAAACCACAATAGTTGCACAATAAAGAAGATCTAGAAGAAGAAGTGTGAGTGTTGTGCATATGTGAGTCTCTAGTGTGAGATGTTCTACCATGAGTGTTATGATGATAGTAAAATGCATGATGAGATGTTTTCTTTTTAACAAAGGGTCCTTTTCTTGTGTTAGAAAAGGAGTTGTGTGTAGTGTTCATGTAATGGTTATGCATAGTATTGTGATGAGTGTGGGGGTGTCTTGGAGCATGCATGTGAGTGGTATTCTTATTACTTAAAGTCTTACTCCGTGTAAGAAGATCATTATACTTTATAGAAGTGGAATATTCTCTTCTATTAGCATCTTGACATTTGCGCATAGCAAATTCATAAGAGCTTCTCATGGATTGAATCTCATCATCCTTTTTCTTGATGGTGTCAAGAGATTCTTGAAATTTTAGTCTCAAAGACTCCATTTCATCCGTGTCGGAAATAGGAGATTTTCCCTTCACATCACTAATGATGCTTGAGAGCCTCTCTACTTCAAGTTGAAGAGCCTCAACCTCCTTAAGAGATTTCTTGTATTTATTTCGAACACCTTTGTGTTCTTCATGTAACTCAAGAATGGCTTTCTCCAAATCATCATAGGTAAGAGTGTTTAAGGAAAAATCATCAAGTACCTCATCGGTTGCCATGAGACAAACGTTAGCATTGTGTTTGCACTCCTTGTCGTTGTCGGAGTCGCTCGCGTCGCTTTCACACCAAATGCTAGTGTTGGCGAACTTTCTGGAGGACGAGCTTCCCTTGCTTGGCTTATCGTACTTGCTTGAGTCTTTTCGTACCATCGAACAATCCCTCTTGATGTGTCCGGGTCTTCTGCAATGATAGCATGCCGGATCTTCTTCATTGTCCCGTCTAGAGCGGTTGGCCTTGTTGAACTTTAAGAACTTCCTGAAGTGCTTAGCTGTGAGAGCTATTTCTTCATCGTCGTCCGACTCATTGTCGTCGGAGCTATCCTTGGAGTAGGACCTTGATGCTTTGAGAGCAAGAGTCTTCTCCTTTTCTTTGGTCTTCTCCTTCTCCTTCTCTTGAATGGAGGATTCCTCTTGATCCTTCATGTCAAGCTCGTGAGTCATCAGCTTACCCATGAGGGTCTCTAGGTTCATGACGGTTAGATCGTTCCCCTCAATGATTGCGGTAGCTTTAGGACTCCAAGCTTTCGTCAATCCTCTAAGAATCTTCCTTATCTTTTCATGAGCGGGATATTCCTTTCCAAGAGAAGAGAGAGGGTTAATAATATCACCAAAGCGAGTAAACATGCTAGCAATAGATTCATCATGCTTCATTTTAAAAGACTCATATTCTTGCGTGAGTCTACTGATCTTAGATTCCTTCACTTGTGAAGTCCCTTCGTGTGTGACTTCAAGTAACTTCCAGATCTCATTGGAAGTCTTGCAAGTAGAGATTCGATTGAATTCACTACTGTCGAGAGCACAATAAAGAGCGTTCATTGCCTTGGCATCTCGACAAGCAAGCTTCTTGATATTTTCAGTGAGTGTTTCCCGAAGGGTGTCAGAAGCAATATCCTCAATAGCTCTGGAAGGAGTAGGGAGGCCATTTATCACGCAATCCCATAAATTGAAATCTATGGACTTGAGATAAATGCCCATCCTAATCTTCCAATAGTTATAGTTGGTACCATCAAATAGGGGAGGCCTATTTGTGGAGTGTCCCTCATTGTGAAACGTGTTGATGCTAGGGTTAGAGGCCATGGATCACTCAAGGGTGTAAATCCAAATCAAGAGAACGAAGCTCTGATACCAATTGTAGAACCCTAGAGGGGGGGTGAATAGGGAATTAAAATTAAACTATAACAAATGATGCAATAAAGAGTAAGGAGTAGAAAGATCAAACGCAAACGCAAGGATGTATCCTGGTATCCTCTTTTGAGGCAATCCAGTCCCGGAACTCTCTCCGGCTTTAATCCACTATTATGCAAATAGTACACATGAGTTTGGATCCGAAGAACTCGCCAACTTCAACACGAGTTTGGATCCGAAGAACTCGCCAACTTCTACACACGAGTTTTCTTACGAAGGCTCGCCAACTTTAAAGAAAAGGAAAGGATGCTTTGATCTTCTAAACACTTGAAGATCGAAAGTAAAAGCTCTTGAGACACTCTAGCACTTTGGGTTGGATGACAATTGAAGATTAGGTAGAGTAGTAATGGTGAAGCTCTTTTGGTTGTTGAGAAAATTTAAAGCTTGGAAGAGATAGCCTTTAAGAGGAGAGACAAAGCCTCTTTTATACAAATCCAACATCATAAAGGTAATACAGCCGTCGAGCGGATTATCCGCCGGATTTCCGCAGAAATCCGTCGGATTATCTGTTCAACAGTAACGGTCACAAAAAGAGCTGTTGGATGCATTAAATGCATCTGTCAGATGCCGTTGGATTTGAATTTCAAGTTGCAAAAAGGTCAGGCGGATTATCCGTCGGATTTCAGCGGAAGTCCGGCGGATGATCCGAACTGTGGTCTCACAAACTTGCTGTGAGGGGTTCGAATGATCCGCCGGATTTCCGCGGATTTCTGTCGGATTATCCGAACTTCTCCTCACATACTTGCTGTGAGGGTTTCGGATGATCCGTCGGATTTCCGCGGTTTTCCGTCGGATTATCCGAACTTTTCCTCACATACTTGCTGTGAGGGGTTCGGATGATCCGTCGGATTTCCGCGGATTTCCGTCGGATTATCCGAACTTCTCTACACATACTTGCTGTGAGAGATCGGATAATCTGGCGGATTTATCCGAAAATCCGTCGGATTTTCCGTCTCCTCTGAATGACTTCTTCACCATTTCTATCTTTATAAATGTCATCTTAGCAAAGTACGTACATGGATTCCTAGTAGAATACAGACTCTAACAGAGCAGGAACCGCCATCTTCTATGTAGACTTTAAGCAAGGTTTTGCATTGTTTACTCCAACGTCTCTTGTAGTAAAACGTCATCTTGATACTGGAGAAATGTAAGACCGCAAAGGGCGTCTTTTGGGAAGTGCCTGTGAAAATCAGAGACTAAAAGAGATACAGGGGTTAATGTGATCAATGTATCAAAATAGATGTGCCAACAGTTGTTACGTACTCGGCTCGCCGTATTTTGGGAGCGGGGCGTGACACCTAGATTGGGGGATAGGAGAGTTAAGTGAGAAAAAGTTAAGTAAGGAAAAATAAAAATCATATTTGGTTTGAGGATGAGAGTTTAGGAGGAGGTTATATAGGGTTAAGTGGGGGTCTGTTTAACCTTCTTTTGTCTATTTTTTAACCTCCAAATCAGAGAGTTAACGAGGTTGTTTAAGAGATTTTGTTTAAAAAGTCCTATATACCTCTCATTTGTCCTATAAAATATTATATATTTTTTTCATTTTTCTTATGTTGCTCCGTAACTTCTTCATCCGTGAAGATATTTTAACAAGTTATAATTAAGATATCTATCAAATTTAATTTTATGACACATGTAACAAGGATATTTTTGTAATTATTATATTTTTATTAATTCTCCTTCAATCAAAACCTCCAATCAAATCAATAATTATTAAACACAAACACCACTTAACTCTTCCTACAATCCAAGTAATGTTACATATATCGTATTGACTCTACTTTCCATCGCTTAACTTTTCTTCACTTAACTGTCTTTCCCTCAATCCAAGTTGACCCTAAAGTTGATGATTATATAATTATATTTAAATTAAAACAACATTCTCCATATATAAAAATAAAAGGATAATAACTTTAATTATAAAATTCGGAAGAACCATTTCTAGATCTTTGATGCTAGGTGAGTTATGTTAGTCCCGGGGCTTGATCAAAGATGGTAGACTCGATGTCGAGATCAGAGGTTCATGCATATGTTTCACCTTCTGATAATTCTCGAGATCCAAGAGGAACACTATAATATGAATCTGATTACAAAAGCAACAATAATCAGAAAATAAATCTCACGTTCTTCCTCGCAATCGCAGTTGCTGACGGACATAACTGAGTTCAGAAAATAAATCTCACGTTCTTTCTTGCAATCGCAGTTGCAGACGGACAGAACTGAATTACAACTAAGATGAAGGAGAAGAAAGAAGAAGAGGAAAGGTTCTTGCTGGGGTGATTAAGATCACCGTTGGTCAAAGCAAGATTCGCCCCACCACGATCTGCTTCCAGGAACCAGCAAGTTCACGAAGAACTTCTGGAACGCTCGTAAGTCAAAATTTGAGACTTGAACGGACTTCCTGGACTTTACGGACTCCTTTTAACTTTCTTCTTGGTGCATCTTCCAAAGGAGACCAAGGGGCTCTATTTATAGAGTGGAGTGAGACTTCACCTCTTCTCCAATCCGATGTGGGACTAAAATATCAATACTCAAAAATAGAGTTTGATATTTTAGATCATCCCACAATCAGCATAGAAGCGTGTCAGTCCACGCCTACCCCCCGAACACTTTCGTGCATGCACGAGACATCCTGGAGTCCGTGTCCGAGTCCACACAACAAAAATCAACTTGCATCCTTGTTGGAATTAATCATTTTTCCTTCTAGAAAAATACTCCCACATGGCACACACTTGTGCCCCACCACACCTCATGTCACGACCCGCACCCACTGTGAGGGTACGAGAACGTAACAACGTCCAGCCTACGCCGCAGTGTCGGCGGTAGAACGCTGTCCTAGGTCAATCATCTAACAATAAAAAGGTACCTGTACAGTATATACACTCCTAATGGAGGTGACATAACAGAACAGTCTCAATCACATCTAAGGCAGATACAGAATAGTAAAGATAGATAGAGAGATCAAAAGCACAATGTAAAACAAATAAGAAGGAGAAAATCTAAGTGTCTAAGATAACAACTCAAGAACATCCAGCTCAATACAAGTCTCTAAATATAACAACATCTCAGAAGAAAAACTGAAAATCAAATAACAAAGCTGAAAGAAAACTAAAGCCTAGCTATCTAGCCTAGACTCTGGGAGTAGCATCCTGTACTGCAGCTGGATCCTCCAGAGGAACCAGGTCGCAGGTGTCGTCTAAGCCTGCTCCGTAATAGGTGGTGCATAGGGCCTCCTCCTCATCCTCTGTAATATTTTCAACAGGTCCAGTCAGGACAGGAGCGAGTACAGTACATCTCAACAGATCATAACAGGTTAAAAAATATAATCATGCAGTAAAGTAAGATACATGAACTGAAGAAATACAGTATGTAACAGAGAGAGAAACTGTAATAGAAATATCTACTATACATAGAGAACTAATAGTGACTAGTGAGTCAGAGTAAAATATAAACATATGAATGGCATAGGAGATTCATGACTACAGCTAAGAGTGTGATTCATGACTACAGCTACTTGGATAATATTCACATGTCTATTTCTACTCCCCCATCCCCAATCAATACACAAAGATCTGTTCAAGTTATGTTAAGATTCGTGAAACTCCACATGGCTCATAAAATGAGTGATACGTGAAGGTGATTCATGATGGCTCTGTGAACATGAGAGTACATGTGTCACAAGCGATTCGTGAATCAGAGGAAGCATAGAGATACGTGATAATTCGTGAAACACACAAAACATGCAGTATCCGATGCTCTCGAGGGGGATAACATCTCATGAAAAGATCCATATAGTACCAATCCGTGTGACCAACGTGACAGTATCAAGTAAAGTAATTTAAAGCAGGAAAATAATTCTAAGCAGGATATAAAATGATCAGAGAATTTACTCGCCTGGTATTCCAAATGTCCGAAGAGAATATACTATCCGAGGAGTGGTGTCTGGCTCCTATTTAGAACAGCACAAGTCATAACATGTCCAGAATGGTAAAATAAAGTTCTACTATGCACTCTACATGAATCTAGGTTACTCTAGGCCAAAGTCAACTCTTGGTCAACTCTGGTCAACCAAGTAGTCACACCTAGGTCAACTATGGTCAAACTAGGTCTAACAAGTCCAATCTAGGTCAACCCTAGTCTGACTAGGTCAACACCAAGCCAAGCCTACACTAAGCCTATGCCAACCCATATATCAATATCATATATCAATATCAATATCAATCTATATATATACATATTTACATACATTCATATATGCATACATACATATATATTTACATAGGTTCATAATGCATACATACATATTTTACATGTATTTATACATAGAGAAATAGAGAGGGGGTTAAAGGGGGTAACATGTGTGTGTGTGTGTGTGTGTAGGATATGGGTTAACAGGAATGGGGTGTGTGTGGCAAGTAGATATCCAGAATAGTGTGTGTGAGTATGTAATAAACTGAATCAATGAATTAGATAGTGTAAGGGACATGGGGTCTCAGGTTTCAGGTTTCATATAGTTCCCAGGAAGTAGAAAACCCAACATTTAGTTAGATATCTGAATTAGTTTAGAACTCAACCAATCCAATTTCGAACTTAGTTAAAGTTCAGATAATTCAACATTGAGTATCAGTGATTTCGTTTTTCTTTACCAAAATAACAGTTGTCAGAATATCAGTCGAAATTCCATATCCCAATGGAACTCAGTTAAAACATTCCTATACAACTTAAATCAAATTTCAAGTAAAAATCACAAATCAACTAAAACCAAATTTGAATTCAAATCATGAACCCAAATCTCAGTTTTTGAATTAAACAATCTCAGTTTTCAAATCCTGAAACCATTTCAGGTTTCATTTCAATTAAATCTCAGGTTTTTGAACACATTCTCAGGTTTGTAGACATAGGTAATATCTCAGAAATTTTAACATACAAAACCCCATTCTAATCTCAGTTTCAAATATCAAGGAAAGGGAACATTTCACAGGTTTGTTTACACAAGGGAAATTCTCAGGTTTCAGAAACATTACTGTCAAAACAACCAAGTTCATAAACTCACATTTTAGTTTTCTATACTATCCTAAAATCAGAATTTTACATTTCAAAACTCAGTTAATATCAAACAACATATCAAGTAACCTATTCAGTTTTAACTGTGAACTTAAAATCGAAATCAGTTATAAAAACCACAACCCAAAAGAATTCCCAGTTATCTCTACACATCTTGTCAATGAATTCATAACACGTTCAAATTTCATTTAACAAATTAATCTCAGTTCTCACCAATCTCTATTTTGAATCAAACAACCAGGATTCAAATGACAGTTATTAGGATATCAATGTGTGAGAGTGTTTGATGTTGGGGGGGGGGGGAAACTGGAACTGTTTACCAGTTCAGTTTTTCTGAACATGGACAGGAAATCCCCAATCCATATACCAAAAACCCGATTCAGTGATCCCCCCCATCCCAATACAACACAACTATACATTACATATCAATACACAGGTAGGTGAGCTAATTACTACAATTAACAGCATCTAATCAGTTAATAAAACAATTTAAAATCAGGAAAAATCAACTTTCAGTTCAGGTATCAGTGTATCAGTCCCCTATTGGAAAATTCGATAATTCGAACCCAAAAACCATCTAATTTACAATTAACAGTTGGTAATTAATGTCACACATGTAAGGGTACTAGTTAGGGTCTTCGTGTCCAAAAATTGGAAACGAATCGTGTCCAGATTAACACACGAACACATCACCCAACAGTGTACACAAAATCGTCGTGCACGCGTGCACTCGTGTCCCGCGCGTAACACAGGCCACGTGGTGACACGTGGCCTCGCGTACACGTGCACCAGGGGTAGGGCTACCCCTAGGACCGCCTGCACAGTGACCACGATGTGTGTCGTGTCCGTGTCAGCTGCGTGTCAGTGCACAAACTGTGCGCGCACAGCAGCCTGTGCGTGGCTCGTACGACCAGTACGGGGGCGATTGTGCCACACACACTCCACGAGGTGCTCCCAAATTTTGGGAGCACGATGACAGTAGTTGCCCCTAGGCTCACACCAAAAATCAGGACACGAAGTGTCCTGTGTCGAGAGAAAATGAGCCCGAGGTGCAGGACACAGTGTACGTGTGTGCACGGCGTGTCCAACCCAAAATTTTGACACAATAGGACACTAAAACACTAGGACACCTTCACAAATATTGACACACACATCAAGATCTACAATTCTATTTAATTACATTTTAAAAATACGAAAATTTATTCCTATGTGGCATTTCTACAAATACCTAGTATACCATTTTGATACGTGTCCGATACGGACACGAAATGGACACGAATTGTGCCTAATTTTTGGGGACAGCTAGGAAACCCTAAAACCTAACCTTATATGCAAAGAAATCAGAAAAAACTATGAGTTTAGATGATTTACCTATTGAGTATCAAAACTCAAGAAAAGCTTCAAAGAGGGGATTCCAAATGGCAACTCCAAATCTCTAAATTGCATGCAAACTGAGGTGCTCCTCCAAAATCAGTATATAAACATAAATTAGATCCTATTGCAAAAGTCTAGGACTAAAAAGGAGCTAAAATGAATTAATTAGGAATTTCTAAGGTTGGGGATTTACCTCATTCTAAACTTGAGATCTATTTCCAAGAGAGGCTAACCCTAAATGAAGGAGGCATTAAATAGGGGTGAGAATCCCTAGGTTGGCTGCCATGGGTGGGTTTAATTTGGTTTTGGGCCTAAGTCATGGGCCTATGGCTTAAACACTAGGCTTTAAAATTGATAAATCATAAGTCATTGACTTAAGCCATAAGTCATGAACTAATTTCTCTTAAGTAATACTTCCTACCTTAAAACTAATTCCTAATGACTAAAAGTAGGTTAACTAGAGTTAGACTAGGGTCACCAACTAGGGTTAGTTCTAGGTTAGTCTACAAGTCTCAACTAGTCATGACTAACATAATACATAGCCATATTTAATTAATATTAAAATCACACAAATTCCCATAAATCATAATAAATTCAAATAAATACTAAAATGACCAAAATACCCTCTAGGTTAAAATGTACTAGTCAAACATCCTAATCACATGACTAGGCTCTAAGGTTACACTAGTCAAACACCAAAATCATAAGTCATGATTTAAATAGTTTTAAAATGATTAAAAATTACTAAAAAATATATTAAAATTTTAAATACCATAATTAAATAAATTAAATTATAAAATTTCAAAATTATCCTTATTTTAGAAACTGGGTGTTACAAGTCTACCCACCTTAGAAAAATTTTATCCTCGAAATTAAAATGGTAGTAGTCTCCTAGGTCAAACACCCCACAATCAAAGTTTCAGACATACCGTCAGATAATCATATGCGTCTATCCAAAATCATGATACTCAAAATCTTCGTCATGCTAGTGAGCAAGGCTACGATAATCACAGAGTCCTCGACTAAGGTACATACCTCTAGAATTATGGTATTTAAAATTTTTGCATTGCCGCATGCTTGGCAGCAAAAACCTTAAATTCCTTCACCCGAGAAATACATCCAAAATCTGACTATATGTCCTCACAATGCCAGCTATCATGACAAAAGAAGACTCAAGATTCCATAACTTAGGCGACCTAGCCCATACGACTTATCTCGGAAGAAAAACCAAATTGAAAAGAAATGCCAGATCAAAACTTATCGATAATTAAGGAAGCAGATAAAAACAGATGGAATTGAATTTCAAGATAGATATAATGAGGCAAGGTGGGAATGGAATCGAAAAGAACAGAACCTGCAAGCACCTCTCCCACTGCCTGAGCATCCTCGACTGACATGGCGTAAGCTCGCCCCTGCTGGCCTCCTCCAGCCTGATGCTGATACTGCACAAATCTCTGCTGCTGCATCGGTAACGGTCCCCACTGCTGACCTACCGGAGCCTTGGCTCCTCTTCCTGGTGCGGTGCCTATGTATTGGGAACACTCCCTCAGCTGGTGGTCCGCTGCTCCACATAGTAGGCACCTGCCCAGCCTCCTCCTGTACTCACCCCATCCATGCCCCGGCTTCTTGCAGTAGGAGCAACTGACTGCCTGCTGTCTGGGTGCCTGATGATGTATGGGCTGCTGCTGTCCCTGCTGATGGTCGTGACCCTGGAACTGCTGCTAAAACTGATGCTGAACGTGCGGCCTCTTGGCCGGTCCTCCGCTACTGCTGCCTCCCTGGGAGTCTCGCCTCCTCTTGAGCCTAAGCTCAAGATCATCCTCTGCAGCTAAAGCGCCCACCGGAATCTCCTCATAGGTAGCGCTGCGGGCGTTCTTGGTGTAGGACTTGACCTCCTTTACCAAGCCCTTCCAGAACCTCCGGGCCTTCGTCGTCTCCAACAAGTCCTCCATAAATCTGCTCAGGCGGCAGAACTCTCCTGCGTACTCCTCCACGGACTGGCTCCCCTGGACTAGGGCCTCGAACTGGGTCTCGAGGGCTCCCAATGCTGCGTCTGGAAAGAACTTCTCCTTGAACAGCTTCTTGAATGCTGCCCAAGTCTGTCCTGCTGTACCGACCCTCAGGTCGGTCTGGTACCATGTACGGGCCAGATCCTGCATAATACTGGCCGCTGCCTCTATCTGGAGCCTCGTCGAGATCTCAGCCAACCTGAAAATCTTCTCCATATGCTCGATCCACTCATCGGCATACAAGATCCCCTCTGTCCCTCGGAAGTCTCTCGGGTGCATCTTCTAAAAATCTTGGATGCCCTTCTCCCGTGGCTGGTACGGCTGCGGGGCTGCCGCTGGCTGAGCTACGACTCTCTCTACTGCGGTCATTGCCAGCTCAATGCCTCGTGTGAGCTTTACGGTGTGCCTCTGCTGCTGGGTCTGCTGACCCTCCATGTACTGCCGGAAAAAAGGCTAACAGCTGAACGACGTCAACTGTCCCTGCAGGTGGCTGCTGCTGCTGGAGCACATCCGGAATCACCCGACTCGGCTCATGCCTCACTGCCGGTGGGGCTCCTCCAAAAGCTGCCGAAATGCCTACCCCAGCTGGTATGATTGGGGCTGCGGTACCAGGGGCTGGTTGCTGAGTATGAGAGGTGGCAGACCTCTCATTGACGTCCCCCTGGCCCTGGCGATGCGATCGCGTCTCAACCATCCTGGAGACACAGATCAAAAGGAAACAATTGCTGAGAATGAGTCGAAATACCAAAGGAGGACAGTTTAAATTCAAGGAGACAATAAGCGGCAAAATGTAGATATACGAAATCTGAATAAGAGTTTTTCCTATTTGTGATTGAGCACCTTCAAAAATATTCTAATCCTACGGCAGGCCGTAGTGATACTCTAGTTCGAATACCACTATACAAACTCGACCTGCATGGGCCACCACTAAAAATGTGCAACGACCCGCATCCACTGTGAGGGTACGAGAACGTAACAACGCCCAGCCTATGCCGCAGTGTCAGCGGTAGAATACTGTCCTAGGTCAATCATCCAACAATATAAAGGTACCTGTACAGTATATACACTCCTAATGGAGGTGACATAACAGAACAGTCTCAATCACATCTAAGGCAGATACAGAATAGTAAAGGTAGATAGAGAGATCAAAAGTACAATATAAAACAAATAAGAGGGAGAAAATCTAAGTGTCTAAGATAACAACTCAAGAACATCCAGCTCAATACAAGTCTCTAAATATAACAACATCTCAGAAGAACAACTGAAAATCAAATAACAAAGCTGAAAGAAAACTAAAGCCTAGCTATCTAGCCTAGACTCTGGGAGTAGCATCCTGTACTGCAGCTGGATCCTCCAGAGGAACCAGGTCACAGGTGTCATCTAAGCCTGCTCCGTAATAGGTGGTACATAGGGCCTCCTCATCATCCTCTGTAATATTTTCAACAGGTCCAGTCAGGACAGGAGCGAGTACAGTACATCTCAACAGATCATAGCAGGTTAGAAAATATAATTATGCAGTAAAGTAAGATACATGAACTGAAGAAATACAGTATGTAAACAGAAAGAGAAATTGCAATAGAAATATCTACTATACATAGAGAACTAATAGTGACTAGTGAGTCAGAGTAAAATATAAACATGTGAATGGCATAGGAGATTCATGACTACAGCTAAGAGAGTGATTCATGACTACAGCTACTTGGATAATATTCACATGTCTATTTCTACTCCTCCATCCCCAATCAATACACAAAGATTTGTTCAAGTTATGTTAAGATTCGTGAAACTTCATATGGCTCATAAAATGAGTGATACGTGAAGGTGATTCATGATGGATCTGTGAACATGAGAGTACATGTGTCACAAGCGATTCGTGAATCAGAGGAAGCATAGAGATACGTGACGATTCGTAAAACGCACAAAACATGCAGTATCCGAAGCTCCCGAGGGGGATAACATCTCATAAAAAGATCCATGTAGTACCAATCCGTGTGACCAACGTGACAGTATCAAGTAAAGTAATTTAAAGCAGGAAAATAATTTTAAGCAGGATATGAAAATGATCAGAGAATGTACTCGCCTGGTATCCCAAATGTCCGAAGAGAATATACTATCCGAGGAGTGGTGTCTGGCTCCTATTTAGAACAGCACAAGTCATAACATGTCCAGAATGGTAAAATAAAGTTCTACTATGCACTCTACATGAATCTAGGTCACTCTAAGCCATAGTCAACTCTTGGTCAACTCTGGTCAACCAAGAAGTCACACCTAGGTCAACTATGGTCAAACTAGGTCTAACAAGTCCAATCTAGGTCAACCCTAGTCTGACTAGGTCAACACCAAGCCAAGCCTATACTAAGCCTATGCCAACCCATATATCAATATCATATATCAATATCAATATCATATATCAATATCATATATCAATATCAATATCATATATCAATATCATATATCAATATCAATATCAATCTATATATATACATATTTACATACATTCATATATGCATACATACATATATATTTACATACGTTCATAATGCATACATACATATTTTATATGTATTTATACATAGAGAAATAGAGAGGGGGTTAAAGGGGTAACATGTGTGTGTGTAGGATATGGGTTAACAGGAATGGGGTGTGTGTGGCAAGTAGATATCCAGAATAGTGTGTGTGAGTATGTAATAAACTGAAATCAATGAATTAGATAGTGTAAGGGACATGGGGTCTCAGGTTTCAGGTTTCATATAGTTCCCTTGAAGTAGAAAACCCAACATTTAGTTAAATATCTGAATTAGTTTAGAACTCAACCAATCCAATTTCGAACTTAGTTAAAGTTCAGATAATTCAACATTGAGTATCATTGATTTCGTTTCTCTTTACCAAAATAACAGTTGTTAGAATATCAGTCGAAATTCCATATCCCAATGGAACTCAGTTAAAACATTCCTATACAACTTAAATCAAATTCCAAGTAAAAATCACAAATCAACTAAAACCAAATTTGAATTCAAATCATGAACCCAAATCTCAGTTTTTGAATTAAACAATCTCAGTTTTCAAATCCTGAAACCATTTCAGGTTTCATTTCAATTAAATCTCGGGTTTTTGAACACATTCTCAGGTTTGTAGACATAGGTAATATCTCAGAAATTTCAACATACAAAACCCCATTCTAATCTCAGTTTCAAATATCAAGGAAAGGGAATATTTCATAGTTTGTTTACACAAGGGAAATTCTCAGGTTTCAGAAACATTACTGTCAAAACAACAAAGTTCATAAACTCACATTTCAGTTTTCTATACTATCTTAAAATCAGATCTTTTACATTTTAAAACTCAGTTAATATCAAACAACATATCAAGTAACCTATTCAGTTTTAACTTTGATAATGAACTTAAAATCGAAATCAGTTATAAAAACCATAACCCAAAAAAATTCCCAGTTATCTCTACACATCCTGTCAATGAATTCATAACATGTTCAAATTTATTTAACAAATTAATCTCAGTTCTCACCAATCTCTGTTTTGAATCAAACAACCTGGATTCAAATGACAGTTATTAGGAGATCAATGTGTGAGAGTGTTTGATGTGGGGTGGAAAAACTGGAACTGTTTACCAGTTCAGTTTTTCTGAACATGGACAGGAAATCCCCAATCCATATACCAAAAACCCGATTCAGTGATCCCCCCTATCCCAATACAACACAACTACACATTACATATCAATACACAGGTAGGTGAGCTAATTACTACAATTAACAGCATCTAATCAGTTAATAAAACAATTTAAAATCAGGAAAAATCAACTTTCAGTTCAGGTATCAGTGTATCAGTCCCCTATTAGGAAATTCGAGAATTCGAACCCAAAAACCATCTAATTTACAATTAACCAGTTGGTAATTAATGTCATACATGTAAGGGTACTAGTTAGGGTCTTCGTGTCCAAAAATTGGACACGAATCGTATCCAGATTAATACACGAACACATCACCCAACTGTGTACACAAAATCGTCGTGCACGCGTGCACTCGTGTCCCGCACGTGACACAGGCCACGTGGTAACACGTGGCCTCGTGTACACGTGCGCCAGGGGTAGGGCTACCCCTAGGACCGCCTGCACAGTGACCACGATGCGTGTCGTGTCCGTGTCAGCTGCGTGTCAGTGCACAAACTGTGCGCGCACAGCAGCCCGCGCGTGGCTCGTGCGACCAGTGCGAGGGCGATTGTGCCACACACACTCCACAAGGTGCTCCCAAATTTTGTGAGCACGATGACAGTCGTTGCCCCTAGGCTCACACCAAAAATCAGGACACGAAGTATCCTGTGTCGAGAGAAAATGAGCCCGAGGTGCAGGACACAGTGTACGTGTGTGCACGGCGTGTCCAACCCAAAATTCTGACACAATAGGACACTAAAATACTAGGACACCTTCACAAATATTGACGCACACATCAAGATCTACAATTCTATGTAATTATATTTTAAAAATATGAAAATTTATTCCTATGTGGCATTTCTACAAACACCTAGTATACCATTTTGATACGTGTCTGATACGGACACGAAATGGACACGAATCGTGCCTAATTTTTGGGAACAGCTAGGAAACTTAAAACCTAACCTTATATGCAAAGAAATCAGGAAAAACTATGAGTTTAGATGATTTACCTATTGAGTATCAAAACTCAAGAAAAGCTTCAAAGAGGGGATTCCAAATGGCAACTCCAAATCCCCAAATTGCATGCAAACTGAGGTGCTCCTCCAAAATCAGTATATAAACGTAAATTAGATGCTATTGCAAAAGACTAGGACTAAAAATGAGCTAAAATGAAATTAATTAGGAATTTCTAAGATTGGGGATTTACCTCCTTCTAAACTTGAGATCTATTTCCAAGAGAGGCTAACCCTAAATGAAGGAGGGATTAAATAGGGGTGGGAATCCCTAGGTTGGATGCCATGGGTGGGTTTAATTTGGTTTTGGGCCTAAGTCATGGGCCTATGGCTTAAACACTAGGCTTTAAAATTGATAAATCATAAGTCATTGACTTAAGCCATAAGTCATAAACTAATTTCTCTTAAGTAATACTTCCTACCTTAAAACTAATTCCTAATAACTAAAAGTAGGTTAACTAGAGTTAGAATAGGGTCACCAACTAGGGTTAGTTCTAGGTTAGTCTACAAGTCTCAACTAGTCATGACTAACATTACACATAGCCATATTTAATTAATATTAAAATCACACAAATTCCCATAAATCATAATAAATTCAAATAAATACTAAAATAACCAAAATACCCTCTAGGACTAAAATATTCTAGTCAAACATCTTAATCACATGACTAGGCTCTAAGGTTACACTAGTCAAACACCAAAATCATAAGTCATGATTTAAATAGTTTTAAAATGATTAAAAATTACTAAAAATTATATTAAAATTTTAAATACCATAATTAAATAAATTAAATTACAAAATTTCAAAATTACCCTTATTTTAGAAACTGGGTGTTACACCTCATGTGCACACCTCAACACAAGCAATACATTATATTGAGATACTCACCATTTGGTGTAGCCGATGTGGGACTATCTTTCCTAGTCCAAAGGCAAAAACACCAACAATCTCCCACTATATCTTAATATATGGGATTGAGCGTTCCCCACAGTGACTGCCCATTATGCATTAGTAGAGATGTCGCTACGACTTGAATCTTCCTACGTAGGTTAAATAACAGCATTATACAAGAATGGACTAAGCCTTGAATTCTGCACCATAACTGCAATTCTTCCTACTCATATAATGACATCAATTGTGCTTCTGGATGCACATTAAAGGCCTTGTGCCAGCCTGAGTTTCAGTGTATAATTTTTGGGCGCCTACAAGTTTATCCTCAAGAGATGGCCTGATATCTCTGTCTATACATCATAGGTGAGTTCTTTATAAAGAGTCATGGCATGAAGCATTGCGCTTCTTGCGGTACTACGCCGCTATGACATGCCTTAAAGCCGAGGCTTTACCCCACCTGGGTACCTCATCAGTAGTGTCATACTACTGTAGCATGAGGTCACAAGCCTCTTTGTAGTGCCAAACTACCCAGCATGAAGCCTACGCTTCCGTGCGGTGTTACGTCCGCTATTACATGGCTCGCGAAGTCCGAGGACTTTACCCTACCATGGTACCTCTTCGTGGTGTCATGCCACTGTAACATGAGGACATCGTCCTCTTTGTAGTGTTGTCTACCTCTCTTTATTACGATTATCATACAGCATTAGGCTACATGCCTATTTGCGGTGCTACTACTCCGCTGTGACTTGGCTCACAAAGCCGAGGTATTACCCCTAACCGGGAACCTCATAGTGGAGTCACCCCACTATAGTATGGAGTTACGCTCCTTGTAGTGCTGAGCTACTGTGCTTCCTGTAAAGCACTCCAGGCATTCACTCTGCCTGAGAACTCATTAAGGCATTTAAGCCAACCTTCCCACATGATCCGTTTTCTGCAGAAAATAATAGTAGACAATAGTGGTTGTAGGTTCGTAACCTCTCCATGCCACAGAGGACAAGTACCCACCGTTTCTGATATTCTTCCGGTTAATAGTCCTCCCTTGAACCAAAAGCTAGATGCCAATAGATTTCTCTTTGAACTAATAGCATAAAAATTTATGGTAGGAATGTAATAACACAATATCAGAATGCCTTCAAGTCCCATTTTACAAGCTGTATCATCGACCAGCTGGCGCTTGAGGCCCTTGGTGAACGGATCCGCCAGGTTCTCCTGACTCCGAACATCAATCGCTGCAATAACACCCCTCTTGATGAGATCGTGTACTGCCCTGTGCCTCAACCGCACAGTCCTCTTCTTCCCGTTGAAGAGGTTATTTTATGCCACCACCGCAGTCGTCTGGTTGTCGCAGTATATCGGTATCCCGATATTTGTGCCCCAACCACTGGAAGATCATACATGAGCGCCCGAAGCCATTCTGCTTCCTTCGCTGCGGTATCAAGTGCAAAAAACTCAAATTCCATGGATGACCGCGAGAGCATAGTCTGCTTCTTCGATTTCCACGATATAGCAGCTCCACCCATTGTGAAAATGTATCCACCTGTGGATCCTCTCGCTCTCCACTTTTGAGCACCAGCTGGCATCACTGAGGCCTTCCACTACCTGTGGATCTCCACTGTAGTGCAGTGCATATGTCTGAGTCTTCTTGAGATATCTTATAACCCGTTTCACAGCTTTCCAGTACTCAATGCCTGGGTTACTCGTGAAATGACTCAGCATTCCCACGACGAAATCTATGTCAGGCCTTGTGGCAGTAGTAGCATACATCAAACTTTCAATTACGCTTGCATATTCCAGCTGCCTGACGCTTTCCCCCTGAATTAGGCTTCAGCTTCAGATCATACTTATACGGCCTATCGATCCCTGAAAGATCCTGATACCCGTAACGAGTGATCATCTTCTCAATATAATGAGACAGTGACAGCGCTATTCCAGTATCTGTCCGGATGATCTTGAGTCCCAAGATAACATCAGCATCCCCCAAGTCCTTCATACTAAACTTCGTCGAGAGAAACTTCTTTGTCTCCGTGACACGGCTTATATCCGTACCTAGGATTAGCATGTCGTCTACGTATAGACAAAATATGACTCCTCTTCCGTCAGCAAACTTTATATAGACACACTTGTCTGTTTCACTGACCCTGTAGCCATTTGACCTTATGAAATTGTCAAACTTCTCATGCCACATTTTGGGAGCTTGCTTTAAACCGTACAAAGATTTCACCAACTTGTAAACTTTGTCTTCAAGACCTTTAATGACAAACCCTTCTGGTTATTGCATGTAGATCTCTTCGGTCAGCTCGCCATTCAGGAATGCTGTTTTCACATCCATCTGATGTATCACCATCTTATGTATCGCTGCGAGAGCAATCAACATTCTGATGGTGGTCATCCGGGCTACTGGAGCATACAGTGTCAAAGTAGTCGATCCATGCTTCTGAGAAAACCCCTTTGCCACTAGCCTGGCCTTGAACGTGTCAATAGTTCCATCAACTTCTATCTTCTTCTTGAAGATCCACTTACATCCGATAGGTTTTGCTCCTTCAGGTAGATCAACCAATACCCAAGTGTTATTGGAGGTGATTGATTCAATTTCATTGTCTATCGCCTCCTTCCAGAAAACAACATCTCTGATCTTTATCGCCTCATCATAGGTAAGCGGATCTGCTTCCACGTGATAGGTGATGAAGTCATCTCCGAAGTTCTTCGACCTCCTCGCTCGCTTCGATGATGGCTCAGCGAGTTCTGGTTCAATCGTTGTCTCCTCAGTAACAACTTTATCTTGCACAACTGGCTCATTGAAGATCTCATTCACCTTTGCACCTTCATCATTCTCCGAAATGTCCGTTAGAACAATGTTCTTGTGCCTTACAAACTTGTCTTCAAAATATTCAGCATCGCGAGATTCGATGATATGATTTGACTCAATATCAAGAAATTCCGAGCATCATCTTCTCGGCATACCCCAAGAAGATCGTCTTCGTAGTCTTTGTCCCCAGCTTCTGAATCTTCAGATCTGGGAGCTTCACATAGGCCAGACACCCCCACACTCGAATGACGTTCAAGTTAGGTCTGACTTTGAACCAGAGTTCATGAGGAGTTACGTCCGAAGTTGCATACGACACTCCATTTAGAATAAAAGTGACCATCAATGCAGCTTCTCCCCAGTAGCATTTAGAAAGACCCGTAGTTAGCAGCATTGAATTCATCATTTATGTCAACGTTCTGTTCTTCCACTCCGCTACTCCGTTAGATTGAGGAGAATACGGGACAGTAGTCTCATTTATGATTCCATATTCTTTGCAGAACAATGTGAATTCATGAGACCGATACTCTCCGCCTCGATTACTTCTTAGCCTCTTGAGTTGTTGGCCACTTTGCCGTTCAGCCTTGGCCCTGAACTCCTTGAACTTCTCGAACGCTTCGTCTTTAGACTTGACCAAGTAGACGAATGCGTACTTTAAGAAGTCATCGATGAAGGTTATGAAATACTTCATCCCAGCTTTTGTAGAGAATTGCTTGAAGTCACAGATATCGGAGTGTACCAACTCCAGAAGATCTGTGCTTCGATTGATCCGATGAAAGGATTTTCTTGTGATCTTTGTCTGAGCACATACTTCACACTTCTCTATCTTACCTCCACATTTGGAGATAACTCCTAAACTGGACATTTTGTTAATTCTTTTACAGTGAACATGTCCTAGCCTATTATGCCACAACTCAAGAGAATAATCAGAACGAGCGATTGCATTGATTATATTTGACTGGTTTATAAGCTGAATTTTGAACATCCCTTTGGTTTGAAAAGCTTTTCCGAAGTATGTTCCCTTCTTGGACATCACCATCTGGCCAGCATTGATGTCCATCCTCAAGCCTGCGTTGCTAAGCAGGCTTCCAGAGATCAAGTTTTTTGCAATCACTGGAACGTGTTTCACACCTTGAAGCGTCAGATTGTTCCCGGATGTGAGTTTCAGCTCCACAGTTTCGATCCCCAGAACTTTAGCTTGGGCTTGGTTCGCCATGATAACTTTCTCAGAAGTTGGCTGGTATATGATAAACCATTCCTTGCCAGAGCAGACATGGCAGGTCGCACCAGTGTCTATTCATCAGTCAAAGTCAGTTCCCACAGCTGTGACCTGAGAAATCATAGCAACAATGTTAGAAACCATGGAAACCTTGCTAGGCTCACCTTGCTCAGCTTGTTTGGGCTTGGATTTGCATTCACTCTTATAGTGGCCCTTCTTGCCACAGTTGAAGCAAGTCATGGGGGACTTGGACTTCTGTTGCTTGAACGAAGAATCCTTCACTTTCATATTAGTGGACTCCTTCTTCTTGTGATGAGAAGCCACCTACTTTCCCTTGAACTCTCGTGTCTGCACCAAGTTGGCCTTAGCCAGTTGGTTGGACAGAGAGTCCATCTTCTATTGAGATCGCATTTCGTCCTCAACGTGGAATCTCTTGTAGAAGATCTTCCAAGCTAATGTCCAGCTTCTTTCGATGCATTCTAGCATAGAAGTTGCTCCAACCAGCAGGAAGTTTTGAGACTATCCCTCCAATGACAAACTTGTCGACGAGGGACACCTTCTCGTCATCTAACTTCTGGCACAACTTCAGAAATTCCTGCACTTGACGTAGCATCGTCATCTCGTCTTCGAAGATCTACTTGTGGTACTTCTCGACGATAAAAATTTTGGACCTGTTTTCATCATCTTCATATAGCTTATCCAAAGAATCCCAGATCTTTTTGGCCTTCACCTTCTTGGAATATGACTCTGCCAGAGAGTCTTCCATAGAATTAAGAATTAGCAGTTTACATATGCTATTTTTCTCTTCCATTTGCTCTGCTTGACGAGTGCAGCAGCAATAGCATCGGCAGTTCCTCCTTCTGGAATCGTCGGTTCATTCTCAATCAACACACGGTCTATGTCCACGAGTTGAAGATTAAGGGTGACCTTCCTCTTCCAGATTTGGAAATGTTCTCCGTCGAATTTTTCTAACTTGTTAAAGCTGGTATCGATGAGAGAAGCACAAGAGTTTTCCATCTACAAGGATCTTGCTTTGAGATTGTTAGTTCCGGGGCTTGATCAAAGATGGTAGACTCGATGTCGAGATCAGAGGTTCATGCATATGTTTCACCTTCTGATAATTCTCGAGATCCAAAAGGAATACTATAGTATGAATCTGATTACAAAAGCAACAATAATCAGAAAATAAATCTCACGTTCTTTTTCGCAATCGCAGTTGCTGATGGACAGAACTGAGTTCAGAAAATAAATCTCACGTTCTTCCTTGCAATCGAAGTTGCAGACGGACAGAACTGAGTTACAACTCAGATGAAGGAGAAGAAAGAAGAAAAAAAAAGAGGAAAGGTTCTTGCTGGGGTAATTAAGATCATCGTTGCTCAAAGCAAGATTCGTCCCACCACGATCTGCTTCCAGGAACCAACAAGTTTACGAAGAACTTCTGGAATGCTCGTAAGTCAAAATTTGAGACTTGAACGGACTTCCTGGACTTTACTATAGTGCCCCGTCCCGCTCAGTAAATCGGAGGAATCGGAATGCCAACGGCGTTCGGACTTAGCCTTGCAACTGCTGCTCAAAGACATCGCTCGGTCGAGACGACCGCTCGCTCAGGTGGGTTAGTTTCGGTGAACTCGCATCATCTTTGCCTTCACATAATAAATTGCATATTTTCAACTTGCACAAGTAGGCTTGATAATAAAAGAGACGAATCAACATAGATAATGGAATAATCCCGACGGATCGAATTGAGTTAGAACATGGAAAGGTCCAACGATCGTCTTAGAGTTGGTGCATGGCGTGCTTTAAAAATGACACTCGATCCTTCGTCCCGTGGCTTGGGAGAAGGAAAAGTTGGTCTTCGCCAAAAGCTAAGAGTTAGCCAAATTCATAGGCGTCGCCCGCATAAATGCTTCATAAAGCATGCACGGTCTCTTCGGCCAAGGCGTGGCATAGCCTCTGCTCGCCGACGGGTTAAGTTGTATTGCACGGCTTGTGGCATAAGTCTAGGCACCCAAATAACTTGGTTGTTCAAGTCAAACGCGTGCACGACACGTTCCTACGACGCAAGGCTTGATGCTGCCTTTGCTCGTCAAGTTGTTGGCGAGTTACATAAAGCTAATATGAGTAGTAGCAGGCACGACCCTATGAGTTCTACGGCTGGGTATAACCACATAGTCCCACGATCGTAAGACCTATCATATAGAGTATGACTTGGGCGGTGGTGTCACATAGAGTTTCAAGTTGGTCTAAGACACGATGGCACGAACTTAGTGTTTTGAGGCACGAGCCACGGTTGATTCATTGAGTTTGGAAAGTGTCTCAATAGTTGTTCTTGAGTTGAGTGAAATAATAGGGCAAGAAAGAAGAATGCTCATGACTGGATCGTTGAGGCAAGAAAGTAGAATGCTCGTGACTGGGTCGCTGAGGTAAGGTCTCAGATGTGAGAAGTGTTGAACTTAGCCCTGAAAGAGATGGTAACACTAGAAGTAGCTTTGACTGTGTGAGACGTCAGTTCGAGTCGAGTCTTGCATGGTCATTGGACAACTTGTACAAGGTAAATAAAATAAACAGTCTCTCGAACGACGACCCAGACGGCCCATGGGAACCGTTGCGATGGTAGATATTTCGTAGCTGTGTGCTGGATGACCGCACGGGTTAGGCGGGGACTTGCAGTGGAGCTAGCTACTCGCGCTGGCAAGGGACGTCCGTCTAATCAAAACTACAAAAGGAGTCCATTATAGCGCTGGGAGCTAGTGACTAGTTCATATAGATGAGTCGGCATGGGCGACGATCCGCGTGTATGCCTTTGGATTGAGTCGCATATTTAGTGTAGTATATCAAGGAAGTCGAGTTGAATGTGTGAGTATAGTTGGAACACAAAATATTAGGCCTAAGATTTGGTTGCAACGTAGGCGACGTGCTTCGGCACGAGATGTGGCGTCGAGTCTTATGTTGTCGGCATATAAGTTGCATAGTTTGGATGTGAGTTGTCTTGAGTCTAAGTCAGGAAAGGCCGCAAGGCAAAGTTGGTCGAGTGACACTTAACCCACAAGTCTTGATTGGGTCAGTTGGTGATAAAAATAGCAAGGGCCGCGAGGCGATGATATGATTGAGTCTCATTTGAGTTGCGAGGCACGGTCTCAACAAGGACTTATAGCATGGTCACATGGGAATGTAGTCTTATCGCATAGTTGCGTCTCTGATTTTAAGCCGTAAGGGAAGCACGACTTGATAGGTTAACGTTGTGAGTTAATGTTGCGTTGCAAGCACGAAGTGGTCTAGAGACACAGAATAGGCCAAGACGTCTGTCCTAAAACTGATCCTAAGGCAAGAGTAGAAAGACAATTGATAAGAAGGGACTATGTTTGCACAAAGTAAATTAACGTGTCGGTTTGTATGGGTGGACGAGGAGCCCATTCCACCAGTACAGTTGAGTACGGACACCCACATAGTTTTCATGTGCAGGCGCAGGTAGAAGCTCGTGGCGCGGAGCTCGCTTGGATGCGTCGAGGCACGGAGTTCCTTGGCGATTCGAAGCGTGCGGCCGCATAGAGTCGAGACTTATACGGAATAAAATGTATGGACGTCGCCTTCCGAAGCATCCGCTGGTTCAAGACATGTATTGAGAGATGAGAGAGAGCTGACTGACTTGTAATATGAGATGAGTGAGCTTGAGAGACTTGTAATCTTGGCCTTGCGCCCCATTGTAACCTTTGTTTCAATATCAATAAAAGAGTGTTTTGCAATGACTTGTATTTTGCTTCAAATTTTGCTGCTAATATTCAATGTCTCTGCTTGGGACTTCTGTGCGACAACTCCGTCGCAACCGTTGAAATCGGCCGTTATGGAACCCTCCTTGCACGAGCGCAACCTAGGCTCATATGGCATCACTCCTTAGCGAGGACGATCGCTTCTGCGGGAGCGGGGCGTAACATTTACGGACTCCCTTTAACTTTCTTCTTGGTGCATCTTCCAAAGGAGGCCAAGGGGCTCTATTTATAGAGTGGAGTGAGACTACACCTCTACTCCTATCCGATGTGGGACTAAAATACCAATACTCAAAAATAGAGTTCGATATTTTAGATCATCCCACAATCAGCATAGAAGCGTGCCAGTCCACGCCTACCCCCGAACACTCTTGTGCATACACGAGACATCCTGGAGTCCGTGTCCGAGTTCGAGTCCGCACAACAAAATCAACGTGCATCATTGTTGGAATTAATCATTTTTTCTTCTAGAAAAATACTCCCACATGGCACACACTTGTGTCCTACCACACCTCATGTGCACACCTCAACACAAACAATGCATTATATTGAAATACTCACCATTTGGTGTAGCCGATGTGGGACTATCTTTCTTAGTCCAAAGATAAAAATACCAACAAATTATTCGAGCAATATTTTTTAGATCCTCGAAGTATGCCTTACAAGTGGGTTGCGTGTGGTGCATGCATGATGTCAACTTTATCGTTGGTTCATCCGTCAAACACATAACATTTATACGTTCAAAAATACTTATTTGAAAAGTTGTCAATTTAGTTATTATGGATTTTCACCACTAGAGCCTTGGAGCTACAAAGTTGATTAAGGTAATTAGAGTTTTGACAGTTACATGGACGCTATTACGTGAACCGTACTTTTGGTCTGCAGTTTTGGTCCGCAGTCTACGTGATAGCTTTCTATTGGCAGGTCTACCGACAATGACTCCTACGGAAATAGGAGGAAACGAATAGAATTTGGTCAGGTAGGCCCACGATCACACCTACGGACAAAAATCACGAGCCATTTATCATTTTCGTTAAAAATATCTAGAACACTCATGTTAAAAATATCTTCGACACAACTCGTGAGCCTATATTTTCCATCAATTTTCCTTTCCTTTGGTCCGCGGAATGGAAAGCGAAGGAAATTGATTCTTTGTTATTTTCTTTCCTTTGAGAAATTATAATTTTCATAATTTTTTTCCGGTGTTTGGAAAGATCGGAATTATTGCCGAATATATCTTTACTTTCCATTATAGGTTTGGTGTTTGTAAGGAAAGGAAACAAAATCAAGTCAATTTTTCAATAATACCTCGTGCTAATGAGAAAACTTATTACTCAAGAATATTTTTGTCTAAAAGGTATTATGGATAAAAATGATAAATTATACTTTTGAGCGGAAATATTTTGGTCAAAAAATTTTGTAATAAATGCAGAAATGTTTAAGATAAAGTGATTCCTTAGATGGATGGAAAAACCATTTTTTTTTCTATTTTTCTATCTCTTGAAAATTATTTTTCCTTTCTAACTTATTTTTTTTGGCTTCCAAATATAGAAAAAATAACTTTTATTTTTCAACAACAATTTTGGTAACCAAAAGAGACGTGTTTTTGAAGTTTAAGGCAACTATTGGCATGTGATTCCCACCTTCAATAATTTTAGGATTGCTTGACAGTGACTTGTTAGGCTTCATGAGAAAGAGGGAATCACATCAACCATGATATTGATTTCTTAGGACTTGGTCGTATACATATTGATGATGATCCATGGTGGACTTCCACGAAGGAAAATCTAGCATTGGTAGCCGAAATTCTTTAATCAAAGATCCCAAAGTAGGCTGTTTGACGTTCGAAGCCTACAATTGTCGGCTAAACGTTCATTAGCGGAAACTAAATGCTCTAATAAAAAAATTCTCTTGTATGTGTAAAAATAAGAGTTATTTGTATTTATCTTTCCAATTGTTAATCATATCTCTATTTTCTCCCAATTTTTTAATTAGTATTATCCCATAATCTTCGGATAAAGTGCAAAGAAACCCTCCTTAGATTTGCGTTTTTGCATTTGAAGACCTCTTGTTTAAAAAAAATAACATTTTTATTTTATTCAGTTTGTATCTCTGTCGTTAACAGCCGTTAAAATACGTCTAAAAATACGATTTTACCCCTCCTCCCACGCTCTCCCCCTCTCTCTCCGGTGGCGGGGGCTTGTCAAGCGGGGCCGACCAGAGGAGAGGGGAAGGTAGCCGGCCAGCGGAGGGAGGAGGGGCGGGTCGAGCTAGGGGTGAGCATTCGGTTAATTCGGTTCAAATCGAACCGAAAACTGAATTGAACCGAAAATCGAATAAGCAAAACCGAAACCGAACCGAATTGGCCCATAACTGAATCAAATTGAACCGAATTAATCGGTTCGATTTATTCAATTTTTTGGTTTATTTGCACTTTTTTGTTAATATATATGGTACTTAAATATACATAAATTTTTAATATATATCAGTAGTATTATATATATATATATATATATATATATATATATATATATATATATATATATATAAATTTATAAAAATAAATTATATAATATATATATATAATTTATTTTTAAATTTTTTATTCGGTTTTAGGTTTTGGACCGAAACCCAAACCCGAAACAAAAACCGAATAAGAAAATTTAGTATTTTCAAAACCGAAATCGAACCGAATCTTTTTTAAACCGAATCGAATCTCGGTTCGGGTTTGGTTCGGTTCGGTTCGATTTTTTTTATTCGGTCCCCCTCGACCCCCTCCTCCCTCCGCTGGCCGGCCCCCTCGACCCGTCCCCTCCTCCCTCCGCTGGCTGTAACGCCCCAGTCCCAAAATACGTAGGACTAGGAACGTAGACATGCCAGCCGTATAATAAATATACGTAAGCTGTAAAATGCAGTAGAACCATAACTAATCTCATCCACACAAATAAATGAATAAACGATATCATATAATGATAATGAATAGTCTTAATACAATATGTTGGGCGGAGACAAATCCACTACCAACAAATAAGAGAGAAATACATAAAAATTAAGCTTGGCGAGCGAAGCGAAGACGATCAAAGTGCAATCATCTTCGAAGAAATAGAGATGATCATGGCCACGGCTAGAACACCTGCGAAATACAAGAGCACACACCTGACGAGATAACCAGGTCCTCAGAGAGACGTAACAAGATACAATAAACATGTCATATAAATACTGAATGTAAATATGCCACAATCAAAGAACAAGACATAAATAAGGCAACCTAACCGTACTAAATTGAACATGCAGTTGAGAACAAACCTTTCGTCGCATGAGCCCTGGCTGAAAATGGGATCTGGTATAGTCCCCACTTGGGCACCAGTGACCTAAGCGCATGACGTTCAAAAACGACAGTGGCCAACCTGAGAGGCTCATACCCGTATCTCCAGCGGAGCTTCCGGGTTACAAGGAAAGTGCAATCGAAGCCCATACGACAAGGAAATGTTCTGTAACTCCGCATTTCCGAAATTTATAAATAATACTATTTTTTTCTGGTATTTTAAAATTTTGGTGAATAATTATTCTTTTAGGAAATTATCTTCCGAAAAATTTAAGTTGGCATATTTTACGTGAATAACTTCCTGATTAAATTTTTGATTAGAGATTGATGATTTCATCTTCTATTTTCTCTAAATTAAATAATTAATGGGGTTGATGATGGGCCTAATTCACTTTGGGCTTGTTATAGGAATGTTGGTTATAATTTGAAATTCCATTTTATTTTCCCTCTAAATTTTTTTAAATTCTTAAAATTTGAATTTTCAAGTTTGTTATAACTAACTTTGTGGTCCCCATTTAGTTCTTTAATTTTCTAACTAATTTTCATAAATTTATGTAAATAGTGAAAAGGCAGAGGGTTTATCTGCACTTTCCCTTGAACGGAGGGCCCCCGCTGGAAAATATCCTTGGCGGGGGGGGGGGGGGGGGGTGTTGGGAAAGAAGTGCGGAAACCTTTCCCCAAACCGGAGAGTACCTACGAGAGGACCAAACGATACAACGCACGAACCCAAAAACAATCACACAAAACAATCCACGCAGACACAAAGAAGTTTTGACGTGGAAAACCCTTGTAGGAAAAACCACGGGACGATCGGAGTCCAACCCTGAGAAGCCTCCACTAATAGAATAGAAGAATTACACCCTCTACAAACTCCTCCCGATCCAAATCGGATTCCCACAACACTCAGAAGTAAGAACAATGATTACAAGGCTACGAAGAGCGAGAACGACGAGTAGAGATTACCCGTACGCGATCTCCTTCGAAAAACGACCTTCATCCTCCGTCTTCTCTTCCGAAGTTGCAATGGCACTCTTGCCTCCTTCTCTCTCTTTTTGTCGATATTCTCCGATGAATAGGATTAGGAATAAACTAATATTAACTCCCCTAATCTGCAGCAAAATCTGGACCATCAGATATGATCCAACGGTGAGAAATCACCCTGAGTTTCTGCTCAGCCCCGACGACACAGAGTTCGGCCAGAACTCTGTGTCGGGCTAACAGAACCTACCAGCAACATTCTGGAACCAAAAAGCAGAATTCGGGCAGAATTCTGTATGGGGGCAGAATTCGGGCAGAATTCTGCCTCCCCTGTTCCAGAATGTAAAAAACATGGCTCCCGAGTTTCTTCTTCGTCTCCGAATGGCTTCGTCACCTCCCCGAGCTTCTCTGACACACAGATGGCGCTCGTCGCACTCTGGGGTTTTCTCTACATAGGTTGGGAACCCCACCCACTCCAACAAATCTCCCCATTCACAACTATGTGGAGGAGGTTGTCATCCCGACGATCTGCCTGCAGTACTCAAACTTTCCCATTGGTAGAATCTTCGTTAACATATCAGCTCTGTTGTCATCTGTATGAACCTTCTCAAGCTCCGCGTCCTTCTTCTCAACCACATCCCGTATCCAATGATATCGAGTCTCGATGTGTTTGGACCGGCTATGAAACGTCTGATTCTTCACAAGGTGAATAGCACTCTCACTGTCGCAAAGCAAAGTATACTGCTCTTGCTTCAGTCCCATTTCTTGCAGCAGCTTCTTCATCCACAGTAGCTCCTTGCAAGCCTCCGTCGCCGTAATATATTCCGTCTCTGTCGTCGACAAAGCAACACACTTCTGCAACCGCGACTGCCACGATACCGTTCCTCCGGCAAACATCATCACGTAGCCCGAAGTCGATCGCCTCGTGCCTACATCTCCAGCCATATCAGCGTCGGTATACCCAACCAGCTTCGGCTCGTCACCACCAAAGGAAAGTCTCCAACCATCAGTGCCCTGAAGATATCGTAGAATCCACTTGACCGCACTCCAATGTACCCTTCCAAGATTTGAAAGATACCTGCTAACCGTACCAACTACATGAGCAATATCTGGCCTCGTATACACCATGGCATACATAAGGCTTCCCACAGCCGAGGCATATGGAACTCGTTCCATATCTTTCTTTTCGTCCTCGGTAGATGGACACTGCTCCTCAGTGAGCTTAAAGTGAGCCGCAAGAGGGGAACTCACTTTCTTCGACCCGTCCATCCCGAAATGCTGAAGTATCCAATGAATGTACTTCTTTTGGGACAAGGGTAGCAGCTTGGACTCTCTCTATCGGCTGATCTCCATCCCAAGAATAGTCTTCGCTGCGCCCAAATCCTTCATAGAGAAGGCCGCGCCCAGTTGGCGCTTCAACTCCGCTATCCTAGTAGCATTCCGTCCCACCAATAGCATATTATCTACATAGAGCAATAAAATAATAAAATCATCATCGGCAAAATACCTCACAAATATACAGTGGTCTGACGTCGTCTGTGCATAACCATGCTCCCCATAAACGACTCAAACTTCCTGTACCACTGCCTCGGAGCCTGCTTCAGACCATACAAGCTCTTCCTTAACCGGCAGACCAAATATGACTTGCCCTTCTCACATAATTCCTCTGGCTGCTCTATGTATAACTCCTCCTCAAGATCACCATGGAGGAATGTCGTCTTCACGTCCATCTGCTCGACCGCCAAGTCGAGACTGGCTGCTAATGCTAGTACCCCCCGAATAGACGAATGCTTGACGATAGACGAAAAGATCTCATCATAATTCATGCCTTTTCGCTGACCGTAGCCTTTAACTACCAGCCTCGCTTTGTATCGAGGGCGAGTAGCATCATCCGTCTGCTTTAATCTGAACACCCATCGATTCTTCAAAGCCTTCTTGTCCTTTGGCAATCGCACTAGATCATAAGTGGAATTGGTGTACAAGGAACTCATCTCCTGCTGCATAGCCTCCATCCACTCATGCCTGTGTTCGTCTTCCATAGCCTCTGCAAAACTTTCGGGCTCTCCTCCGTCAGTCAATAGCACATACTCATCTGGTGAGTATCTCGTAGATGGTCGACGATCCCTGTCACTCCTTCTCAAAGGAACCACTGGTGATGGCTGTATACCGACAGCCTCCTCTTCCTCAGGAACTACCTCTCCGGCATGCTCATCCTCCTGAAGAACGCCCTGACCACCATCAGCAGGCTGACGATCAAGGTTGGAAGCAACTCCATGTACCGGCGCCCCCATAACTGGATCCTCTGCGATGTCCTCTGGAAACTGCTCGAAGCGAAATGACTCTAACTCAGGCAATTCCTCAGCCTCAGAAGGCGTCTCGAAATCCTGAGTGTTGGTCAGGGTCTGATCTTCGACGAACACCATGTACCTGCTTCTGTAGAGCTTTCCTTCCACTGGATCGTAGAGTCTATAGCCAAACTCATCCCGACCGTAGCCGATAAAGACGCATCGCCTCGTCTTCGGCTCAAGTTTGGTCCTCTCATCCTTCGGTACATGCACGAATGCCTTACAGCCAAACACTCGCAGGTGATTGTATGATGGCTCTTTGCCCTACCATACTTTTTCAGGCACATCACCCTGCAAAGGAGCACTAGGAGACAAATTAATAACATAAGCAGCTGTGAGAAGAGCCTCACCCCAGTAACTGTCCGACAAGTTTGCTTTTGACAGCAAACATCGTACCCTCTCCATCAGTGTCTTGTTCATGCGCTCCGCTACACCATTGAGCTGAGGTGTCTTGGGCGGAGTCTTCTGGTGTCGTATCCCTTGCTCTCTGCAATACGCACCAAAGGGACCGATGTATTCGCCGCCATTGTCGGACCGAACACACAACAACTTCTTGTCTGTCTCCCTTTCAATATAGGCCTGAACCTCCTTGAAAGTAGGCAGCACCTGATCCTTGGTCTTTAAGGCATAGACCCAAACCTTTCTGGAATAGTCATCAATAAAGGTTACAAAGTAAGAAGCACCACCAAGAGATTTTACCTTCATAGGACCGCAGACATCAGAGTGAATCAACTCGAGCAACGCCGGCTTCCTTGAACTTGGGTGACTTTGGAAAGACACCCTATTTTGCTTCCCAGCTAAGCAGTGCGTGTACTTCTCCAACTTTGTAGACTTGAGCCCTGGAATCACCTTCCTGTTCACCAAGTAGCTCATCCCCTTCTCGCTGATATGGCCGAGCCGCCTGTGCCACAACTCGGTAGATGCATCACTGAATGCGTTCACCTCCTGTGCCCCCTGTGTGCTCCCCTCCATATAGTAGAGACCGGACTTCTTACTTCCTCTGGCAATCACCATCGAACCCCTGGAAAGCTTCCACTGACTATTCCCGAAGAGACTGAAGAATCCCTCGTCATCCAACCTTCCAACCGAGACCAGGTTGAAACGGATATCAGGGACATGACGAACATCTTTGAGAATAAGAACCGCACCCGTCTTCGTTCTCAAATGCACATCTCCAACGGCAACCGCCTTCGACACATCTCTGTTGCCCATCTTCAACACGCCACAGTCACCTGTCGTGTAAGTGGCAAACAGTGTCCTGTTGTGAGATATATGTGCTGAAGCCCCTGAGTCCACCAGCCAAGAATTGTTATCGCAGGCGAGGTTTGTAATGACCTCATCACCTACGACGATCACATCGCCTCCATGCATCGAGGCCGTCGCTGTAGTGTTCTCTTCTTGCTTCCCCTTGTCGCCCTTCTTCTCTCTCTTCCAAGCAAAACAGTTCCGCTTGATGTGGCCTTTCTTACCAAAATGGTAATACTCTGAGTCCTCGTAACGACCCTTGGACTTTCCCCTACTCTTGTCTCTGCCACCACCTGGACCCCTGCTTTTTCCCCTTCCGCGACTCTCTGAAACAAGTGCCTCTGAGTGGTGGAATGTGGATGAAGTGCCCTGAGAACATCTCCACATCTCTTCATTCAACACCCCGCTCTTGGCAAACTCCAGACTGACCATGCCCTCTGGAGCAGAAGCGATCATAGATACTCGTACGGTCTCCCACGAGTCTGGCAAAGTACACAGCAGCTACAGTCCCTGAACTTCGTCGTCGAACTTGACTCTCATAGAAGATAGCTGGTCAACCATGCCCTGGAACTCACTCAAGTGGTCCAAAATAGACGCCCATTCCTTGTATCGCAGACCCATCATCGTTCGGATCAGGAACAATTTGTTTACCCTGGTCTTCTTCGCATGCAAGGATTCTGGATTATCCCACAACGTCTTCGCGTGCTCAATATTGGCAACGTGGTTGTACACGTTCTCATCCAAAAACTGCCGTATGTACCCACACACTTGTATATGCTCGAATGTCCAGTCCTCCTCGGATTTATCACTGGGCTTCTCGGATGCAAACACGGGTAGACGCAGCTTCTTGACAAATAGCAAATCCTTCATCTTGCTCCGCCAATAATGATAGTTTGTGCCATTAAGATTCACCATGCGCACCGGCTTCACGTCCATCTCTCCTCTCTAGTTTCTGTCAACTCCTGATACCCTTCTGAATTCTAAAACCTGGCTCTGATACCACTCTGTTGGGAAAGAAGCGCGGAAACCTTTTCCCAAATCGGAGAGTACCTACGAGAGGACCGAACGATACAACGCACGAACCCAAAAATAATCACACAAAATAATCCACGCAGACACAGAGAATTTTTGACGTAGAAAACCCTTACGGAAAAAACCACGGGACGATTGGAGTCCAACCCTGAGAAGCCACCACTAATGGAATAGAAGAATTACACCCTCTACAAACTCCTCCCGATCCAAATCGGATCCCCACAACACTCAGAAGTAAGAACAATGATTACAAGTCTACGAAGAGCGAGAACGACGAGTAGAGATTACCCATACGCGATCTCATTCGAAAAACGACCTTCAATCCTCCGTCTTCTCTCCCGAAGTTGCAATGGCACTCTTGCCTTATTCTCTCTCTTTTTGTCGATATTCTCCGATGAATAGGATTAGGAATAACCTAATATTAACTCCCCTAATCTGCAGCAAAATCTGGACCATCAGATATGATCCAACGATGAGAAATCACCCTGAATTTCCGCTCAGCCCCGACGACACAGAGTTCGGCCAGAACTCTGTGTCGAGCTAACAGAACCTACCAGCAACATTCTGGAACCAAAAAGCAGAATTCGGACAGAATTCTGTATGGGGGCAGAATTCGGGCAGAATTCTGCCTCTCCTGTTCCAGAATGTAAAAAACATGGCTCCCGAGTTTCTTCTTCGTCTCTGAATGGCCTCGTCACCTCCCCGAGCTTCTCTGACACACAGATGGCGCTCGTCGCACTCCGGGGTTTTCTCTACATATGTTGGGAACCCCACCCACTCCAACAAGGGGGGTTATTTGCAAAAGTCCCAATCTCTTTTAATTAATAGAGAAAGAGAGAGAGTGTCAATAACTCACTCTCATCCTTCTTTATTTTTTTGAGCTCTGCTCCTCTCCAGTTCGGCCGACGACGAGTCCACCTCGGTGGTGCACCACTTAACGGCGACGTGGCACGAACCTTCTCCGACGGCGGAGCCATGGCGAGACTCCTTCTCCCTAACGGAGACTGAGCCGTAGCTCTCCGGCGACTTCGACGACGCTCGGCTGAGCGTGGACGACGACCAAGCGGTTCTCCTCCACCGCAAGTCCTCTCTCCGGTGTTCATTTTCCGACGAACTCGTTCCTTTCATCAGATCCGACTCTTCGGCGGTGCAAGTGATTTTTTGACGACACGATCTTCCTCGGAGTCTCCTTCACCGAACGTTGCTGTCGACGAGGTTGGTTAGTTCGAATTTTCGAGGAGTGTGTTCTTCATTTTTTTGATTAATTCATTTGATTGGATCAGTGATTTGATTTTGTTCAGACACTGATCGAACTTCCTTCCGGCGTTCATTTTCCAACAACGGCCGATCCGTTCGATTAATCGTGACCTATACTCTTTTCCTGGTGATCGGTGAGTTGATCTATACTCCAGATTTATTTCGAACCCTTTCTTTTAGTCGATCTAATCAATGATCATTCTGATCTGTTGATATTGCTTTGTGATGAATGATATCATCCCAGTATTTCCATTGACGGGGACGATCGGATCGTTCAAGGTTGCTGCGGAGATTTTGAACATGATCTCCTGGTTTTGGTAAGCCCAACTGAATTGATTTAATTTTCTTGACCGGTGGTAATAATTCAATTGAATGAATCCTTGATTCCTAGGTCTGGTATTTTTAGTTTTTCTCTTCAAAACTCGGGTTTAAGTTGGAATGATTTCGAATCTGATCACCCAATCGTTGTCTAAATGACCAACAGGTTTATTGAATTGTGTTTGAACACAGTAGGATCGTGTCTTCTTTTCTTCCAAGACCTGATTCATCGGCTTAGGTGATGCTCTACTCTCTTATGTTGGTTATGCACTATTCTGCACTTGTATTAATTGGAGTCTTGGTTAGAATTGGGGTTGAACGTGGGGAGTGTGGTCACGCTCTTGATCAGTTCTTGTTCATGTCGAGTTCATGCTCGTGTCCAGATATATGTTTGTGTCGGTGTGTTGGAGTGTCGCTACCTAGGAGACCGACTGAGGCAAGGATTGTCATTAGAGACTAGCTGAGAATGGGGTTAGCAGTGGCGCGAGTTTGAATTTGAAATTAGTATTGCTGAGTTAGTTTAGAATTTTTGGGTTTTGTTATGATTTTCTGTCTGTAGGATTTATTGGATTTTTGTATAATTTTTCTAAGTTGTTGTGTATGTATTATTAAGTTTTGCTGGGTTTGAGTTTTTGTTTTGAATCTTGCTGATTCATTTACTGCTGGGTTGGTTGTTTTGTGAGCTTAAGCTTGTGAACAAGTTGCTAGAGGGTTGCTTCATTTCTCTGGGACTCTATATACTCGAGTGTGTGATATTATGTTCCTGGACTTATTTTCTCTGGGACTCTATATACTCGAGTGTGTGATACTATATTCCTAGACTTATTTTGATGCTCAGATGAACATTCTATGGGGGAAATATTGAGTATAGGGATGTCCCTGTGCTTTGTTTTTCTTGAATATTTCTCTTGTATATCATCAGTTTAGTTCTGCTGGGTTTTCTTGGTATCTGGACTTGCCATAGTATGGTGTATGCTTGGGAATTTTGGAGAGTTGGCATGGGCTAGTATGTGGAATTTGAAGGAGAAATAAGAAACAGATTAGGAAATATGGTGATAAGCTGGCCGAGTGGGCCATGAGTTTTATTTATGTTGGAATGTTATAACTGATTTCTTGCCTACTGAGTTCTAAGCCATTTGCAGTTTTGATTGCAGTAAGTCAGGCTGAGACTGGGCCAAGCCCAAGTCTGTTTGGACTGGGTTGGGAAGCATGGGCTGGATTAAGTTGGGAATTAGTTAGACCTCCTTTATAGTTTAGCTTTACTAAATCACTTCAGGTGGTTGTAACAAAATTATTTAAATTATATTTTTATAAACAAATGGTTTAGGTATTTAATCGTTGTTTATCTAGTAAATGCTTTCTTCTTACCAATCTATGTGATTGTTTTAAACTTCTATTTAGCATTAAACTGCCAACAAATAAATTGGAAGCCTCTAATTAGATTACGTCTTTTCTTACCAAAACTATTAGATTGTATATTAAATTAGTAGTATCTTTCAAATAGTTTACTAATGATTATACCAGTTTAGTTGCTATCTAAAATTATAATAGGTTATCTTGCTAATATTTAGATAATAATGTAGTTAGCAAGTAGATTTTAAATAAATAATTTAAGTAGTTTCAATTGAACTAGTGTGTGTTCTATATATATATATATATATATATATATATATATATATATATATATATATATATATATATATATATATATATATATATATATATATATATATATATATATATATATATAATCAACTAGCTTAAATTATAATATATTTTCTAAATGGTTTGATAACAAAGTTCCTACTTTTGACTAATACAACTAGATTCACTGAATGATTATTCTATATTGGTAATATTTTGGTAGCAAACATTCTGGTATGGTTTCAAACAATAATAGTATTATCTAAATAAAAATTAGGCTTTCTTGTTAGCCAGTAGAAGTAGAGTTGGCTAATTTACATAATGATTGGTTAATTAAGTGATATTAGCTAGGTTGACAATTTAGATTCTAATCAACTTGTATCAAATTCTAGGTGGACAGTTGAGACTCATTGGTTAGTTGAGACTCATTGGTTTGAAGAGCAAGGCAAGTATACCGATTCGATCTCTTTACTCTGTATTTCTGTCTTGCTTCATGTTCCCATATTGACACGTTGTACACACGACTGTTCATTGTTCATTGTTTACCGTTTATCGTTCATTGTTCATTGTTCATAGTTCATTGTTCTTACTTGTACATTGGGGTGGAAAAATACTACAAATATGTGACCAATCCTATTTTAGCTAGGCATTAACTAATAGCTTAGGTCTCACATCATGCACGTGGGACTTTAAGCCGTACCATTATTCATTGTTCACTGTTCACTGTTCATTATTTACCCAGCCGGTCACATACTCTGATAGTTATTTCACTTGCATGTTACACTGATAGTCTAGTTCATTGTTTCTCGATCTGGTACCACAGTTCATCGTTTTTCCTGTACTACAGTTTCATGTTCCTGTCTTGTACCAGAGTTCATATTGTGACTCTTTTCATGTATTTTAGTTTATATTGTTTAGTGCTTCTTGTCGGGGTTGTACTTTGCTCTTTTTCTGATAGGATACGTTGCAGGTATCTTACGAATATGGTACCACCTTGGGTCAGAGCCCGGAGATAGTGGAGTTCTATTTCAGGATGGACTTAGAGTAGCAGTGCCCTATATTAGATTCTTTCCAGTTTATTAGAATTGTATCATGTGTATTATATTGAGGATTCAGGATTGTATAATTTTATTCATGTTACCGGATTTGTCTTCGGATGATGTTATATTAATAACTTATGGATTGTGGTGATTCTGGGAACGTGTATAATAGCTGTGAGGCTTTATATTTCTTGTATCATGGAGTTTTTTTTAGAATTATACAGCTTACTTCGTCGTGTCCATCGACGAAGGCTGGGCGTGTCCGACTCGTGTCCGATTATTCGGGAGCGGGTCGTGACATGTTTTTAGTGGTGGCCCATGCAGGTCTGTCCTAATGGCACTTAGGCTATAAAGTGCTATTGGGGAACCTGTTAGACTAAGGAAAACTCATCACAGCATAGGAAAAATTAAGGATTAAGGGTATATCAGGTTTATCAGGTGCATTGATATTATAAAACATTGTTTATTAGGTTTTAGGGTTTGTCAATCAACGAAGTTTTCTTTCTATTACAGGATGGTCACTACGAGGAAGATCGCGGATCAGCCATGAGTTGCAGGCAGTTCAGGACAGCCTGAGCCAGATGTTCCGGCGGATCAGCTTCCGCCACCGCCTCCTATCTTTCCTCCGCTGCCTTCGACGATGATGTTTGACGGCGCCCAGGTGATGGCCATGTTCCAGCAGTTCATGGCGGCCCAGAATCACCAAGTTGTGCAGTTCAGAGAGGCTCAGAGTCAGCAGGCCACACAGTTCAGAGCGACCGTCGTCGATGCACTCAGGACCAGAGAGCCGGCAGCACCAGCTCTAGCAGCACCGAGACCAGGGACGGCCAAGGAATACCAGAATCTCTGTCCGATGGACTTTTGGGGCAATAAGGGTATCGTCTCTGCAGACGAATGGCTGGAGAATGCGGAGAGGATACTGAGGATGGCGCGGGTCCCGGATGACCTGAAGGTAGAGGTGGAGAGCATGTGACTTTTTGATTTGGCCAGAGCTTGGTACCGGAAGGACCCCCAGTTAGCTGAGCCGCAGGTTTCTTGGACAGATTTCAAAACTCTGTTCAAGGAGAAGTTTTTCCCCGATGTGGAGCGGGATGAGCTTCGCATGCAGTTCGAGGCCTTGCAGCAGGGGACGATAACAGTAGCGGAGTACACTTCCGAGTTTACTAGGCTCAGTAGGTTCGTGGAGAGCCTAGTCAGAGCACCAGAGGACAGGGCCTGGAGATTCAAGAAAGGTCTGACCAGGGAGCTGCGGCATACAGTAGCTATTAGTCAGGCGACTACCTACACTAGCATCCTCAAGATCGCCCAGGCAGTTGAGAAAGAGATGGACCCGAGGCCCAAGAGGGATAGGGACATCGACAGCATCAGTTACCAGGCACCGGCTAAGAGAGTAGAGATATAGACTCAGACGAGGCCAGTTCAGCAGGAAGTAGTTCAGCACCGTCCAACCAGAGTTCATGTAGATCCGCCTCAGAGACCATAGTTGGCAGTCACTTGCAACTACTGTCACCGCCCAGGACATCATTACGATGAATGTCGTAAGAGGCTGAGGCTCTGCTTGTTCTGTGGATCACCTGCTCACCAGGTCAGAGATTGTCCAGAAGCCGCTGAGGGACGAGCACGAGGAGCACCGGGACCCCAGCAGGAGGACTTACCTCTTCATGTTCAGCAGCCGCAGGACGATCAGCCAGAGGGGCGAGTCTACCTTATGACAGCCGAGGAAGTGGAGACCATTCCGATACCGGACGATTACTGACGACCGGAGGCACTTGTGATCATTACCTATCTTGATGTTCCTTTTTGCATTTCCTTTGTTGTTTCTTCATTCGAGACTTGTTTTACAGTCTCCCTATCTTACTGTTGTTTCATAGTACCTATGAGCTACTTGTTGACTGTTGATTGTCTTTTAGTATTCAATAAAAACTTGTTTCTAAGAACAGATACTACTCATCTCTGTCATTTTCACAAACTTTTTTGAAATTTCTGGATAAAGTTGAGAAAATATTTGACAACCTACTATGACCTGGATTATGGAGACTGTGAGTCCGTTGCAGCTAGCTTACACTGGCGAGGCAGGGGCTCTAAGTCAAAGTAATTGCGAGTATTCGCAGGTTCTCAGATATTATCGAAGCTGAGTCCTAAATTTATCCCATATCGGATAAAGTCGACAAAGTATTGCGGTAATCTAGTATTATCAAGATAATAGAACCGAAGGTTCACTGCAGCTAGATGCATATTGGTGGGGCAGGAACTTTAGGGGAAGTGAGATATGCAAGATTATCGGATGCTATTGAGACTATTATTCCGTGATCATGATTCCTGTGACTATCATTTCATTCCACTTTAAATCATGCCAAATTCAAATTTTGTATCTAATTAATTTATTGTACCATTTTAAAATTCGAGGACGAAATTTTTCTAAAGGGGGAAGATTTGTTACTCCGCTTTTCCGAAATTTATAAATAATACTATTTTTTCTGGTATTTTAAATTTGTGGTGAATAATTATTCTTTGAGGAAATTATCTTCCTAAAAATTTAAGTTGGCATATTTTATGTGAATAACTTCCTGATTAAATTTTTGATTAGAGATTAATGATTTCATCTTCTATTTTCTCTAAGTTAAATAATTAATAGGGTTGATGATGGGCCTAATTCACTTTGGGCTTGTTATAGGAATGTTGGTTATAATTTGAAATTCTATTTTATTTTCCCTCTAAAAAAATTTAAATTCTTAAAATTTGAATTTTCAAGTTTGTTATAACTAACTTTGTGGTCCCCATTTAGTTCTTTAATTTTCTAACTTATTTTCATAAATTTCTGTAAATAGTAAAAAGGCAGAGGGTTTATCTGCACTTTCCCTTGAGCGGAGGGCCCCCGCTGGAAAATGTCCTTGGCGTGGGGGGGGGGGGTTATTTGCAAAAGTCCCAATCTTTTTTTAATTAACAGAGGAAGAGAGAGAGTGTCAATAACTCACTCTCATCCTTCTTTATTTTTTGAGCTCTGCTCCTCTCCAGTTCGGCTGACGGCGAGTCCACCTCGGCGGCGCACCACTTGACGGCGACGTGGCACGAACCTTCTCCGACGGCGAATCCATGGCGAGACTCCTTCTCCCTAGCGGAGACTGAGCCCTAGCTCTCCGGCGACTTCGTCGACGCTCGGCTGAGGTGGATGACGACCAAGCGGTTCTCCTCCACCGCAAGTCCTCTCTCCGGCGTTTATTTTTCGACGAACTCGTTCCTTTCATCAGATCCGACTCTCCGGCGGTGCAAGTGATTTTTTGACGACACGATCTTCCTCGGAGTCTCCTTCACCGAACGTTGCTGTCGACGAGGTTGGTTAGTTCGAATTTTCGAGGAGTGTGTTCTTCATTTTTTTGATTAATTCATTTGATTGGATCAGTGATTTGATTTTGTTCAGACACTGGTCGAACTTCCTTCCGGCGTTTATTTTCCAACAACGGTCGATCCGTTCGATTAATCGTGACCTATACTCTTTTCCTGGTGATCGGTGAGTTGATCTATACTCCAGATTTATTTCGAACCCTCTCTTTTATCGATCTAATCGATGATTATTCTGATCTGTTGATATTGCTTTGTGAAGAATGATATCATCCCAGTATTTCCATTGACGGGGACGAGCGGATCGTTCAAGGTTGCTGCAGAGATTTTGAACATGATCTCCTGGTTTTGGTAAGCCCAACTGAATTGATTTAATTTTCTTGACCGGTGGTAATAATTCAACTGAATGAATCCTTGATTCCTAGGTCTGGTATTTTTAGTTTTTCTTTTCAAAATTCGAGTTTAAGTTGGAATGATTTCGAATCTGATTACCCAATCGTTGTCTGAATGACCAACATGTTTATTGAATTGTGTTTGAACACAGTAGGATCGTGTCTTCGTTTCTCCCAAGACCTGATTCATCGGCTCAGGTGATGCTCTACTCCCTTATGTTGGTTATGCACTATTTTGCACTTGTATTAATTGGAGTCTTGGTCAGAATCAGGGTTGAACGCGGGGAGTGTGGTCACGCTCTTGATCAGTTCTTGTTCATGTCGAGTTCATGCTCGTGTCCAGATATATGTTCGTGTCGGGGTGTTGGAGTGTCGCTACCTACGAGACCGACTGAGGCAAGGATTGTCATTAGAGACTGGCTGAGAATGGGATTAGCAGTGGCGCGCGTTTGAATTTGAAATTAGTATTGCTGAGTTAGTTTAGAATTTTTGGGTTTTGTTATGATTTTCTATCTATAGGATTTATAGGATTTTTGTATAATTTTTCTAAGTTGTTGTGTATGTATTACTAAGTTTTGCTGGGTTTGAGTTTTTGTTTTGAATCTTACTGATTCATTTACTGCTGGTTGGTTGTTTGATGAGCTTAAGCTTGTGAACAAGTTGCTAGAGGGTTGCTTCATTTCTCTGGGACTCTATACTCGAGTGTGTGATATTATATTCCTGGACATATTTTCTCTGGGACTCTATATACTCGAGTGTGTGATACTATGTTCCTGGACTTATTTTGATGCTCAGATGAACATTCTATGGGGGAAATATTGAGTATAGGGATGTCCCTGTGCTTTGTTTTTCTTGAACATTTCTCTTGTATATCATCAGTTTAGTTCTGCTGGGTTTTCTTGGTGTCTGGACTTGCCATAGTATGGTGTATGCTTGGGAATTTTGGAGAGTTGGCATGGGCTAGTATATGGAATTTGAAGGAGAAATAAGAAACAGATTAGGGAATATGGTGATGAGTTGGCCGAGTGGGCCATGAGTTTTATTTATGTTGGAATGTTATAACTGATTCCTTGCCTACTGAGTTCTAAGCCATTTGCAGTTTTGATTGCAGTAAGTCAGGCTGAGACTGGGCCGAGCCTAAGTCTGTTTGGACTGGGTTGGGAAGCATGGGCTGGATTAAGTTGGGAATTAGTTAGACCTCCTTTATAGTTTAGCTTTACTAAATCACTTCAGGTGGTTGTAACGAAATTATTTAAATTATATTTTTATAAACAAATGGTTTAGGTATTTAATTATTGTTTATCTAATAAATGCTTTCTTCTTACCAATCTCTGTGATTGTTTTAAACTTCTATTTAGCATTAAACTGCCAACAAATAAATTGGAAGCCTCTAATTAGATTACGTCTTTTCTTACCAAAACTATTAGATTGTATACTAAATTAGTAGTATCTTTCAAATAGTTTACTAATGATTATACCAGTTTAGTTGCTATCTAAAATTATAATAGGTTATCTTGCTAATATTTAGATAATAATGTAGTTAGCAAGTAGATTTTAAATAAATAATTTAAGTACTTTCAATTGAACTAGTGTGTGTTCTATATATATATAATCAACTAGCTTAAATTATAATATAGTTTCTAAATGGTTTTATAACAAAGTTCCTACTTTTGACTAATACAACTAGATTCACTGAATGATTATTCTACATTGGTAATATTTTGGTAGCAAACATTCTGGTATGGTTTCAAACAATAATAGTCTTATATAAATAAAAATTAGGCTTCCTTGTTAGCCAGTAGAAGTAGAGTTGGCTAATTTACATAATGATTGGTTAATTAAGTGATATTAGCTAGGTTGACAATTTAGACTCTAATCAACTTGTATCAAATTCTAGGTGGACAGTTGAGACTCATTGGTTTGAAGAGCAGGCAAGTACACCGATTCGATCTCTTTACTCTGTATTTCTGTCTTGTTTTATGTTCCCATATTGATACGTTGTACACACGACTGTTCATTGTTCGTTGTTCACCGTTTATCGTTCATTGTTCATTGTTCATAGTTCATTGTTCCTACTTGTACATTGGGGTGGGGAAATACTACAGATATGTGACCAATCCTATTTTAGCTAGACATTAACTAATAGCTTGGTCTCATATCATGCACGTGGGACTCTAAGCCGTACCATTATTCATTGTTCACTGTTCATTGTTTACCCAGCCGGTCACATACTCTAATAGTTATTTCACTTGCATGTTACACTGATAGCCTAGTTCATTGTTTCTCGATCTGGTACCATAGTTCATCGTTTTTTCTGTACTACAGTTTCATGTTCCTGTCTTGTACCATAGTTCAAATTGTGACTCTTTTCATGCATTTCAGTTTACATTGTTTAGTGCTTCTTGCCGGGGTTGTACTTTGCTCTTTTTCTGACAGGATATGTTGCAGGTATCTTGCGAATATGGTACCACCTTGGGTCAGAGCCCGAAGATGGTGGAGTTCTATTTCAGGATGGACTTAGAGTAGTAGTGCCCTAGATTAGATTCTTTCCAGTTTATTAGAATTGTATCATGTGTATTATATTGAGGATTTAGGATTGTATAATTTTATTCATGTTACCGGATTTATCTCCGGATGATGTTGTATTAATAACTTGTGGATTGTGGTCATTTTGGGAACGTGTATAATAGTTGTGATGCTTTATATTTCTTGTATCTTGGAGTTTTCTTTAGAATTATACAGCTTACTTCGTCGTGTCCATCGACGAAGGCTGGGCGTTTCCGACTCGTGTCCGATTATTCTGGAGCGGGTCGTGACATGTTCTCTCCACCCATTGTACCTATCATGTCGCATCCACGACCATGTAACACTACTAACCGTCAAGTCTTCTCATATACAACTATCGACAGTTAAACCTAACGCATGTGCACGGGTGATCAACCAACACGCAAGGACCTCTACATGCCACTCATCTCACACATCCTCGTGGTACAACTGTGTCAAGGTATATGCGGTACACTACCATCGGTAGACTCTTAACTCTAGGGCCATATGCAATCAAAGGATAGTAACAAGTAAGCTAATATCACTAAGCAGGCAGTAAATCGGGCACTGTAAAATAAATGGTACAGCTAGAAAAAATGGAAGTAAATACACAGTGATATGCAATAAATAAATGCAGACTATTTATAAACAGTAAAATTATGGCAAGGTATCTTGCCTGGTGTGATGCAATATTCTGACAAGTCCTGAAGAGTCCGTTAACCATGGTTGCTGGGCAGTGGACCGAAGTTCACAAGAAAATAGGGGAGGATGATTAGTCATGATCAAAGGGGGATAATTAGAAAAAATTTGCAGAAGTCGAATAATATAATATTTTTTGAAAATATTTTATATTACTTGAAAAATACATTGGTAAAATAATAATTTTGATGAATACTTGAATATTGTGAAAAAATTTATTTTAGGTAAAACTATTTTAGCAATTACTTATAATGTTTGAAACTAGCTTTTATTAGCTAAAAAATACTTGGTAAACATTCGTAAATACTAGAAAATCCTTGTATAAATTTGGTAACATCATATGAATTTATTCAAGAATCTCGAAAAAATCATTTTTGGTCAAAACTATATTACTAAGTAAATATTTTTTTATATATATAATTACTTGAAAACAAAATATGATAATTTTTTGGAAATTGCCTTTTATTATTTCAAAAGTATTTATACATTAAATACTTGAAAAATACACAAAATATTTTATGCCACACATATTCTTAGTTTATGAAATTATAGATTTACAGATAGAAAAATTATATTTAATTAGATAAATAAAAACACTAGAAGTTAGTTTATAATCAGGAGATCTACATCTAGTAAATATGAGTATATTTATAATTCTCCAAAATATGATAATAATCCTATAAAATAATATGTAACTATTTTTCCAAAATATTAATAATAATAACAGTAATATATAATAATAGTAATAATAATAATAATAATAATGATGATGATGATGATGATGATGATGATGATGATAATAATAATGATAGTTATAATAATAAAATAATAACCTTTAAATAAACTCTTCAGCTCCTCCCCCCCAAATCATTCAGTGAGAGAGAGATGGAAAGAAGAGTAAAAAGTGGGAAAAGGGACGGTGGGGAACACGGCGCTCACCAGAGTGGTTTCGGCGGTAGCGCGGCGCGATGGTCGTCCGTTAGGCTCTCGATGGCACGGCGGTGGGATCGGCGGCGGAGTCGGGCGCTGGTCGCTGGATGAGGAGGCAGCGGCCGGGGTAAATCCGGTGGCGACGGCGGCTGCGGATTTGGCGGATCCGGGCGAGGAGGCTGTGCCGCGGCGCTCGCGGAGGCTGGGCGTTCGAGAGCCGGCGGAGCTCGGCGTCAGAGAGTGCAAGTTAGGCGGAGACGGGTTAGCTTCTCTCTCCTTCTCTCTCTCCCGATGATGGTGGTTTTGTGTGTGGCGGCGATCGGTGTGGGTGATTTGGGCTTTGGGAGGGTTGGGGTTGGAGCCGACAGGAGTTGGGGCCGGTGGTGGCGAGTGGTCGGCTCCGGCCAAGGTGGAGGAGCCAGTGGTGGTTGACGGAGATGTAGATGCTGATGGTTGTTGTTGCAAGGGGACGGCCGAAGTTGGCCGATGGTGTCGGGAGGCTGGAGTTGGGTGCAGGTCAGTGATGACGATGAATGCTATGGTGGTGGTCGGTGATGCGGTGTAGTTGCTGTAGCCAGGAACGGCACGGCGGATAGGTTTATGATTCTCTGTTGTATTGGCACGTGTCCTGCGAGACACGGGAAGGTGTCGAGTCCGGGGTTGTCCGACGGAACAGAAATTTGTAACTGTAGTGGAGGAGATATAGTGGACGAACACGGACACAATGCACGAGCTTTGGGTTGGATTTGTGAAGTTATGGAAAAGAGCAAGTACCTCTCCTTTTATAGGAGGTGGAAATCTCATTAGGATAAGGACTAGGATTTATTTAAATTCCCACTAGATAATTCATCATTTAATTAAATAGATTTAAAGCCAATCCAATCAAATCCAAATCCAATTTAAATCACAACTTTAATTTAGAACTATTTTAAATGAAAATAAGATAACTCAAATTTAAATTGCCATAATAATCAAACATTAAATCAAACTATTTTAAAAATGTCTTTTTATAAATAATATAAAATAAAATTTTAATTTCGAAAATCAAAAATATATACATGAATAAATTTTATGTACCTTGTATGCAAACAAAATATTTACATAAATCATAGTTTTTCTAAATTACTACAACTTTAAACAAGAAATAAAATAGTCTTTCAAAAGTAAAAATAAAGATTTTGGCAATTATCGGGGGATGCCTTTTTGATAGAAAAATACTTGCTCATACCATAAAATAAAATATTGATTTCTATAGAAAAAAAACAATAATGAAATATTTTGTATATGAATAAATAAATATTTCATATTTACGTATTTTACGCTTTCGCACTCGACGTACGATACAAAAATAAAATCCATATCAAAATAAATAAATTTTAAAATCATAGTAAAAATTTAGGGGGTTTACACTGGCCAGCCCCCCTAATCCCCCTCCTTCCTTCGCTGGCCGGCCATGCTCGACCTAAGGGTGAGCATTATTCTGTTTTGGACCAAAAATCGAATCGAATAAGAGATTCGGTTCGATTTTAAAAAAAATCGGTTCAGTTTTGGTTTTTAAAATACTAAATTTTTTTATTCGATTTCGGTTTCGGTCCAAAACCGAAAACCGAATATATATATATATATATATATATATATATATATATACATATATATATATATATATATATATATATATATATATATATATATATATATATATATATATATATATATATATATATATATATACTAAATAAATTTAGGTATATTTAAGTATTATATATATTAACAAAAATGTGCAAATAAACCAAAAAAATGAATAAACCGAATAAACCGAAAATCAAACTGATTTAATTCGGTTCGGTTTGATTAAGTTATGGGCCAATTCTGTTCGGTTTCAGTTTTGCTTATTCGATTTTCGGTTCAATTCGGTTTTCGGTTCGGTTTGAACCGAATTAACCAAATGCTCACCCCTAGCTCGACTCGCCCCCTCCTCCCTCCGCTGGCCGGCCACCCTCCCCTCTCCTCTGGTCGGTCCCGCTTGACAAGCCCCCACCACCGGAGAGAGAGGAGGGAGGGGTAAAATCTTATTTTTAGACGTATTTTAACGACTTTTAACAGAAGGGGTGCAAACTGAACAAAAATAAAAATGTGGGGTTTTTTTTCTTAAACAAAAGGTCTTTAAATTCAAAAACAAAAATCTAAAGAGGGTTTGTTTGTACTTTACCATAGGATTGGGGGGTTACACTAATTAAAATAAAATTGGGAGGAAAGTAGAAATATGATTAGCAATTTGTGGGGGTGGGGGGTTAAATACAAATAACTATAAAAATAATAACATAAATTTTTATCCAAATCATTAAAAAAATTCTATATTGTAGAGAGATAACATAATTATATAAAATTATAAATGAAGAACTAAAATGTCCATGCTAAAAAAAAGTTTTACTTGAATTTTCGCTGCCACATGACGAGTAATTGTCTCACTGAATAATTTGTCTTGCTACAAAGTGGAGAGATCGTTATGGAACAAGATACAAAAGTAGGGAGATAAAAATCACAAAACAATTTTGATTGTATTTTTATAAAAGCACTACAGAAAGGCTGCCAAAATTTTTATTTATTTATAAGTTTGTCATAAAAAATGCTAGGAATTGTCCACTACATAGCATAAAAGTCAACTTTTTTTCTTCATCTTTTTCTCCTCTCCTCTCCAAAATTTTAAATATTGTTCTCAATTCATGTTCATGCCTAAATTTTATTTTCTAACAATTAAAACTTGGTTTATGATTTATTTTGGACGAATTTTTGAAGTTTCGAACCTATTTTAGCGTTTTGAACTTCAAAACTTCGTCCACAGTCGCGACGGAGACGATGATAGAATTGGAAGGGATATCAATTTTTTTTACATTCCTAAAAAAATAATATGTTTAATGAGCAACATGTTTTATTTACGACTGTCAAAAAATTTGACAATCATTACAATTGGTAGGACTATCAAAAAAATTGACAATCCTTCCAATTTGTAGGAGTGTAAAAAAAAATAACAGTCATGATTTATATGATGGTTCTTCCAATTTTGATAGTTACTTTTGATAATAAAGTGGTTTTTTCTTTATAGCTATACAACCTCTGACCTTAACTATTAGTTCATGCATATCATTTTGTTAATCTCACAAAATTGTTTCCTCTACATTAGGAAGGAACATACCGTTTACAACTATTTGACTTATCTTTGGGCCTCGTTTGGTTCACGGAAGGAAAATCAATTTTCTTGTATTTTTCATGGGGATAAGAAAGTATAATTTTTATCTAAATTTATTTCAATGTTTTGTAAAGCAAGAAAATATTTAAGAAAAGTCATTTGATTTCCTATTCAGTGTTTGGTTGGTGTAGGAAAGGAAAGAAAAAAAATTATTGTTCCAATAATATCCAATGTTAACATTGTCACGACCCGCACCTGCTTTTCGGACGCGAGCTCGTGAGCAAGCCAACTACGTATCGAGCAGACTCCAGCCCGACTCGAATACGTAAACGCTGTCAAGACTATGGTATACTGCCAAATCATGGTAATACAATCTATATCTCAATCCACAATAAGAATATGTAACATGAATGAACAATTATGGGTTATGGTCTGCAGCCCATTAGCATATTGTTCGATTAGACTCCAAGAATGATGAATCTATAAAAATAACCAGAATATATCATGGTATGGAAAATAAAGCACGAGAGGATAATAAACGTAATAACGATACCTGAATCCCGCAAGCGTATCACCACATCCGCCATCCAGAACTACTAGCTAACTCCATACAATCGCTAAACCTGAAGAGATCATCAGGTCCTCAGTGGACATAGCAAGATACATAAAAATATGCCTATCTAGCAGTTTAATTATGCAATAAATATAAACAGGGTATAAACAGAGAAAGAGACAGAATTATGACAACTGACTCCTGACATGATGACAACTAACAAGTGGCTATAGACAAGTGACTACTGACAGAATGATCATGAACATGGATACAAGAACCACTACGCACAAATGAATTGTTGGATGAGAACAAGAGAAAACATGTCACGAGATCAATGGATACTCAAACCCTCGCCCCTAGTGTAGACTCGCAGGTTTGAAACAACTACTAACCCTCGTCCCTAGTGTGGACTCGCAGGCTAGCATCAAGAATCACCGTCGCCCCTAGTATGGACTCGCAGGTGTGGATCAGATAACTATTAACTCTCGTCCCTAGTGTGGACTCGCAGGTTAGCTTCACGAAATCAAGGTACAAATAACTACTAACCCTCGCCCCTAGTGTGGACTCACAGGTTAGCTTCACGAATACAAGGTACAACAGTTCAGCTATGACTTACTCGTCCTATGACACGATATGACTCAGTCGAAGTACAGGTGACGACACTATATGACCCAGTCAAAATACACTGGAGAACAGATCCAATATGAACTACAAGCTAACTATGAACAAGGACTGTATCAATACTAGCATGCATGATATACAAATCACATGTAAATAATCAACTAATAAAAGTAGATAATAAGAATATACATATAAATAAAATATAGAGGGAGGCAAGGTATCTTGCCTGGAGGTTGCATGTAGATCCAACAAAATATAGTCAACTGGTACGCCATAAAGTCCAAATCTCACAACTGTCTCCGAAAACTGAAATAAACATCCCCAACATTTTTAGAATAGTCAAATTATCTAGGATTGTCTGTCCTTAAGTCCAATTCTGGACATAGGGGCAAAACGATAATTTTGGGCCAAAACGGTGTCCGCCGTTGGACCCGCTTTGTACCGAAAAGCATGCCAGAGTCAATGGTCTCTAAAGTCATCAAACTATATGTCTACAGATTTATTTTGATGATACAAACCCAACTATATATTCAATTTTGGATTCCGGTGGGCCGTGCACAAAATTGCCCGTTGAATCGGATCGTAGGGCCCACAAAACGGCGATCTGATCAACTGTCTCAGAATCAGACCAAACTTGGCATACAGGACCAGAAAAATGATACGGTCCTGTTGGCACAAGTTTCTTCTCGATCTGACGAACGTGCACAAAGTAATTAAGAAATTTGCACATAGGTCGATACGGTATATTTCGACGGATACGCATCAAATTCGTCGCGCACATGCGACCAATTTGAATTTTGTCAAAGTCCACACGTCCAGAAAGTTGATACACATCTTTTGATGCTTTTGGTTCACGACTACGTCGCCCGAATTGGCGGGACGCACTTCGTATCGGAGACTTTTATTAAAAATTCACAGTTTTGAAAACGGGTTTTTGTCAATATTTGGAATCCGATTTCTCGACATGTAGTCGATGAAATTAACTTCTATAAATTGGGACTTATAGCCCTATAGGTTGTCTAGGGATGTCTTCTTTTAGTCTTCTGAGATTTCTAATGTCCTGACAGTGATAGGCCCTCCAAGTTGGGGTGTTGGGTCGGTTTTACGTTTTGTTTCGAACGTATTTTTCTTGCCTTTTTTCAGGAATAATTTTGAACAAACTAATGGGTTAAAATTAAATCCATTTGAAAGACTATACAGAGGGTTATATCGGCTATACGTTGGTTTTACTAGATCGAATTTCGATCAAAAAGAATCAAAGAAAGATTGCGACGAACCTGGGTGCTTGGCTGTCGGTTAGAAACAGGGGTCCCCTATTTCTGGTCGGTCGTCGGAGCTGTGGCGGCGCTACAGCGTACCCGCGGCAGTGCAGGTGGCTAAGCACGATCGCCAGAAGAGGGGAGTATCCCTGGGTATTCGCGAGCTCGAGCGGTTTGGTTTTCTCGAGTTCTTCCTTCTCGAACTCCATTAGTATCCTCTTTTCTCTATTTTTTCCATCGAATTTTCACTCAGGATTAAACTCGGGTATACACGAGATTAGGTTTGATATGGAGGAGAAACTAATCTAGATTATGCTGCACCAGATTTGATTTGATTTGGTTAATCCTTTCCCAAGATTTAAACTTGAGAAAATCTTCAAAAATCCCTTCTTATGCTGCGTGGGGACAGAGTCCTGGGCTCGGGTTCCAGGTGGGGCTCGACTGTGCTGAGCTTATGGGGGGGTTAACTGCTGTTGAGTTTTTATGGGGGGCTCGGCCTGCTGATGGCTTTTGGGTCTTGTATGGGCTGGGCTTCCCTACTCGATCCCTCTCTTTATATATATATATATATATATATATATATATATATATATATATATATATATATATATATATATATATATATTTTGGGAACCCTCACCATTTATTAATAAGGCTCAAAACCAAGCCAGTCCAAGTATACAAGACTCAAAATGACAAAGCCTGTACAAGTATACCACCAAAATGGACGAAGAGGGGTGGAGTGCGCACCACAACCAAGAACTAAGGGAGAGAATATGACCAAAAGGTTCTCGGAATGTGGGAGCAATGGGTGCTCCGTTTACGGTACTGACGGAAGATTTTCCGAGTGAGCTGATCGGCAGAGTATTGATGCCCTTCATATCTTGTCTTGTTTCGATTTTTCCATAGCACCCACGTGGCGGCTGCAGCAACGATCTGGTGGCCATGGGAAACAGCACTCCAGGCGGTCGCCAGATCGTGGAAGCATCCACCACCCGGCGCAATGTTGTACCTCTGGTTGAGGGTCCTCGAAGAATCGCCTGGAAGGGACCCAAGGCAAAAGATGTGGTCAATGGTCTCCATCTGACGATCGGGACAACAATTGCAAGCAGACGCAAGGCTAATCCCAATGGTTTTGAGAATATCGTCGGTGGGTAATTGCTTGTAAATGACTCTCCACATGAGGATAGACGACTTTCGGGGGATGCAGTTCTGCCAATAGTGAGCGATGGGGTGATGCTGCTGTCCAATCCCGGTGATAGCCATCCTCGCAGACTTTACCGAAAAAACCCCAGAAGCTTCGAGCGTCCAACTGAGAGTATCGTTGTCGCTGCCGATAGTTATTCCGTTCTGGCGGATGCTGTCCACCGCTTCATCGCCAGCCCAATCACGAATTTTATCCCAGTTCCAGTCGTTGGTAGAGTAGTTCCACAAGTCTCTGATTCTGCTGTTTCTCGGGGTCTCCAAAATACTCGGGATTAAGCCATCCCCGGTCCAACGCTCCAAGAATGGGTTCGAGTCGCCGGCTTCCAATATGAGTCTCATTGTAGGCTCAGCGAGGTCGCGGCCAACGAGGATGCGACGTTAAGCCGCCGATGATCTGCTGTTGGATATGGCCAAAGAGGGGTAAATGTGTTTGAAATACCTAGCCTTCATGAATCTGGTCCATAAGTTGTTGCTCATGTGGAGTTTCCACCACATCTTCATTGAGAATGATTTAACGATGTCGGTTAACTTGGTAAATCCGAGACCACCGACCGCAGTGGGGTGAGCCATAGATTCCCAACTAGCCCAGTGGTGCTTGTCATGTCCGTTGCTATGCCCCCAGAAGAAGTTACAGAAGATCTGTTCGATCGAATCAAGAACCTTCTTAGGCGGGGAACACGTTGCCAGAGTGTGGATTGGGATGGAAGTGAGCACATGGTTGATTAGGATCATCTTGTCGCCCGGGGACAATGTGGCATTATGCCACCCTTCAAGTTTTTTCCTGATTCTGGCAGTGAGGTTCTCAAAGATGCGGGTATTAGATTTTCCATACACCAGGGGACAACCGAGGTAGTTAAACGGGGGTTGGGTAACATCGAATGATGTTAAGTGGGAGAGGTTGATTGCAAGCTCTTTTTTGATGTTGTGAGCTCTTGGACGGATTGATCTTCTGACCCGAGCATCTGGAGTACCTCTGTAGGGTATTGTGGACCACTTCTACCGCTCCAACTTCCCCCGATGAGAAGATTAATAAATCGTCCGCGAAGGCCAGGTAAGTGATGATAGGACAGCTACTGGAAGTGTGATAGTGATGGAAGTTCGGAGTACTGACCAAATTGTTAAGGTTTCTACTCAGGGCATCCGCGATAATGATAAAAATGGTGGAGGATAGGGGGTCGCCCTGTCTAACGCCCCTACTGGATTTGAAGAATCCACCGGCCTGGCCGTTGATGACTGTGGAAAACCACGAGTTGCTGATGGATCTCCACACGGTATTGGTCCAAGCTTCCAAGAATCCAAATGCTCTGAATACCCAGATCATAAATTGCCTGTCCAGTCTGTCGTAGGCTTTTTCCACGTCTATCTTAACGGCAATGTTGTCCCCTCTGACAGGGAACTTCATACAGGTGATTAGCTCGTGGGCCAGCATAATATTGTCCTGGATGTTTCTTCCTTGCACAAAGCCGCTTTGCTCTTCTAAAATGATCTGAGGTAAAATCTCCGCCATCCTGGAAGCAATGATTTTGGAGATAATTTTGTTGGTAAAAGTGCAAAGACTGATAGGGCGATAGTCCCGAAAGGACTCCGGGTTATCAACCTTCGGGATGAGGATGAGGTTGGCGCTAGAAATAGCTTTGGGGTATGTGGCACCCTCGAAGAAAGCGATTGTCGCGTCGGTGATGTCTTGCTTGATGATATCCCAGCATTTGCGAAAGAAGACACCAGTGAATCCGTCCGGACTGGGAGCACTGTGCTCGTTCAGGGCCCACACCGCGTCTTTAACTTTATGGACCATCGAAGGATGCTCCAGCTGGGTGTTATCGTTGTTATTTATGAGTCTGGGGATTTGGTCCAAGAAGGGTCTGTCAATATGAACAGTCTCCTTGGTGAATAATTTGGAGTAGAACTTCGCAGCAGCTTCTTGGATGCTTTTGTGGTCAGTAATGATGTTCCCGTTGTCGTCAATCGTACGGTAAATGGATAACTTCTGTCTGCGTCCATTGACGCAGGCATGGAAGAATTTTGAGTTTCTATCCCCATCGCTGTCCCATTTCAATCTCGCTTTCTGCTTCCAGAAGTCAGTTTCCACTTTAAGCCAGAATTTAAGCATGGCCTTGGTGAGGTTCAGGGCTGACCTGGCCGTCGCGGAACGATCCGACACAAAATGTATTTCGGCACGAGTAACATCGTCCTCCGCAATACGCACGACTCGGAAAATGTCCCCGTAAGCAAGTTTGCTCCAATTGGATAGAGCTTTCCTCGTTGCTCGGAGCCAGTTGCTCACCCGCGCTAGGGGGTTGGAGGAGTCTTCCCGATTCTAAGCTTCCGTGATAATGCCCAGAAATTGGGGATGATCTGTCCAGAAGTCGAGAAATTGGAAGTTCTTTTTGAGAGGGCTGGTACTGTTTTTGATTTCAACCAGCAGAAGGGCGTGGTCGGATTCAGTGGAGTTGAGATGGGAAAGGTTGGAGGTGATCCCCATTCCGTGCCAGCGGTCGTTTGTGAGGGCTCTGTCCAGGCGAGAGTATTGCCGACGGTCGCCTTCCTGCATGTTGCACTAGGTGAACGCGTTGCCTGTGAATTGAAGGGTGGTAAGATGAGCATTGAAGATAAAATTGTTGAAGTCATTCATGGCCGATGTGAGAGGAGGCCGTCCTCCGATTTTCTCTTCTCTGCAGGTAATTGCATTGAAGTCCCCGATGCACAGCCAAGGGGAATTGATGTGGTGGTGGTGGATGTTTATGAGGTCGCTCCAGAGATGTTTTCGCTCAGAAATATCACAACTACCGTGAACATCAGAGAGGATAGACCGATCCGGGATCGAGGGGTGTTCCCACCAGCAAGTGAGAGCCTGTTGAGAGTCCTGGATAACTCCAATTTTGACATTCGTTGAACTAAGGATCCAAATGTCGTTTCTGTCCGCTACGGCCGTGGGGAAGCCTAGCTGTAGTTGGATAGATTTTAATCTTTTGGGAGGAATTTTGTGTTCGATGATGATAAGGATGTCGATCTTGTGGATTTTTCGCATGCCGGATAATCTCCTTAATGTGGGTTTGTTCGCCAGACCGCGGACATTCCACGATAGGATGTTAATCATTAATGAATTTGAGGGGGGGTATTTATATCGATCTTGTGTGTGTGTATATATATATATATATATATATATATATATATATATATATATATACATAACAATAACCATATCTATATATGTACCCATTGCATATATACATATATACAATATTTGGCATATAAATACATACATATACTACAATGAATTTAACATTCATGTGTATAAAATAATTTATACCATTGCTATTTAAGAAAATATATTTATAACTATATAAACTAGATCCATATATAAATATATATATATATATATATATATATATATATATATATATATATATATATTAGAACATATTCTCACGTATTTCTATATACCCATATCTTGAATGATATTTATACACATGCACAAGTAATAAATATATATGTTATAAAATTCTAGAAATCTAGAAATATATCACAAGAAGGATGTTTCTCATATTATAAAATAAGATACTAATTTGATATCAATAGTACATTTTTCATATATGTTACAGTTGTATCGCAACATATTTATTATCCCATTTAAAATACAAAATTTACATAAAGAGCACCTACATGGACGTCTTAGGACTCACTAAAAGCCTACATGGGCTTAGGCTCGATTCGGGCCCAGTCCGGACTAGTTTGGTATAACCGAATTTCCTAAAAGTCAAAATATTAATAAATAACTAATTTACATCATTCATAGGGATTAACTCGCAACTTGGCCTGGTTTTCTTAGTTAGAACACACCTATGACTCGGCATTCCCCTAACATGGCTAGACACTAGTCAAAGCACGCAACTGCACTATCTGTGCCATGATTCGTAGTCGTCTTGTACTTTAAAACTCAACCATGGCTAAAGTCATCTACCGTAATAATTAAGTAAATAATTATTTATAGAACAACTATAAAAGTAGCATTTAAATCAAATAAATAAAAAAAAATTTCAAAATTTTCGGAAAGAGGAGTTACAAATCTACCCACCTTAAAATAATTTCGTCCTCGAAATTTTAATTCATGACTATCCCTTAAAATTCAAAGTCTAATATTACCTTAATCTCCTCAAATTTAATCTCTCAAAAATATTTTATAACCTTCTTTAGTCATTTCATAACCCCGAATACTTGAGGACATCTACCCACCTTTGGTTATACTACTCCTCAAAACACGGTCATTAAAATTTTATAACCTTCTGACAAGTGGCTAATAATTCTACCAAAAATATCTAGGACATATGGATCTTTAATCCTCCATATCTATCAACCAATCACAATATGTCAGGACCCGCACCCTGATTAGGGGCACGAGAAGTGGTTACGTCCAGCCTACACCGCAGAATCGGCGGTAGAACGCTGTATAGATCTCCTAGAAAGTATAGAATCTAGACACAATATAATAAGACATGTCATCTCCGCACGGAGGTATATAATCTCAACTCAATCACAAGACAACTAGGAAAGATAGGCACGAATATCAGATAGATATGGTGAATATAGAATGCGAAAATAAAGCAAGGTCACAACCAGAAATGAGTCGAAGACATAACATAAGGTCCTGAATAACATATGTATCAAAAGTCTAACATAAGCTGGATCGCAGTCCAGACAAACCTAGCTAATAGATCTAGAGAGGTGTACTGTCGTCCACTGGCCCTGAGGGTGTCAGCTTGTCGCAGTCTATGTCCTGACCATACCCATAGTGGGTAGAACAGTCCGCATCTATGTCATCTGGATATATCATAACGGTATCCTATCAGAAAAATGAACGAGTACAACGCTGGCAACAAATTCCATAGTAATGATAAATGCTCTAACAGTCAATCATAACAGAGTACAAGATGAACATATCAAGATGTAAGTATAACAAGATATGTAAACTGAAAATCATGTCAAGGTGAATCATGCAGGAAAAGTAAACTAAACTGTAATATGTGACTGATGTAATAAATGTAAAATGTGCCTCGAATATTATAGCATAATGTGATCGGTAAGGGTCAAGATCAGGCTTCCAGCCGACCGACTACAAGTACGTAGACTCGGACCGACCGGGATGGCAAGCTATGGAGCAAGTAGTAGCATAGGTCAGGCTATACCCATCGTGAGGTGAGGGTATAGCTATGATACAAGTAGTAACTCAAGGTGGGCATTGATCACACTATCTATAAAATTTCTCATTCTCCGAATAGTATACGGATCCGGACATAGCACATCATGACGCGGGATTCCCTAAGAGGGGAGCAAGTCCTCTTCAGGAATCAATGTCAATACAAGTACAAGAATCAAGGCCAAGCAAGTACTAGTATCCCAAAAAATCCAGGAATGACATCTCATGACAGGAATCCGACAATACTAGTCCGTGCACCAATGTGTCAAGAATCAAGTAAACACTATAACTGAGCTGGTAGAGAAGATATCAAGAAAAGTAACTGCTATCAGAGAATATACTCGTGTGCTGTCCTAAGCTGTAGGGTATATCAATGCTCAGAGTGGTAATCAGAGACCTAAAGATGAGATATTGCATGTTAATTTGGGTTTAACAAAGTTATGAATGATTTCTAATGTATGATATGAAATCTAGGTCAAACTAGGTCCTGTCAAGTCAATCTAAGTCAAACTAAGTTATGTCAAGTCAATCTAAGTCAAACTAAGTCAACTCTAGGTCATACTAGTCAAAGCAAGTCAAACGGGATCAAAAGTTGACTTACAGTTGACTTTTAGTCAATTGGTCAACTTTGGTCAACTCTAGGTCAACCTTAGGTCAAATTGGTCAAATATTGACTAACAGTTGACTTTTGGTCAACTGGTCAACTCTAGTTTGGATTTGGACCATTTTAGACAAAGGGTTGACTCGTTGTTGACTTTTAGGTAAAAAGTCAACTATGGGTCAACCGAGTCGAAATTGGTTCAAATATGACATTTGTAAGGTGTACCTATCAAGACACCTAAGTTTCAAGTTAAACCGACAACCCGCATCCCGTATCTTGAATTTACCCGTTTACCCTTTATATAGTATTTACCCTTACCACTCTAATACTAAGGCCTCACTCCCGGCTTCCTAGGGTAGTAGGATACTAACCTATACTAACATTACCTACAAAATTTTCTAGTTAAGGTGGACATCTAGTCCATCTTACGACTCATGTTGTTTAATTATCCATTATCTTGAGTATCGTAAGATACTCAATGGTATCATGAGATACCATTCTCCCCACCTCAACGCAATCCCCGATTCTAACTTAGGAGTCTACCCACAAACTCTATTTCATATTAGCTAAGTCCTATTTCAATTTGGATACGTTTCGACACTCGTATCTCATTTTACCCTTTCACTCACCCTCACACAAACACTCACTCACTCTCAAGACCCCACAAAACTCACTCACACACACACATAGGACTATTTTGGGGGGTTATTTTAGAGGGTTATATGGGTATTAATATAGGGTATATAGGTATATATATATATATATATATATATATATAGGTATATATATGGGGGTTTGTGGGGGGTCAAATGGGTCATGGGGGGGATGCCATTGCTGTCTAAGCTGCTGCTAAAGCTGCTGCTGCTGTGTTGCAAAAGGGGGGGGGGGGGGGGGGGGGGGGGGGCAGCAGCCCCTAGTCCCCCTACTGCTGCTGCTATTTGCTCTTCTTCTCCTTCTCCTTCTCCTTCTATTCTCCCTTCTTCTAATCTCTAATCTTCTCCTCTATCTCACTATATATATATATATATATATTTTATATATATATATATATATATATATATATATATATATATATATATATATATATATATATATATATATATAAACACACCAATAAACACACACCAATAAAAAATATATATATAATATAAACACACACCAATACAAACTCATTCTAACTCTTTCCCCCTCTTCTCTATATATATACACACACATACTAATACGAACTCTCCACATCCCATTTCCCCATATATATATATATATATATATATATATATATATATATATATATATATATATATATATATATATATATATATATATATATATATTTGAAATCACACACACACACACAATTGGGAGGCTCGAACCTTGCCGGCCCCTCCGGATGTCCGCTCTAATACCACTAGGCTAGAGAGCTCAGACATATATATATATATATATATATATATATATATATATATATATATATATATATATATATATATATATATATATATATATATATATATATATATATATAAGCTCACACACACACACATATATAAATACAAAATCTGAAATTTAAAGTGTCTAAACCACTTAGATACAATCTAAATATTCTTCGGGTGTCCAACTTCGGGGAAAAACACTAGGACACAAGCACAAATCATAACTCTTCCTAGGACACACCAAATGGACTCAAACTTGACACAAATAGGGACACAACCATAGGGATCAATCCTACTTAGTCAAAACTATTCTACATGATGAAGAAATAGGAATAGAGGATAGTTTGTACCTATTGGGAGATGGATCCCAATACAAAATCCTCCGACACGGCTCCGACACAAAGTGAATTGTTTAGGACACACCTCTTCTCCTCTTGCTTCCAAAAGTTTGTAGAAGCACCACTTGAGGTAGAGGAAGAGATTGATGGAAGAATATTGGAAAGGGAACCTTGATTTGGAGATGATTCCAAGAGATTTGCTCTTCTTTTCTTGGAAGAACACTTGGAGAAGAAGATGGAGAAAATATTGAAGTGTGAATGGGTGAAAAGGGGGAGGGGGTGGCTGCCATATAAGGAGGATATTTGTTCCCTTGTATAATTACAAGTTTGCCCCTCTCATTTTTTTTATGGAGGTTTAAATGCTATTAGGGTTTGGGGGTTAGAAATGACCAAATAAATACCATAATTAGGTCTAACCACTCATGTCGGATTAGACCAAACTTTTAGACCTAAATGATGAGATTGGTGGGCCATGCTAATTAATGTGTTAAGCACAACTTAAGTCGAAATTTCCCAGAATCCCGAAACAAGTCCGAATGAGATGAAATTCGAACCCGACTCCTACAATCATTAAATATTAACATTTATGAAATAAAAAAAATCCCAAAATATTAAAAAATGGAAAATTATCATTTTACTCCTATCTTGGAAAAGTGAGGGTGACACAATACAATAAGCAAACAAACTTACATTATAACTTAAGATTTTTTTTGATAAATCCTATATAGCATGATTATTCGTCGCTCCGAAATAGGAAGGGACGAGAAGCAATGATACGAAAAAGCAAAGGAAGAGTAATCGAGAGTAAATACGAAGTTCAAGGACGGTAGAGAAATTTTTAAGAGAATTTTTCAAGGCAGCGTGGATTGAGATTTCTAAGGGTTTAGTCATATTCGCAGGCTCGTATCAGTACAGTTATATAACCGATACGATATGCTCTGACCTGCATGGGCCACCAAAAAACTTGTCAAGACCCGTACCCGCTTTTCGGACGCGAGCTCGTGAGCAAGCCAACTACGTATCGAGCGGACTCTAGCCCGACTCGAATACGTAAACGCGGTCAAGGCTATAGTATACTGCCAATCATGGCAATGCAATCTATATCTCAATCCACAATAAGAATATAAAATATGAATGAACAATTATGGGTCATGGTCTGCAGCCCATTAGCATATTGTCCGATTAGACTCCAAGAATGATATGAGTCTATAAAAATAAGCAGAATATATCATGGTATGAAAAATAAAGCACGAGATGATAATAAACGTAATAACGATACCTGAATCCCGCAAGCGTATCACCACATCTGCCATCCAGAACAACTAGCTAACTTCATGCAATCGCTAAACCTAAAGAGATCATCAGGTCCTCAGGGGACATAGCAAGATAATAAAAACATGCCTATCTAGCAGTTTAATCATGCAATAAATATAAACATGGTATAAACAGAGAAAGAGACAGAATCATGACAACTGACTCCTGACATGATGACAACTAACAAGTAGCTATAGACAAGTGACTACTGACAGAATGATCATGAACACGGATACAAGAACCACTACGCACAAATGAACTGCTGGATGAGAACAAGAGAAAACATGTCACGAGATCAATGGATACTCAAACCCTCGCCCCTAGTGTGGACTCGCAGGTTTGAAACAGCTACTAACCCTCGCCCCTAGTGTAAACTCGCAGGCTAGCATCAAGAATCACCCTCGCCCCTAGTGTGGACTCGCAGGTGTGGAACAGATAATTGTAGGTCCTAAAAATCAAGTTGCACCCATCAAAGAAGTCATAAAAATCAAATTGGACATCCTTTAAGTGAACTGCACAGAAGACACATTGCGCACCAACTCGATTGCGCAGGCTGAACTGCACACTCATCCAAGTACGCAAGCTGACGTGGCCTCGTCATCATTACCTGACAGAGAATCAGATCTCCTGACAACTGACAGCACGGAGAACGAGAAAACTGTTCGTTTATCGTGCAGCACAGCGCTCGAGGACAGCTGTACATACAGCACAATCTGCCAGACTCCATCCCAGCGCGGTCTAGCCCAGCGCAATCTGAAGCCAACGAAATTCAGTTAGCGCACTCCATCAATACAACTGACAAAGTACACATGGCTTTCATGCCATCAATGACTCATTACGTGGTAACCGTCTGTACACGATCATGCACATTTCAATCAAATAATGCCATGTGTCCAATACAGTTGGCCCACGATCAAATAACTGCCAGCGCAGTCTGATATCTGCGCGGTCCAATATATGCGCAATTCATCTTGTACAGTCCAGAATAACTAAAAAATAGTTATTTCCAGAATTCTATAAATAAAGTTTCAAGTCCTTCCTAGAGGGGATCACACACATATATCATAAATCATCACCAGAGATCAGGAGTTCTTGCCAAAGTGCTGCTGCAATCTTCAGAGGCTACCGTCTTCAAAGTTTACATCGTCCAAGGGATAAAGCGATCGTCATTCAGATCAGATTCCTATAGTTGTACTTTTCCAGAATTCTTGTAATCTTCTTTACAAAGTTTGTTGAAATAAAGATCAACTTTTGTTTTTGTAAACAAAATGGCGACTCTGCTGGGGACGACTTTCTCCTCCGACGAGGAAGTGACAACTCAATGTGATGTTGCGTCTATCGAAAAGAAGCAGAAGATGCTGGTTGTAAAGGTCAACCAGACGGCCTACAAGGCGATGATCAACTCCAGGACCACCCCTCGCACTGCAACAACTTTTGCCACGAGCAAAGTTCATCCAGTGTGGGTCTCCAAGACTGTTGCACAGTCCACTGCTTCTGCTCAGCCTGCTGCGCAACATACTGCCTCTGTTCCCAAGACTACTGTCTCTGTTGCGCAGTCTGCTGCCACTGTCCATGCGCAGTGTGCTGCTTCTCTTTCCAGTGCACAACCAACTTCCTATGCTGCTCTGTTAAAGTGCAAGACTCTTATTCCTCTTGCGTAGTTGGCTGCAATTCTGTCTGCGCAATCTACTACTCCAGCAACCAGAGTACAACACAAACACTCTGGCAATAAGACTCCTGCTACGCAAGCCACTGTGACTGAGGCCAGAAGACTTTCTGCCAGAGTTACTCATGCACAACCTGCCAGTGCGCCATCGACTACTCCTACCCATGCGCACACTGCGCCAGCGCAGTCTAAGAGAGACAGCCCTTTGGCTAATCTCTCATCTTCTCACAACAAGGGGAGAAGCTCTGCTCCTCCTCTCAAGCACCATGTTGCTCCTGCGCAATCCCCTGGGGATAGTCTTTTGGCTATTCCTCTTCCTCCTCAGAACAAAGAAAAAGGTCCGTTGGTCTTTTCTTAAACTTTCTCGTCACACGACTTGGAAGACAATAGAGGGAAACGCTCTTTAGCTAACCCTTCTTCACAAAATAAAGGAAAAGGCCCTTTGGTTTTTCTCAGTCTTTCTTGGTTTTTACCGTAGAAGATCAATCTGAACGTGCTCCGGCACCAATCAGTACAAGAATTCTTTCCAATAAGGGTTCTTCTTCTCTCCTTGCCAAAGAAAAGTGTACTGATCAGAGGGGTATTTTGTCTACTCTGGTAGCAAAATTCTAAGATCTCCCAACTCTCAAGATATCCAGTTTAAGACAGGAAAAATTGCTGGTGTCTCAGACAGAAACCCCTGGGGGTGAGTTTGCTGATCTAAGAACTTATCTCAATAGACCAACTTCGGTGAAACGCAAACAGCCAATGCCGAAGACCAACCAGCATCAGAAGCAAAATTCTAGGACCAAAAATTCGGACACCTATGCCAATGAAATGAGTACTTCCCTGTACACTCAAGGGACAAAACATTTAAAGAACCGGAACCATGTTCTGAATATTGTCAAAGAACACATCCTTCGAACTTCTTCTCGTCCCGTTGTTGTTCCCGATCTCCGAGAACACCTCAAGCAAAAATGGGACAACATCTCAACATCCCCAGTGCAACCACTTGGACATCATTGTAATCACAAAGTGGTCATCAAGTGTTGTAGTCAGACAACAAGACGATCTGTCTTCGATCGTCTGAACTTTACAAACTCTGAACCTATGTCAGAAGATGAAGACGAAGTTTTGTACGCTTCGGTCAATATGACTTCCAAAGATACTGGGGGTAGGAAGTGCTCCAAGCATGGCAAGCCTCGCAGGCCAAGCCAGCGGTATTTGGATCTACTCCAAGAATCTTCTGGTGGAGTATTCCAACATACCCGATCCCGAAGCCGAGACACAATCGGTCAAAGGAATCTTCAAGATCCTTTCAGTCATCTCCCTCCTTCTCACTCAGGAGATGATTCTTTCTCCGACTACGATGCATACAGCGAAAGTTCGAAACAGACAGTGTCCTCCACTGTACCTAGAGAAGTGACAGCTTATGTTGTCACTGAAGACCCAGATGCTTCCAGTTCAGCTAGTCAAGAACAACGAATAGCTGCGCTAGAAGACAAGTTGAAGACCATGGCCGAAATGGTTGCAAGTATGCATTCTATCATCGTGGCCCAGCATACGGTACCACCGACCGTACCTCCTATAAATCCTGAAATTATAGCATCGTCGGTACCTATTAATACATGACTGGGGGTAGCATCTCCTCAATTACCTCCTGTACAGATTCAACCCACTCCCAGTCAGTCAGGTGCTAGGGGTAGTGCGTACCATGCTGTTCCTACCCCTACCACCATGATTCAGCCCGCTCCTTCTACATCAGTGGAAGATGCCAATGAAGCTGTCAAACTACTGCGCACTCAGTTCGAGGCCTTCAAAGATAAGGACAACTTACAGAAGTTGGGGATCAAACAACCCTATCCAGTTGAATGGAAGGAAGTCCCATTTCCTCCAAAGTACAAGATTCCAACAATCTCGTTGTTTGATGGCAGCACTTCTCCCAGTCAGTTCATTAACCACTTTGAGGTTATGACTGTCAACTTCAACCAAATGACGCTCTTCTTACCAGAGTATTCGTTGGCTGTTTAGCCGGCGTAGCATACGATTGGTACAGAAGCTTGCCCGATGGTTGTATCACCTCCTTCTCTGGCCTAAAACAAATCTTCTTGGAACGATTCTATGAGGGGATCAACGACATGACCATGTCAGCCCTCAATAAAATCAAACAAAGACACAATGAAACTGCTGAGAGTTTCATTGAAAGGTTCCGTCGGAAAGCTTTGAAAATGCCTCCTGGAACTCCGGCTGCTGTTACCATAGACACCTGCAAGGCAAATCTTTTGCCTATCATCAGCATGTGGACGGGATCTACTCAGTTCCAAGATTGGCCATCTTTCATTGTCAACGCTAAAGCAGCTGAAGTCAGCGCCAACAAATTCAAGCAGCTATGGGTACAAATGTCTAACTCCGACCGGGATGAACACCAGACATTGGGTGGTGGTAATCGCCAGAACAACCGCAAGGGAAAAGAAACTTTGAATATCAACTTGAAGAACAAAGAATCTCTGGCGGTCAACGTAGCTCCCCCTATGTCCACTTCTACTCCTTCAGCACCTCCACCAAGGGAACCTCGTCCAAAAGTATAGTACTCTTTTGACGAGAATGACACCATGAGCATCTTTGATTGCTTGATCAAAATCAATAAACTCTAACTCCCAGATCCAAAGAAGCCCGATGAAGTCGGTAAGACTGATCATCCTAAGTACTGTGTTTATCACAGGTTTATTGGGCATTCCACTCGAGCATGTTATGTGCTCAAAGACAAAATTCAGGAGCTGGTCAACGATGGTGTTGTTACTTTACAGCAAGACGAGAAGGCTGTTACCGTAAACATGGTCTCGGTTCAATTTGGTGACTTTCCACCGCAGATGGTACAACACGGTGTCATTCCTATCCCCAAAGCAACTCTTGAGATCGAAAATCTTCCTCCTCCACGAAGTGAAGGTCTCGTCCCCTTGTCTCTTGACAATGGCGAGATTATGTGGATTTATCCGGATCTTGCTTCAGAGTTCGAACTTCCCTCTTCCTCCAAGAAGAAAGACCGTTCTAAGGGCAAGACAAAGATTTGCAATATGGTGTCTTTTGACCCCATAGTTGACGAAGAAATCCTGCTCGGCACCAGATCAGGGAAAGCCTATCTAAAGGAATATCCCGAAGCTCAGGAGAATCCTGCTTCTTCTTCTGAGCCTGCTCCAGTGCAGCCTGCTTCTATTGAGGGCAACCCTTCTGCATCCTCACCGGTTGTAGAGTCTAATCCTCCTAAGCCGACGGTCGCTGACAAAGGCAAACAACAAGTCCGCTTCGACAAACCTTTGAAGAAGTCATCTCCTTCCGGAATTGAAAAGCCTTACAACTTTGATATCTTAGCTCAGTTGGCCAATACACCGGCCCGGCTGTCCATCTTCGAGCTCTTGCGCCTCTCCAAAGAGACTCGAGAAACTCTGAGTAAGGCTCTCATGCAGGCAGAAACCTGTTTAGCCCTGCTAAAGAAGCCGAAAGTAGAACCAGTCTCTTGCCTCCATTGTCATAGTATATTGGAGTTAATTCCAAACATAACTTTCACACATGATGACATGCTGATGGAAGATAATAGGCACGACCGTCCTCTATACTATACAGGATATGTCGACTCGATGAAAGTCGATCATATTCTGATAGATCCAGGGTCTGCTCTCAGCATCATGCCAAAGACAATGTTAGATGCGTTGAAGATCCCAGTGCATAGTCTCTCCAGTACAATCACCACCATTCTTGGGTTCAACCAGGGAAGGAGTGAGCCTCTAGGCAAGATTCGCTTAAAACTCCAAATAGATAATCTTCGTACAAAGGTGACCTTCTACATCATTGACAACCATGGTTGCTCTTATAATGCTCTATTAGGGAGACCATTTCTACACGAACATAATATTGTTCCTTCGACTCTCCATCAATGTTTCAAATATGTCGATAACAACGGAGAGGTACAAAAGGAGGTTGCTGATCTCTATCATTTCAAAGGCGTCGAAGCATACTGCAATGATGCTCGTATGTATAAGGATGAATTCATGAAGTTCGTCCTATCTCTGGACACTGAAGAAGAGCAAAAAGCAGTGCCTAATGACACCCTTATCATACCTATCAAAGGACGTGTTTCTCGTCCACAGTCCTCCAAGCCACTGGATATTCACTTGCCAGTCTAGAAGCAACCAACTGATGATGATCAGGATCAAAGGGAGCTCACCTCTTCTGAGCCACTTGTTATTGACTTACGTCGTAACAAGAAAAAAGGCAGCTCACCTTTTCTGAGCCACTTGTTATAGATTTATCTCATAACAAGGATAAAAGGGAGCTCACCTCTTCTGAGCCGCTTGTTATCGACCTCCATCGTAACAAAGCTAATGCTCCTCCACGTTCTTCTTTTCCCCCTCTTGTAATCAATCTGACTAAGCCTGCTAAGGCTAAAGGTCCTGCTGTAAATACAAATGTACAAATCAATGAAAAAATATCTACTTTCCAGTATACTGATGTCATTTATCATACTAAATGCTATTTGGATATGTTAGATAGCTTTCAATCATTTACAATGGGAGTTGTACAATCTCTTTAAACAGAAGTCTTACTCGAACATCCAAAGGATTCATATCGTATTGTTCCCGCTCGAAAGAAAGGCGAGAATCCAATACTTTTTAGTAAAGAACCGGAACAACAATTCAGCTATACGGATGATAGCAAAAGTAACGATACGGGACATCTTCAATTCCGTCATTACAGTCAACAATCAAAAGACATCATCCGAAAGATGGATTATGAATTCAAGAGTGGCCTCAACTACGGTAAGGGTAGAAGAACTCCTATCCGTACGGCTGTTCCAAAAGGAAAGTCAGAGATGTACTACAGCAGGACCAAAAGAGGCCTCGGATATGCTTCACCTCCGGTATTATCCCCAGCAGCTTCTGAATCTGATAGTAAAGAGCGCTCTAATTCTTCTGATTCCAGATCATGGGATTCTGACACCAGCATCGGTCAAGTTCATCGATTGACTGTATCTTCTAACATGGTCTCCGTCGAACTTCCAGAAGGCTACGATGAGGATGTTGAAGAAAGTCTTGAAACAGATCCCTGGGCTCAACGAATGGATACCCAATGGAAACTCCGTTTTGAATAAAGAGAACCTCCTACTGAAGATCAATTAGTTCAAATTTATGTAGGAGAGAGTGGGTCACCTCGTCCAATATTCATCAGCAAGAACCTCCCAGAAGCAGATAAGCAAGAATTAATTCTTCTTATTCAAGAATACATAGATGTCTTTGCCTGGAGCTATGAGGACATGTCAGGTCTAGATCCCAAAGTTGCTACTCACAAATTTAATATCTTGCCGAATACAAAACCGGTCAAACAGCAACAACGGCGCTTCAAGCCAGAAATGATGGATGCAATTGACGATGAAGTCAAGAAGCTCATCGCTTGTGGTTTTATTCGAGAAGAGCAGCATCCTGATTGGGTAGCCAATGTCGTCCCAGTTCTAAAGAAAACCGACAAAGTTCGAGTCTGCATCGACTTTCGGGATCTTAATGAAGCCTGTCCAAAAGATGAATTTTCTCTTTCCATCACGAACGTCATGATCGACAACACCTGTGGGTTCAAAAGAATATCTTTCATGGATGGATTCTTCGGATATAATCAGATTCGAATGAATCCTGAAGATGAAAAGCATACTTCTTTCCGCACTCCTCGTGGAGTCTATTGCTACACTGTCATGCCATTTGGTCTCAAGAACGCTGGTACAACTTACCAACGAGCCATGAGTACCATCTTTCGAGATCATCTGTGCAAGACTGTCGAATGCTACGTCTACGACATTGCTGTCAAAAGTCGTCTAAAGGAAGATCACATCCAAGACTTGAGAACTATCTTCAACCTCATGCGCCAACATCAACTCAAAATGAATCCCACCAAGTCATTCTTGGGTGTCTCTAGTGGCAAATTTCTCGGCTTCGTCATTACCTCTAAGGGTATACACGTGGATCCCGAGAAGATCAAAGTCATTCAAGAGATACGTCCTCCACGCAACGTAAAAGAGCTACGAGGATTCCAAGGTCGACTTGCGTACATAAAGCCATTCAAGAGATGCGTCCTCCATTTTCTCAACTAATAAAGAAGGGTGTTTATTTCGTTTGGACTGAAGAATGTCAACGGGCATTTGACGACATAAAGCGGTATCTCATGAATCCACCAGCCTTGGTGCCACCAATCTCTGCCATACCATTCTTAATGTATGTTTGTGCTATGGATCATTCATTGGGTGCTTTACTTGCCCAAAAGAACAAGGAAGGCCACGAACAGGCTATCTACTACCTCAGTCGTACTATGATTGGTGCCGAACACCGTTATAGTCCGGTCGAAAAAGAATGTCTAGCTCTTATCTTTGCTGTTCAGAAGACTCGGTATTACATCATTGGCCAAACTATTCATGTCATATTCCGAGTTAATCCTCTTCGGGTACTGATGAAAAAGCCTAGCATACTCAATTCTCGGCTGGCTACATGGGCCATTCTGCTAGCCCAATATGACATGGTATATGTTCCTCAAAAGTCTGTCAAAGGTTAAGCACTGGCGTATTTTTTAGCAGCTCATCATGTTTCAGAGACATCCAAACTCTATGATGAAATTCCAGACGAGACTTTGGAATCTAATGCAATCTCCGAAGAATTTCCTACTTGGCATCTATTCTTTGACGGTGCATCCAGGATTGGACCCAATGGTGCCATTGTCGCAAGACTTGGAGTAGTTCTCGTTTCTCCAAACGGGTTAGCTATCCAAAGAGCATATTCCTTAGATGAGCCTTACTCCAACAACATGGCAGATTATAATGCTCTACTCATTGGCCTTCAGTTAGCCAAACAACTTGACATCGAGTATCTTGAAGTCTATGGTGACTCTAAGCTGGTTGTTAATCAGGTTAGAGGGACTTATGAAGTTCGCCATCAAGATCTAGTGCCTTACTTTGAAGCGGCAATCAACATGGCTACATCATTCAAAGCCTTCTTCATTGAATATGTACGCCGAGCTTACAATACTGAGGCAGATGCTTGGCTAATCTTGCGGCAGTCTTAGCCATCCTTATCAAAAGACAGTAGGTGGTGGTTGTCTCTAATCGTGAATTATTCTGCATCGAAAACAATCATAACATTGAGTTCAGTAATCTTACTGAAGTCAATGTTACCAGTGAAGATTGGAGAGCTCCCTTCATCGACTTTGTGGTCCATGACATGCTCCCTGAAGATCCCAAGGAGGCTACGAGTATTCCGGTCTCTACGATTCTACTACAATCAGACCACCAAAACTCTCTACGGGCGAACTTATGATGGCCTACTCTTACGCTGTCTTGCTGGTGAGGAAGCGAAGCAAGTATTACGTGAAGCTCACGACGGTGTCTGTGGAGCACATCAATCCGGTCCTAAACTACAGGATCGCATCCGACGCATGGGTTACTACTGGCCCTCTATGGTATCTGACGCCATCGAATATGCGAAGAAATGTCGAGCTTGTCAAATCCACACAGATTTTATTGGTCAACCGTCGGAATTTCTTCATCCGACTGCTGCTTTCTGGCCTTTCGAAGCTTGGGGCATGGACATCATAGGTCCCATCAATCCTCCTTCTTCTAGAGGACATCGGTTCATACTGGCAATAATCGACTACTTCTCCAAATGGGCTGAAGCTATACCATTGGCGGAAGTCAAGACCAGCAACGTCATCAACTTCATCAAACACTATGTCATCTATAGATTTGGTGTACCTCGAAGGATCATCCATGACAATGGACCTCAATTCATCAGCCAAAAGTTCATAAGGTTTTGTGACGATCATCGGATTGACAATGTCGCTTCGACAGCCTACAATCCTGCTGCTAATGGCTTAGCTGAAGCTTTCAACAAGACTATCATCAAGCTCCTCAAGAAGTTTGTATCCACTAACAAACGAAACTGGAGTAAAAAGCTTGGAGAATGTCTTTGAGCCTACCGTACTACGGTCCGTAACCCTACAGGCTGTACACACTTCTCTCTGGTATATGACTGTAAAGCAGTTCTACCCCTAGAACTTCAAATTCCATCTTTAAGGATTGCCATCGCCAACGAACTCACGACAGAGAACAACGATCTTCTCCGACTGCAAGAATTGGAGGCGCTCGATGAGAAGCGGTTAATGGCTCAACAGCATATTGAGTTATACCAAGCCCGTATCTTAAAGACTTTCAACCGCAAAGTTAAGGTCAGAGCCTTCCAGAAAGGAGAGCTCGTTCTAACCGTTAGACGTCCTATGACTATGACTCACTCGAGCAAAGGCAAGTTCGATGCAAAGTGGGAAGGGCCTTACATTGTAAGCAAAGTCTTTTCAAATGGAGCCTATCAACTCACAGAACTAGACGGTCGAGTTGCAATGATGCCTATCAATGGCAAGTTCCTCAAAAAGTATTATGTATAAATGTAACAGACATTGCTTGTAATTATCAGACAAGTTCATAAATAAAATTCAATTTTATTTTTATCTTGAATGATAGTATATAATATCAATGAAGGTCACTATCATCCTTCTCAAAATTGGGACGCGGACCACTACCGTCCTTATCAAAAATATGATCAGCAAAAGAGTCGAGAACATTCTTGCTGGAACCCACTAGGAACTCACAAGCAGCCATCCTCATGGCTTCTTCTTCTTCAGTCTTCCCTGGTTCAAGAAGGAAGTCCAAGATGTCCTTTGGTGGTTTGGGGGCAGATGAACCTTCGCCCGCTGCTATCTGCTTTGGTTGAGCCGGATCGACTGGACGTTCCTCAGTACCCGCTTCCACCTTCGGGGCGATCTCAACCTTCTTGGATGCATCTCCAGACGACATCTTTATGTTGAAAAGAGAAAGTGACTATTCCTTCTAATTTTTTGTTCTATTTATAGACAGAGAGTCGTACGACAACAAAGCGACACATTCATCCGACGGTTCGTCCGTTCATCACATTCATTCTATATCTGACGGTTCGCCCGTTCATCATCCGACGGTTCGTCCGTTCATCACATTCATTCTATATCTGACGGTTCGCCCGTTCATCATCTGACGATTTACCCGTTCATCACATTCATTCTATATCTGACGGTTCGCCCGTTCATCATCTGACGGTTCTCCCGTTCATCATCCGACGGTTTACCCGTTCATTCCATTCATCTGACGGCTCGCCCGTTCATCACATTCATCCGACGGTTCATCCGTTCATTTAATTCATTTGACGGTTCATCCGTTTATCCCAATGATTCATTTCGTTCATTTATTTCGTTCACATTTTGACGAATCATCCATTTCGTTCATATCAGCAACTTGTCATCTTTGATTAAGTTGTCTATTGAAATAATGATATTCGATAAATTATATTTGCCACGTCCATATTACCTCTGAGCAGATATAATTGAATATAATTATTTTCCAGAATCAAGAAATATATCATGTCTTGTACCTCTGAATATATTTTCTATCGCTATTATTTATATCTGAATAAGATATACAATAAATAATATAGCCACAAAAAATGTCTTTTTATTGATCAAAAATGAAAGACATTACAAAGATATATATTACAAAACAAGAAGATACATAAAATATTTCTATTCGGTCGGTGGTATCATCAAGTTAACCATCTGCTGCTTTAAAGATTTTAGTCGCTCCTCACGGGATTCTATCACTCGTCTCCTAGCTTCCTCTATTCTATACTTTCCATTAAAAGTCGGTAAGGTCACTAAGCGGCGGGAGATTTCAGCCTGATGAGTGGGGATATATTCATTTCGTTCCTGAGTCAGAATATCCAGTTGCTGAGTGGCAGCTTGATGCTGTGTGACTTCATCTTCTAGAGTATGCTGAACCAGTTTCAACTCTTCTTGGAGACGGGCAATCTCCTCTTGAAGACGAACAGATTTCGCTTTCAACTCAGTAACTTTCTCCTCCTTCTCTCCAGCAGTAGAGGTGGCTATCTCCATTTGAGAATCATATTTTGAAGCCTTGGCAGTATAAGTGTCTATGAAAGTCTGGAAATTAGCCTTCTCAATGGCAACTTCTTGAGACATCCTTTCAAATTCAGCTTGTACTAAGGATTCCACTTTCCCTCGATTAAGATCTTTGTAGATATTAACCGATGCTTCTAGCTCATCCAGTATGTGCTAAAAAAAATAGCTTGAGCTTCATCTCCTTGACCTCGGATGGCATTTATCAAATGAGAGGTTGGGCTTCTAACAGTAGTGAAATCAACAACTTCTTTCTCTAGTACCCAATCTACTAGGGGTCCCAATGCATTAAAGAAAAGGTTGCTAAAAGAACTAATGATAAATTGGTTAGTTGCCAAAGCACCAGGGGTAGCAGCTACTCCCGTTAATGATGAAGCAGCATGTGCCTGTGCAGATGGACGTTCTTGCACTTGAATAGAGGATTCTTTAAACAAGGGAGCTAAAGTAGAACTGGTTGCTCCTCCCGGTTATTCTTCTGCAAGGACAAATGAACCTATCATTGATTGTTGTTGTCATTAACAATTAATTAAAAAGGATCAAAAGATCAAAGGCAATCTTACCTTGACTTGCCCCAGCAACAAGCCTTTCGTCTGTTGGTACAGAGTCCAGTCTAGCAGAGGTAGCCTCAGACATTACTGCCTGGCTACTTTCGGTCTCAGAACCACCCGAGAAATGTTGGCTACCGCTAGCGATAACCGTTATCGGCACTATATCAGTGCAAGGAGGAACCGGAGATGATTCGATTTCTACATGGATCAAAAATAGAGATGTCAGCCATTAATCTATGAAAAGAAGAATGATAATTTTATTTAATACCTTTGGGATTAGCGGTAGTAGCTTCCTCCAGTGCCACTTCCTTACCCACATTCTTTTCAGGAGACACATCCACCTCAACATCCTTTTCAGGAGCTAGTATGTCTTCAACAACTTCAGGAGATTTATGGACATCAATGTCCTCTTCTTGATTCAAAGTATCATCAATAGCCTCTATTGATGTATCTTCAGTGCTCATGCTATCCTCAGGTGCTTCCTCGCTGGCAGTTACAGCGGTATGATCAACATCATCTTGAAGACCGAAGTCACAATCATTTAATGCTTCAATCATTAAACGATCCTCCTCTTCGCGGATTGTTCCTGGTGTAACAGGAAGCTGAGTAGTTTCTACCGCCGGTGAAGGAGATCGCAGAGCTTCATGCTCCTCCTCTACAATATCCTCCCTAGGCTCTGCAGCCTCCTCTCTCTGATCAGTCTCGTCCCTCTGTTCTGGACTAGGAGTTTCATGCCTATGCTCAGAGACATGAGTAGGAGATGACATAGTAATTCCAGCAGAAGCACTGGCCACCACCGAGGACAGGATCACCTTCTTTCTTTTTCTAAAAGCCAGTTTCTTTCGATGAAGAGGTCTTTCGGGACTCTCCACATCTACTACATCGACCTGCTTTGGAAGAGAGGTCGATGTGGCCGCTTCTTCTCGGGTCGACTCGGCCAGTTGTCGAGACTGCGACCTGGTAGTAACTTTCGCTGATGGGTCTAAGAGGAGTTTCTTCTTTGCAACCGGAGAGGAAGGTTCATTAATCCTTCTCTTCCTCTCTCTGGCCGGAGACTTAACAACTTTCAAAGAAATCCTCAGTAGTTCATTAACCTCCTCAGGGAAGTTAGCCTCCCTTGAGGCTTCAAAGGGATCATCTACTGGCTCATGTTGTTTATCATTTCCTGGAGCTAGCATAGTAATTGCTCCTTTCTTCAAACGCGTCGCCGTCGCGAAGCTATCCACAAGATTGAAGTTCTCGGCGAAAGTATTTGCAGTTGTGTAAAAAAGTGAATATGTATATAACATTCGAGGGCCATGATCATTCTTGGTTGGCATCGAGAACACTGTCCTTGTGTCTCGAGCGTTGTAATAGGCCCATGCTCTGGCACCATCAATTAGATACCCCTTTTCTTGTAGGCAAGTTATAGCGTTGCCTACATGGAACTGGTCGTAAGCAAATTGACGAGCGAAGCGGCTTGGCAAATATGGTTCCAAGGAACACTCATCTTCAAATCTGTACACTAAATGCGACGGCCTGATCGTCCTTAGCTAGTCAAATGCTGCCCGACCCAACGGTTGTCTCCCAAGGTCAACTAAATTTGTCGACATATGTTCGTAATCGGTTGGAGGGGCAACGCAGTAAAAATTCCATCCCTTCCCAAGGTTCAGAGCACGTCTGCAGTCCTTCAGACTAGTGTACACCCACTTGCTTCGGGAGAATCTTCGCAGATAGCAACCGCCGACTGCTCCCATGTCGGGCTTCATCAATGACGGATGGTGTAGGAGCAACCACCCGAATAAGTAGGTGTAAGGCAACTCCAGCCGAGGGAAGTTCCCCTTCTCACCCTTCCATTTGATCATGGAGTCAACATAAAGACGAAGACCTGCATTCACTTTGTAGGTCATCGCTGTCAGCAAATCCATCCGGTAGCCGAAGACTAACCGGACAGCAGCAAAAAGTACGCCGCGGTGGAAGCGGTCCACGGCGCTTGCTCCGGGTACGACGAATCGACGGAGCCAATATGTCAGGAAACCCGCCAGCTGGGCTTCTCTTGACATGGGCCTGTAGCCCATTCTCATAAAACTCTCGACAAAATCTCCAGTCTTGAGTGGAGGGTATTTATGTTCATCATTAACTTTGATATCCATTTTCTTATTTTCTTCCATCAGTCTTATTACTTCACTGTGGCTGAGGGATTGGAAGAAAGTCGGGTTGCATGTGTCATGATCTTTAGTCTTTTTCTCAATGATATGATTAAGAAAAAGATAAGGCAACCACTTTGATGAATAACATGTGCCGGAAGAACCGCTCTTATAGTACAGGAGCATATGTTGTAATGGCACAATAGTTCGTCGAAAACAGCCACCATCTCTGTATTTTCTCGACGTAGTCTGTCTAACTCGTCGTTTGTTGGAACATACTCCTCATAAGGGAAGTCTTCCGTTGGTAAGCACGAGATGTATTTCATCTCATGGAGGGCTAATCCAATCTCCCTGCAGGGTGTCATGAATGTCCCTGTCCTATAATTATACCTCTCTGCCAAGGCCAGAAACAGATGAGAGTTTGGAAGGAATCCATACACGGTAGCATATACCGCATGATATAGCTCGATCTTTTTAAGCTTGTCTTCGAACTGAGCCAATATCCAGTTAGCTATGCAGTTCCACCTTCTGTTGTCTGGGTTCACCAGACCTGTCAGTCGGATGTCCTGATCCGGGTATCTGCCCTCAACCTTTGCATATTCATTAGAAAAGATTGGTGTCCTCGTCGGCAGCAGCAAAGAAGAGTTCTCTGGAGGGATGCATCCTGGCTTCAACCCTCCGAGCAAAGTGCTATGACGCCCAGATGAGATATAGAATATATCTCTGTTGTTTGGTCATTTCTTGACATAAATCTTTCCTGTCCTTGCCTGCTGGAGGGGAGTAATATCCCAGTCCATCCTCCTAGGATGGCTTGCATAGGCATAGCGGGCTAGAGGGAGGCATCTATGTCACCCCCAGTTTCTAGAAACAGGGGTATTTTTATAATTTTCCACTCTAAAAATTATTTTTAAATTATTTATTTATTTATTTTATTATTTTGGGGATATTTGAATCGGGTTCGAATTTCAACTCATTCCGAGTTGTTTTGACTTGTTCCGGGGACCCGGGGTTGATTTGACCTTAGCGGGCCCACACACTAGTTAGCCATGGCCCACATGTCAGTATTTTGGTTAGAGACTAGACTAATTATTTTGGTTAATTTTAGTTAGAGATTAGTGGTTTCGGTTTGACTAAACTACCCCTGGTTTAACTATTTCCTATTTATTAGCTATTTTAACCATTGGAGGGCAAACTTGTAATTATCCATATAGGACAAATCCCACACATGTGGCCGGCCACTAGAGGGGGATGGGAAGGAAAGAGAAAACCCACTTTTTCCATTCTCATCCACTCCTTTCTTCTTCTTCTCCAAAGAGCTCCTTCTCCTTTTGAAGCTTCCATTGATTTCCTTCTCCAACCAAGGTGATTTCTTCTCCAAACTTGTTTATTTTCTCATGTAGATTGGTTAGGAAACCCATTAGGATGAGTCCCATGGTTGTGTCCCTCTCTAGAGACCATTTTGTGTCCTTTAGACATTTCTAGGAGTGTCCAACTTGTAGGTTTGTGTCCCAATAGAAAAAACCCTCTTTTGGACACATGGATATTGTTTTAATATTTATTTTGTGTTGTTCTTCATTATATTCCAGATTTTTGCTTGTTAGAGAATGAGTTGTTCATGTATCTTAATGTATCATTTTCATTCTTTTATTTGTTTATATATATGTGGCTATATATATATATTTCTATATATATATATATATATATATATATATATATATATATATATATATATATATATAGATGTATATATATATATGGCTTATATATATTGGGGGAATATTTGTGATGTGTTGTGATGTGGTTGTGTGTCCAAATATGGACAGCCATGGCCGGCCTATTTGTGAGGTGTTGGGGTTGGTTTTGGTGAGGTGTTGGTGTTGGTGTTGGTGTTGGTGTTGGAGTAGTGGTGGTGTTTGTGTATTTATTTGTGATAAAGGGGAGTTGTATAGATGATTTAGTGGGGTGATAGAGGGGTATTTTGCTGCTGAATTTCAGCAGCTATGAGAGTTATTTCACAGCCACAAACAGCCCCCAAAACACCTATGATAGCCCCCACTTTGCCCCACATAAATTGGTCCATAAAGCCCCTTAAAACCCATCCAAAATCCCTCAAACTTCCACCCTTCTTAGCCACCAAATCACCTATAGTTAGACCCACTTTCCAACCCAAAATGACAGCTCCTAATCACCACAAAAATCAGTCCACCAAGTCCACAAAATCTGTCCATATTTACCTTTGTGTGTGTGTGTGTGTTGTGAGATGTGTGTAGGTGTTTTGTGAGGTGTTGTGAGAGTAGTATGGTATCCTATAGTAAAGCCTATCTCTAAAATAGTAGGAAACCTATTAGGAAACCTAGAGAGGCCTATTAGAGTGTGGTATCATGTGAGAGTGAGTGGTGTTGGTGAGTGGGGTAATAAAAAGGGTAAATTCATGATATAGGCAAGGTAATGGGTAAAGGGCTACCATGTGTCGTAAGATGGTCTAGATGCTTAAGATATCCCAATTTCTTGGTAGGTAAACCTTAGATAGGTTGATATCTAGCTACCCTAAGGAGCCTAGGCTAGTGCTTTGGGTATTGGCGGAGTTTCCTTGGGTTTGGGTAAGGTATCGGGATTTACCTTAGAAGGGTAAATGCTAGTTTTACCTAGAAATAGGATATTAGTGTTAGAAGTCTAAGTTGGTGTTAGAACTTGATCCCCGTGGTTGGTAATGATCAAATATGGTACTCTAAGACTAGTTTTGACGTCGGTTGACCGTTTTGACCAAAAGTCAACAAAAGTCAACCGAAGGTCAAACTTAGCCTTTAAGCGACCCGATTTGACCGAAACCAACCCAGAGTTGACCAGTTGACTGAAAGTCAACAGTTGGTCAATATTAGACTAGTTGGACCTAGGATTGACCCAGAGTTGACCAGAGTTGACCAGAGTTGACCAAAGTTGACTTTTTGACCAAAAGTTAACTGTAAGTCAACCGTTGATCCCGATTGACCTAGTTTGACTTGGAATGACTCCCAGTGACCTAGTATGACCTAGTATGAACCAGTATGGCCTAGTATGACCAAGTTTGACCTAGATTAACCTAGTTTTGACTTAGATTTGCATTGATGACTTGTATTAGTTTCCTTTTCAGTATTTAGTCCTGTTTGACTCATAGTATCTTATTTTAGGTCTGTGATCACTCTGAGCGTCTGTTCACCCTATCAGCTTAGGACCACAGGCGAGTACATTCACTGATAGTTTTCATTGTCGTGATATCTACTATATCCGATTCAGTTGTAGTATTTTACATGATTCCCGACACGACGGTTCACGGACTAGTATACGTCGGATCCAGTCATGAGATGTTATTCCTTGTCTCCCTTGGTATATGAGTATGTGATATTTCAGTATTCTTGTACTTGTATAGACATGGACTTGGGAGTGGGCTGATCACCTGCTTTTAAGTCCCGTGTCATGACGTGTTATGTCCGGATCCGTGATACTATTCGGGGATGGGGGAATTATTAGGGGTTATGTGATCAAAGCCCCATATCACTATTTTTGCTAGCGTCACCCTCACCTCACGTAGGGTGTAGCAGATACTCCATGTCCATGTTATCCAGGTTGGCCGGCATGACCCTTTCCAGATTTTCATGTGATTGTCGGGCCAACTGGATAACCCTACCATGATTCCCTAGCCGATCACATATCACTCTAATAATTCAAATCACATTTTACATCATTGCTATATCTTATATTCTAGTTCAGCTTTACTTACTGTACTTTTCACCATGCTATGATTCATTTCTCACATGCTCTACCTGCTTTTACCGTACCATATTTTGACTAAGTTCTGTTTGAAAGAAGGGTTACAACCCCGGTCCTTGTTTGGTTTAAGGGTTGTAACTCAGCTTTCAAATGGTTCCCATGTCACTTATATCTTTGTCGTGTATTCCATTATGCTGTCTCTTATAGTATTTCTCAATTCATATGGAACTACTGTTGGTGTTTGTACTTGCTCATTTTCCTGACAGGATACCGTTGACAAATTTTACAGATGATTTAGAGGCTGATTGCCCGACTTACTACGGGATAGAGTCTGATGGACTGGACCTAGATAGTGGCTTAGTGGTAGAGCCACTAGACTTCGCCCACCCGGAGTAGCCTAGTTAGTTAGGTTTGCCTGGCCTGCGAGCCAGCTAGTTTATTTTCTGTTGTAGTATCTTTATACTTATTATTATTCTGAGACTCTGGATTTTGTGTTAGCTGTGACTTGTGGATATTTCTGGACTCGTTTCTTGCTTATTCTATCATATCACTTTTCCATGCTTTCTACCTTAGTTTTGATTATGTGATTGAGACAGTATTGCTTTGTTCCTCCGTTCAGAGTGTATATACTGTACAGGTACATTTATCTGTTTAGTCGTAGTATTTACAGACCCTATATACAGCGTTCTACCGTCGATACTGCGGCGTAGGCTGGACGTAACCGCTTCTCGTGCCCCTAATCAGGGTGCGGGTCGTGACACGTTTTTGTGGTAGCCCATGCAGGTCTGAGTCACAAATAGTGCGATCTCGTAATGGTGCTCGACTTAGAGTACTAATTATGAGCCTGCGTCTAGGATGTAGGATATAGGGTATGGTAGGAGTTACTCAATCACATTTTAGGAAAATTTTGATCTTTTGATTACCATGACAACTCTTCTTGCATTTGAATTCAATTGTCCTCCTTTGATAATATCTTATCTTGTGCCATATTGATCTCTTGGGTTCAATTCATCTTCAGGATGACAGTGACTCGTTCTCAGGCAGCAGGGCCCAGTACAGTTCCAGAGAGGTCAGATCCGGGAGGTCTTCCACCTCCGGCTACGGGAGCAGCAGTCGAGAGTGCAGTAGCATCAGTTCCTGCCCTTCAGGCAGGAGTAGCAGCGGCAGTTCCAGGAGGTCTTCCACCTCCAGCTGGGGGAGCTGCAGTTCAGGGAGCAGCCACATCAGTTCCTGCCCTACCGGCAGGAGCACCGGCAGCGACGGTTTCAGGAGGTCTTCCACCTCCAGCAGCGAGACCGTCCATGGTCATTCCAGACATTCTTCCACCGCCGCCTCAGCTACCGGCAGACACCAAGGGGATGATGGCCCTCCTGCAGCAGATGTTGCAGACGCAGCAGCGCCAGACAGAGGTGCTGAGACAGATGATGGAGAACTCGCACCAGTTAGCTATGGCAGCAGTGGAGAGAGGTGCACCGGCTACAGTTGAGGGAGCACCAGCACAGCAGTAGGGCCAGGGGAGGCCCGGTACGTATCTCGACTTCTGGAAGATGAACCCGCAAGATTTCAGGGGTACCGAGGGTATCCTATACGCGGACGACTGGCTAGAGGATGTCCAGCGGAGTCTGGAGTTGGCAGAGGTCCCGAGAGGTCTGTGGGTGACTTCTGCAGCGAGCCAGTTCTTCGACATAGCGCTGACATGGTACCGCACGGATCCGCGTGCGTCGGTTAGAGGTATATCTTGGAAGGACTTCAGGAAACTCTTTAAGGAGAAGTTCTACCCAGATGTAGCCTTGACAGCTTTGGAGGGGCAGTTTGCCAGTCTGGAGCAGGGGAGCTCGTCGGTCGACGAGTATGCAGCGGAGTTCTTTCGCCTGAGCAGGTTTGCATCGAGTTTGGTTCAGGATGAGGGGTACAAGGCTCGGAAGTTCAGGAGGGGTCTCATTCACGCAGTGCGCACTCGCACGTCCGGGCGACGAGACGCTACCTTTGAGCAGATTTTGATGGAGGCCCAGATTGCTGAGAAGGACTTCGGCCTTAAGCCGAAGAGGAGCAGTAATGTTTTGGGAGCCAGTTCGAGTGCGGGGCCAGCGAAGCGCCCACATCCCCAGCAGAGGCAGTTCCAGCAGCAGCAGCCTCAGATGCAGTTCCAGCAGGCACCGGCGCGTGCCCAGCAGCACCAGGGTCGGGGTCAGAGGCCAGCTACACAGTGCACCTTCTACGGAAAGCCAGGGCATACTCGAGAGGTTTGTAGGAAGAGATTGGGCGTCTGCTTGTACTGTGGGGCGCCTGACCACCAGCTGAGGGATTGCCACGCTAGTGGAATCCGAAGAGACCAGGACGGAGTACAGCAGGCTAGAGGAGGCCAGCAGGGGCGTGCATTCGCCATGACAGTTGAGCCCACTCAGGCAGTGGCAGAGCAGATAGCAGGTTCCAATCTTTCAATCTCATTCCGCATTTGCTTCCTTATAAACTGTCTTGAATTTCGATTCCATCTGTTCCTTGTCTGTTTGATGAAAGTTTATTCTTGTGATGTGATATTTTGAGATAAGTCGTATGGGCTAGGTCGCCTCGATTATGAGATTTTAGAATCCTCTAGGGTCATGCTAGCAGGCAGAGTGAGGACATATAGTCGAACTATGGACGTATTTCTAGGGCGTGGGAATTTAAGGTTTTCGCTGCCAAGCTAGCGGTATGCAAAAATTTTAAATACCATGATTCTAGAGGTTTGTACCGTAGTTGAGGACTCTGTGATTATCGTAGCCTTGCTCACTGGTATGACGGATATTCTGGGTATTATGATGATTGGACAGACACGTACGATTATCAAAAATTACATGATTTTTGGTTGTTTTGTGTGTTTGCTTCGTTTTAAGTTTTTGGTTGATTCTTTTAAGGTGGATAGACTCATGTTTGAGAGTAATTCTAAATTTTATAAATTTAGTCATTTAATTCCTATTTTGAATTGAGAATTTAATCATTTTAAAATTTTAGCCATGACTTGTGAATTTGAAATTTTAATATTGTTTGGTTTTAATTTCGAGGACGAAATTTTTTTAAGGTGGATAGATTTGTCACCCCCAGTTTCTAGAAACAGGGGTATTTTTGTAATTTTCTACTCTAAAAATTATTTTTAAATTATTTATTTATTTATTGTATTATTTTGGGGATATTTGAATCGGGTTCGAATTTCAACTCATTCCGAGTTGTTTTGACTTGTTCCGGGGACCCGGGGTAGATTTGACCTTAGTGGGCCCACACACTAGTTAGCCATGGCCCACATGTCAGTATTTTGGTTAGAGACTAGACTAATTATTTTGGTTAATTTTAGTTAGAGATTAGTGGTTTCGGTTTGACTAAACTACCCCCGGTTTAACCATTTCCTATTTATTAGCTATTTTAACCATTGGAGGGCAAACTTGTAATTATCCATATAGGACAAATCCCACACATGTGGCCGGCCACTAGAGGGGGATGGGGAGGAAAGAAAACCCACTTTTTCCATTCTCATCCACTCCTTTCTTCTTCTTCTCCAAAGAGCTCCTTCTCCTTTTGAAGCTTCCATTGATTTCCTTCTCCAACCAAGGTGATTTCTTCTCCAAACTTGTTTATTTTCTCATGTAGATTGGTTAGGAAACCCATTAGGATGAGTCCCATGGTTGTGTCCCTCTCTAGAGACCATTTTGTGTCCTTTGGACATTTCTAGGAGTGTCCAACTTGTAGGTTTGTGTCCCAATAGGAAAAACCCTCTTTTGGACACATGGATATTGTTTTAATATTTATTTTGTGTTGTTCTTCATTATATTCCAGATTTTTGCTTGTTAGAGAATGAGTTGTTCATGTATCTTAATGTATCATTTTCATTCTTTTATTTGTTTATATATATGTGGTTATATATATATATATATTTCTATATATATATATATATAGATGTATATATATATATATATATATATGGCTTTTATATATTGGGGGAATATTTGTGATGTGTTGTGATGTGGTTGTGTGTCCAAATATGGACAGCCATGGCCGGCCTATTTGTGAGGTGTTGGGGTTGGTTTTGGTGAGGTGTTGGTGTTGGTGTTGGTGTTGGAGTAGTGGTGGTGTTTGTGTATTTATTTGTGATAGAGGGGAGTTGTATAGATGATTTAGTAGGGTGATAGAGGGGTATTTTGCTGCTGAATTTCAGCAGCTATGAGAGTTATTTCACAGCCACAAACAGCCCCCAAAACACCTATGATAGCCCCCACTTTGCCCCACATAAATTGGTCCATAAAGCCCCTTAAAACCCATCCAAAATCCCTCAAACTTCCACCCTTCTTAGCCACCAAATCACCTATAGTTAGGCCCACTTTCCAACCCAAAATGACAGCTCCTAATCACCACAAAAATCAGTCCACCAAGTCCACAAAATCTGTCCATATTTACCTTTGTGTGTGTGTGTGTGTGTGTTGTGAGATGTGTGTAGGTGTTTTGTGAGGTGTTGTGAGAGTAGTATAGTATCCTATAGTAAAGCCTATCTCTAAAATAGTAGGAAATCTATTAGGAAACCTAGAGAGGCCTATTAGAGTGTGGTATCATGTGAGAGTGAGTGGTGTTGGTGAGTGGGGTAATAAAAAGGGTAAATTCATGATATAGGCAAGGTAATGGGTAAAGGGCTAACATGTGTCGTAAGATGGTCTAGATGCTTAAGATACCCCAATTTCTTGGTAGGTAAACCTTAGATAGGTTGATATCTAGCTACCCTAAGGAGCCTAGGCTAGTGCTTTGGGTATTGGCGGAGTTTCCTTGGGTTTGGGTAAGGTATCGGGATTTACCTTAGAAGGGTAAATGCTAGTTTTACCTAGAAATAGGATATTAGTGTTAGAAGTCTAAGTTGGTGTTAGAACTTGATCCCCGTGGTTGGTAATGATCAAATATGGTACTCTAAGACTAGTTTTGACGTCGGTTGACCGTTTTGACCAAAAGTCAACAAAAGTCAACCGAAGGTCAAACTTAGCCTTTAAGCGACCCGATTTGACCGAAACCAACCCAGAGTTGACCAGTTGACTGAAAGTCAACAGTTGGTCAATATTAGACTAGTTGGACCTAGGATTGACCCAGAGTTGACCAGAGTTGACCAGAGTTGACCAGAGTTGACTTTTTGACCAAAAGTCAACTGTAAGTCAACCGTTGATCCCGATTGACCTAGTTTGACTTGGAATGACTCCCAGTGACCTAGTATGACCTAGTATGAACCAGTATGGCCTAGTATGACCAAGTTTGACCTAGATTGACCTAGTTTTGACTTAGACTTGCATTCATGACTTGTATTAGTTTCCTTTTCAGTATTTAGTCATGTTTGACTCATAGTATCTTATTTTAGGTCTGTGATCACTCTGAGCGTCTGTTCACCCTATCAGCTCAGGACCACAGGCGAGTACATTCACTGATAGTTTTCATTGTCTTGATATTTACTATATCCGATTCAGTTGTAGTGTTTTACATGATTCCCGACACGACGGTTCACGGACTAGTATACGTCGGATCCAGTCATGAGATGTTATTCCTTGTCTCCCTTGGTATATGAGTATGTGATATTTCAGTGTTCTTGTACTTGTATAAACATGGACTTGGGAGTGGGCTGATCACCTGCTTTTAAGTCCTGTGTCATGACGTGTTATGTCCGGATCCGTGATACTATTCGGAGATGGGGGAACTATTAGGGGTTATGTGATCAAAGCCCCATGTTACTATTTTTGCTAGCGCCACCCTCACCTCACGTAGGGTGTAGCAGATACTCCATGTCCATGTTATCCAGGTTGGCCGACATGACCCTTTCCAGATTTTCATTTGATTGTCGGGCCAACTGGATAACCCTACCATGATTTTCTAGCCGATCACATATCACTCTAATAATTTAAATCACATTTTACATTATTGCTATATCTTATATTCCAGTTCAGCTTTACTTACTGTACTTTTCACCATGCTATGATTCATTTCTCACATGCTCTACCTGCTTTTACCGTACCATATTTTGACTAAGTTCTGTTTGAAAGAAGGGTTACAACCCCGGTCCTTGTTTGGTTTAAGGGTTGTAACTCGGCTTTCAAATGGTTCCCATGTCACTTATATCTTTGTCGTGTATTCCATTATGCTGTCTCTTATAGTATTTCTCAATTCATATGGAACTGCTGTTGGTGTTTGTACTTGCTCATTTTCCTGACAGGATACCGTTGACAAATTTTACAGATGATTTAGAGGCTGATTGCCCGACTTACTACGGGATAGAGTCTGATGGACTGGACCTAGATAGTGGCTTAGTGGTAGAGCCACTAGACTTCGCCCACCCGGAGTAGCCTAGTTAGTTAGGTTTGCCTGGCCTGCGAGCCAGCTAGTTTATTTTCTGTTGTAGTATCTTTATACTTATTATTCTGAGACTCTGGATTTTGTGTTAGCTGTGACTTGTGGATATTTCTGGACTCGTTTCTTGCTTATTCTATCATATCTCTTTTCCATGCTTTCTACCTTAGTTTTGATTATGTGATTGAGACAGTATTGCTTTGTTCCTCCGTTCGGAGTGTATATACTGTACAGGTACATTTATCTGTTTAGTCGTAGTATTTACAGACCCTATATACAGCGTTCTACCGCCGATACTGCGGCGTAGGCTGGACGTAACCGCTTCTCGTGCCCCTAATCAGGGTGCGGGTCGTGATAATCTAGCAATGTCCGGTAACAGGATTAGTTTCTCCTTTCTTTGGAAGAGTCTCTGCTCAACACGGGGTCTTGGCTGAGAACTCTTGTCAATAGCTTGGCCAAATAAGAACATGGATTTCTTATGGATAATGGCATCAGCAGACTGCAGGTGCTGTCCATTTATCAGACTTAGTAAAGTCTCATTGTCCTGAGATACCAAGATGGCTTGGCGGGAGGATGGCAGAGCGTATTGGAGAAAAAGCACATGGGACAAATCTTCTTTAAATTCTGGTTCAGCAAGGGACCCTGTAAATATTTTATACTCTGGGTCCTCTCTGATGTTAACTGCATCAAACAGAAAAAACAGAATTCAGTACAAGTAAAATCAAAGATTCTGTCAGCAAATTGTGCAAGCATCAGATTGCACAAGCATCAGATTGTACAACAATAGCTTCTATGCGCAAAATGTCCAGTTCCGCCAACTCATCCACTTGTACAAGCCATCAGATTGCGCTGAATAACTTGTGCAAAGCATCAGTTTGTGCTGGACAGCCTTGCGCAAATCAGCAGACTGTGCTGACTTTTGCCAGCGCGTTCTAACCGATTGCGCAAGAAAATAGTCTTCATAAAAATGAAAACTATTGGGTTTGTGCAACCGAAACCCTAAACAGGGCGGCGCAGTATAACCAAATCTCTAAAAAGAGACAGGTTCGAAGGATCAACAGTGTTAAAGAACCCTAAAAAGGGTCTTTCGATCGGGTTTACCTTGCAGTGCAGGATGAGCAACTTTATGTCGAGAAGGGCGCGGCACAGCCTGAGCCGAAGACTCGGCAGGGGCCTTGCATTTCTCGGTGGCAGAGCGCTTTGGAGGCATTAAGATCGACGGGGAAGAAGAAGAGTTGGAATGAGCTCGAATTTTCTTTCTCAGATGATTAGAAGCAAGTAAAGAATAATAGAGAGAGAAATGAGAACTATTTATAGTTTTCGAAAGTAAACGGACTCCTCAGATTGTGCCGAAAAAATGGGAGCTAACTCCTCCAATTGCGCAGACAAGTCATTACTTGCGCAACTTGATTTTAAAATCAAAATTTAAAGTATTTCGAAGCTTTGACTATCTTCAAACTTCAAAAACTTTGAAGGGGGTCTTGTAGGTCCTAAAATTCAAGTTGCACCCATCAAAGAAGTCATGAAAATCAAATTGGACATCCTTCAAGTGAACTGCGCAGGAGACAGATTGTGCACCAACCCGATTGCGCAGGCTGAACTGCGCACTCATCCAAGTGTGCAAGCTGACGTGGCCTTGTCATCATTACCTGACAGAGAATCAGATCTTCTGACAACTGACAGCACGGAGAACGAGGAAACTGTTCGTTTATCGTACAGCACAGCGCTCGAGGACAGCTGTACATACAGCACAATCTGCCAGACTCTATCCCAGCGCGGTCCAGCCCAGCACAATCTGAAGCCAGCGTAATTCAGTTGGCGCACTCCATCAATACAACTGACAAAGTACACGTAGCTTTCATGCCATCAATGACTCATTACGTGGTAACCATCTGTACACGATCATGCACATTTCAATCAAATAATGCCATATGTCTAATACAGTTGGCCCATGATCAAATAACTGCCAGCGCAGTCTGATGTCTGCGCGGTCCAATGCATGCACAATTCATCTTGCGCAGTCCAGAATAACTAAAAAATAGTTATTTCCAGAACTCTATAAATAGAGTTTCAAGTCCTTCCTAGAGGGGATCACACACATATATCAGAAATCATCACCAGAGATCAGGAGTTCTTGCCAAAGTGCTGTTGCAATCTTCAGAGGCTACCGTCTTCAAAGTTCACATCGTCCAAGAGATAAAGCGATCGTCATTCAGATCGGATTTCTATAGTTGTACTTTTCCAGAATTCTTGTAATCTTCTTTAAAAAGTTTGTTGAAATAAAGATCAACTTTTGTTTATGCAAAATAATAACTACTAACCCTCGCCCCTAGTATGGACTCGCAGGTTAGCTTCACGAAATCAAGATACAAATAACTACTAACCCTCGCCCCTAGTGTGTACTCGTATGTTAGCTTCACGAATACAAGGTACAACAGTTCAGCTATGACTTACTCATCCTATGACATGATACGACTCAGTCAAAGTACATTCGATGACACTATATGACCCAGTCAAGATACACGGGAGAACATATCCAATATGAACTACAAGCTAACTATGAACAAGGACTGTATCTATACTAGCATGCATAATATACAAATCACATGTAAATAATTAACTAATAAAACTAGATAATAAGAATATGTATGTAAATAAACTGTAGAGGGAGGCAAGGTATCTTGCCTGGAGGTTGCACGCAGATCCAATAAAATATAGTCAACGGGTACGCCATAAAGTCCAAATCTCACAACTGTCTCCGAAAGCTGAAATAAACATCCCTAACATTTTTATAATAGTCAAATTAGCTAGGATTACATGTCCTTAACTCCAATTCTGGACACAGGAGCAAAACGGTAATTTTGGGCCAAAACGGTGTCCGCCGTTGGATCCGCTTTGCACCGAAAAGCGTGCCAGAGTCAGTGGTCTCTAAAGTCATCAAACTATATGTCTACAAATTTTTTTATGATACGAACCCAACAGTATATCCAATTTTGGATTCCGGTGGACCGTGCACAAAATCGTCCGTTGAATCGGACAGTGGGGCCCACAAAACGACGATCCGATCAACTGTCTCAGAATCGGAACAAACTTGGCATACATGACCAAAAAAATGATACGGTCCTGTTGGCGCAAGTTTCGTCTCAATCTGATGAACGTGCACAAAGTAATTAAGAAATTTGCACAGAGGTCGATACGGTGAATTTCGACGGATACGCATCAAATTTGTCGCGCAAATGCGACCAATTTGAATTTCTTCAAAGCCCATACGTCCACGAGGTCGATACGCACCTTTCGATGCTTTCGGTTCGCAATGTAAAACCCCTATTTTTTCTTTAATTATTTTTTATTATTTTATTAGACTTAAAAATAAATTTATACAATTTATGGTTTTATTTTTATTTTTTTTGATGACCCGGTTTGGCCAATTCAGCCCGAACAGGGCCCGAACCAAATTTAAGCCCATGTGAGCATGTGGGGTGGCTAAGGTGGGCATATAGGAATATTTTATGTATATACAAATATTTTCTAAATTACTTTAGAGTTTTATGTGCAATTTCTAATTATTTAATTATTCGTACAATTATTGGTATTTTTATTATTAAATAATATTTTACAAGATTGTACATGTTTCTGCACCCGGATAAGGGTGTGTGTACAGTTCACCCATTGGAGAAATTTTTATTAATTTATTATTATTAAATTTATTTTGTAGAGATTTATTAAACAAGTTTATTCTATTAAGATATTATTATTATTATTTTGAGTTTATTTATTGTGAATTGAATTTATATATATATATATATATATATATATATATATATATATATATATATATATATATATATATATATGTAGATATATATATATGTAGATATATTTAAATATATTAAATATTTGGTTATGTGACATTTAAAGTGTTATTTGTATTTAAATGATTTTTGGATATATATAGTTATATATATAAAAGATTTAAAGAATAAGAAAAGAAAAAGAAAAGAAAAAGGAAAAAAAAAAAGAAAAAAAAATATACAAACCCACCCACTTAAAGTGGGCGGGCCCTACCAATTCCATGCTTGCTACTTACAGCAGCAAGCTCACGCTACTTAACCCACAACCCGTGGGATTCTATTATTTGTAAACCTATTAGCATTAGGTTTGGCTACAAGTGGATATAAATACATCTTCCTCCATGAACCTCAAAACCCTAAACTTTCAAAACAAAAATTGCAGTAGAACATACCCTCTTCGCCTAGGAGTTCGTTTCACCAGCGACGGAGTTTTGTGCGCGACGAACGGAGCATGGAAAGTCAGTCGCTCGTCATCCACGGAGCAGTTTTTCCACTCAAGGTACCCTACTTTTCGACGACGTAACTGTTTACTCGTAGCACCGATTTTCGATCCGTAAGATTTTTTGGAAAGTAGACTTGACCCTCTTCGAGATCCTCCAGGTGAATTTCGACATGGCCATCCAACTTGCTCGAAAGATCGAGGCAAAGTTGGAGAAAAACTACTTTTCTGGAATATTAAAAATTGTTTTAAAAGACCAACTTGTCGGCCACTTTTCTTTCTGTACAATAGGATTTTGTAAAAACTAATTGAATTTAGAGAATAACAACATAACTGAGATTGTAACGCACCTTCTTGATTCACTTTTTATCTAGTGTGTAAAAAGTTACACGTTGTTAAAGTTTTACGAAAAATTGTAATTTTGGTTTTCAAAAAGTGGAAAAACACCCGATACGGCGTGCGCTCCGACAAACCGGGCGACGTGGTCATGCACTATATGCATCGAAAGGCACGTATGGATGTTGTCGACGTGTGGGAACTGACGGAACCCGATTTTGTTGCATGTGTGCGACGAAATCAGTGCGTATCCGTCGAGATACCCCGTATCGACCCTTTGTAAATTAAGTCACAACTTTGTGCACACTCATCATATCGCGATAAAACTTGCGCCATTGGACTCAAAATATTTTTTTGGTTATGTAAGCCAAGTTTGGTCCGATTCTGAGACCGTTGATCGGAACGCTATTTTGGCGGGCCCACAATCCTACTCAACGGGTGATTTTGTGCACAGCCCTCCGAAATCCAAAATTGGACATACCTTTGGGTTCGTCTCATCAAAACAAATTTGTAGACATATAGTTTGACGACTTTAGAGACCGTAGGTTCTGGCACATATTTCGGTGCAAAGCGGGTCCAACGGCGGACATCGTGTTGACCCGAAATTATAATTTTGCCCCTAATCCAGAATTTAACTTTTGGACAGACGTTTTCTAGGCATATATTATATTCCAAACTCGTTCGTGATGTTTGTTGCAGCATCCGAAGTCATCTGCGGGATTTGGCTTTTCTTGCTTTGTTTATTTGACGGTTCGAGCTTCTGGATTATTCTCTTTTGCACATAACCTCAGGCAAGATACCTTGCCATCTTTACTGCTTACATTTAGTTGCATTTTATTTCGTTTAATGTATCTATATTTCTTGTTTATTATTTTTATTTTGTGGACCTAGAGTTAAGAGACCTCCGTCAATAGAATACATGTCATTAACTTTGTCACGATTGTATCACGAATTGTGTGTATCATGTAGTGGTCACTTGCGTGTTGGCTGATCATCCGTGCACATGTGTAGGAATAACTGTCAATAGATGCATGTTAGAAGACTTGACAGTTATCTATTATAAAACCGTATGGTAGAAACGACACGTGTTGGTGTATCGTGGTTACGATGCATGTACAGTATCATTGGGGGGAGGGGACAGCTACTAGCGTAGGGACTACATTTACTTTTTATACATTTATGGGTGATAGTGACTCGGATGAGCACTACGTGCTGTCCGGCCGATAGTGTCTCGGATGAGCGCTACTTGACGGCCACTCTTTATTACTTGCTTGCGTGAATCCGTTACAGCCCTTGCGTAGAACGTTGTCCTCAAAGTGCATATCACATAGATGGTTAGGTACCCTGTTGTGTTATAGTTTATAGTATTTTTACTTATGCAGTTATAATGGCATGTTCTTCCTGTATCTTGCTACGTCTCTCTGAGGACCTGGTTATCTTTCCAGGTGTGTGCTTTCATGGTTTACTACAGGTGTTCTAGCCAAGGTTGTGGGCATCTCCATTTCTTCGAAGATGATCGCTCTTGGTTCGTCTTGATACTTTCATGGATCATTTTCTTGTATACTTTATCTCCTTTTGATAGTTGGTAGTGGACTTTATCTCCGCCCAACGATTGTACCATAAATATTCAAGTTGATTTTATACTATTATTCTTTTTATTATGGATGAGATTTTGTTTGTCTTGGATTACTACATTTGACAGCTTATGTATACATACAAGGTTTCCATATATTGGAGTGTGCTTCGTATGTATGCAGCTGGCATAATACGTATCTGGTCCCAAGTATTTTGGGACTGGGACGTTACATATTTTTGTGGTGGCCCATGCAGGTCGAGTTTGTCACTTCGGTTACGTAATTGTACCGATGTGAGCCTGCAATATAGGATTAGAATCTAGGAATCTCATCCATACAGCTTGACCTCTTCCCTTGGCTTCAAATTTTAAACTCTCGTTCGACTTCCTTGAATTGCATTTTGCTTGATTCTTTTCTACCGTTGATTCTTATTTTCGTGCTTAGTATCAACTAGGAAGATAATTACACAAGTATATGCTCATAGGTCAAACACACGGCTAAAATGGTCATATTGGCAATTGGAATACATTCAAGACTCTAATTGAGTTAAAAAGGCTTTTAGTGTGATTTAATGATTAGTAATTGGTAAAGTAGGATATTACCACGGAAAGTTTAAACCTTGAGATTTCTAAATAGTAAACACCAGAGGATTTATAGAATTTCATACTTGGCTTAAGAAAGTGATTGATTTTCAAGATTTGATATTTATGAATTATTGGATTATAGTTATACATCCTTGCATAAGTATAAAATTGATTTGCTTTTCGAGTTGTGATATTTATGAGTTTTGGGTGATAGATATACATCTTTGAACAAATATAAAATTTATTTGATTTTCGAGTTTTGATGATTATGATTTATTGTATTACAGTTATACACCTTTGAACAGTTATAAATTTGGTTTGAAAATAATCTTAGCTTTTAAAAATGGCCATAGGAATTATTTAAATTTGAGTTGTACAACTTGCGATTTTTGTGTTTATTAAACTTTGAATTTTAAGTGGAAGTAATGACGGTAAATTTTGGGTTAAAATATTTGAAAGTTATGAAAATGATTTTTGAGAAATTTTGTTTATTTTAAATGGTGTCCTATGATTGAGGATTTACAAATCTATTTAGATTTTTGGTAAAATAAAGATTTTGACTGATAAGATTATTTGAAAATTTAGTTTAGAGGGATTGCTAATATTAAAATTTTGGGAGAATTTTGAATGATGTGATGGAAAGTTATTTTGATTGATTAAAGTAAGTTACCATTTAAAAGTTATGATTTTGTCGGAAAAAAATGTTGACACAAAGTCACAGTCAACCAAATATTGACTACATTGACTAAATAATATCTGTATAAATTCAATACGACATACGACGTCTGCATTCAGTTCAGGACAGACAACAGCTCAGTTTCCGACTCTCAGTGTATTTTCGAGTCTGTACTTTTACATTTTATTGAGTCTAGAAAAATGTACTCTGAGTTATGCTGAGCTCTTGGAACTTAGTCTATAAGCCTACCCAAAATCCCAAGCTCCACCAAAACAAAAATTGACCACAAGTCCTACTTAGGACCACTCTGTGCTCTGGAGACAGAGTTCGGGTCGAACTCTGCCTCCACACAGAGTTCGGGCCGAACTCTGTCCCCTAGAAATCAGGAACCCTAATTTTAGGGTTAGCTGGTTGCTAGCTGTCCAACGGCCAAATTTTTGAATTTTCCTACCCGAATTCTGGCCGAATTCTGCCTCTAAAAACACTATAAATAGGACATGAATTCTCTCATTTCAATTCACTCAATCTTCTCTTCTCTTCTCTCCTACAAGCTCAATAAGCCATACCCTTCCCATCTACTAGCCACAAGTCTCCTAAGTCTCGAGTGCTCAGCATCTCTCAGTTAGGATTCTTGTGCAAGAGTCGAAGAAGTCGCTTGGACAATTCCAAGCAAATCGCCACTGCGATCCTCTGTTAGAAGTTGACGTGCTCTTCTGAAGAAAAGGCACGGGTTGTAAACTACTATTTCACAAATAGTGGATTTAATCCTGAGCTAGAGTTCTCAGGCTTGGACTAGTCCTCCACGAGGGAAACCAGGTTAAAATTGTTGTGTTTGCGTATGCTCTTCTGCTCTTCATTTATTTTCCGCACTTTACTCTGATTATTTATTGTTGGTGAAAGAGTTATTTTTAATTGGCTATTTTTCTATATAAACTCTATTCACCCCCCTCTAGAGTTGCCAAACTGTTCTTCAATTGGTATCAGAGCCCTGTTCTCTTTACAAGGACTAACATCCTAAGAGCTGATCCATGGCAACCACACAACCCTTGATTTCCAATCATGGTGAAGGTCAGTCCACTCATAGGCCTCCCCTATTTGATGGGACTAACTACACATATTGGAAAATAAGGATGAGCTTCTATCTTAAGTCTCTAGACTTTGACCTGTGGACTGTCGTCACTGACGGTTACAAAAAGCCCGCCAGAATAGTTGTCGATGGTGACCTCATTGAGAAACCACACGACAAATATTCTGTCGAGGAGAAGAAACAGGCAAGTCTAGATGCTAGGGCTATTAATGCTTTATTCTGTGCTATAGACAGGAATGAGTTCAACAGGGTCTCTACATGCACCACTGCTCATGAAGTATGGAGACTTCTAGAAGTGACGCATGAAGGAACCACACAGGTCAAGGAATCTAAAATAAGCCGTCTCACTCAAGAATACGAAGCTTTCAAGATGAAGCCAAGTGAGACGATCACTCAAATGATCACAAGATTCCTCGACATCATCAATCCTCTATCTTCGCTTGGAAAGCAGTACTCAAACCACGAGAAGATTCGTAAGCTGCTCAGAGGGCTACCAAAGATTTGGAACCCTAAGGTGACAGCCATCATAGAAGGAAACGATCTCACAACAATGTCAATGGAGACCTTGATGGGTAAGCTTATGACTCACGAGCTTGACCTCAAGGACTTCAAAGAGCCTGCTCCGAAGACCAGGGAGATCGCACTTAAAGCTCATCAACGAAGAGCTAATCATGATGAGACCGAAGAAGATAATTCTGATGATGAAGACCAAGCTCTCATGGTTCGCAACTTCAGGAAATTCCTTCACTTCAATCGAAGGAAGAAGGAACCTCAAGAAGACGATGAAGAAGAACCAACTTGTTACGGTTGCAAGAAAACTGGACATGTCCGAAAAGACTGCCCATTCCTGAAGAAGAGCAACCGCTATGAGAAGCCTTACAAAAAGAACTCATCAAAGAAATATGCCAACACAGGTATCTGGCATGAAAGTGAAGTGAGTGACTCTGAGGAAGAAAAGGACTCTCCTCAAGATACAGCAAATGTGTGCCTGATGGCAACCTCCAACAAGGTATCTAACGAAACTCTGGATGACTTTTCTTTTGATGAACTTGGCGATGCTTTCACTGATTTACTCGATGATCATAAAAAGGTCATCGGTAAATATAAACATGCCAAGGACAAAATCAAAAGTCTAGAAGATGAGATACAAAGAATTTCTTTACTTCTTGATAATGTTAGAAACACATCACCCATAAATGACACTGATGAAGCATCCAAGCTTAAATTAAGCTTACATGATGCTGAAGCACGTATTGAGCAACAAACTCAAGAAATCACTACTCTCAATACGTTGCTTGCTGAAGAAAAGAGTAGACACAAGATTTCCATGACTAAGATTTATGGCTTAAATATTAAGGTTGATGAACTGCAAGCTGTTTCTAAAAGATTAGAAACCAAATTGGGTAAACAGGTTGTTCAACCTCAAACCCAATCACATGGGCACAACACCACTCATGCTAGTCAACCACGTCAATCTCATGCAGCACATAACCATGCATTTATATACACAAACTTTCACAAACCACGTGCACGTAAGAACAATTCTCACTCAGTATACACTCATCATGCACAAAGACACAATCAACATCACTTCACACATAAAAAGCACCATGCCATGCCATATAGACAAAATCATCATGCAATGCCATATAGACAAGATCCTCATATACCATATAGACAAAATCATCATGCCATGCCATCTAGACAATATCAGCATGTCACACATCATAGACAATACCATCATTCTATGCCTCATAGACACCATCAACATGCCACTTATTCCATGCATAATCATCTTCACCATGCTAACTCTTCACATCATGTCCATCCTCATCCTGCTGCTTATAGATATTATTCTCATGCTCCTAGTATAAATAAGAATGCTATCTGTACTTATTGTGGATTACATGGACACATCTCACCACAGTGCAGAGTTAGAAGACTTGTAGATAAAAGGATATATGCTTGGTTCCCAAAGACTAACTTTTCAGGACCCTCAAGAATTCGGGTACCAAAGGTCACATCTACTCTTGATGTAGGTGGACCTTCTCTCCTCAACTGAAAGTAAGTGGATTCTCGATAGTGGATGCTCGCGACATATGACGGGAGACGCAAATCTTTTTGCATCACTATCGATGAAGAGAGAAGGATACGTATCCTTCGGTAACAATCTCAAAGGGCACATTATAGGTAATGGTATCATTGGTCATCCTCCTTCTCCTGTAATAAAGGATGTCTGCCTAGTGACCGAGTTAAAGCATAACCTGCTCAGCATTAGTCATCTTGCTGATCATGGATATGATATTAACTTTGGACAAAACAGTTGCTACATCTATGATAGGTCAACAGGAGACATTGCTTTTGAAGGGAAAAGAGAGGACAACATCTACATTTTCTATCTTTCTATAAATACTAACAATGCAGGTAGATGTCTATATGCCCACAAAGACGAACGACTACTTTGGCACCAGCGTCTTGGTCATGCCAACATGGATGCCATATCCAGGCTTTCTACCAAGAAGCTAGTGAGAGGATTGCCTGACATCACATTCAAAAAGGACACGGTATGTGCCGAATGTGAACTAAACAAGGCAACTAAATCCTCATTTCATTCTATCAACTTTGTAAGTACTACTAGACCCTTGCAACTACTTCATATGGATTTATTTGGTCCTAGTAGAATAGCTAGCCTTGGAGGCAAACTTTATGCATTTGTTATTGTTGATGATTTTTCGAGATTTACATGGGTTTTCTTTCTCGCTAATAAGAGCGATGCTATTTCTGCTTTCAAAAATTTTGTAAAGAAAGTTCAAAACGAAAAAGGCTACATGATTACTCGAATCCGAAGTGATCATGGAGGCGAATTCGTAAATTATGATTTTGAAAGTTTTTGTAATGCAAATGGTTTTGATCATGAATTTTCTTGTCCTAGAACTCCTCAACAAAATGGTGTTGTGGAGCGGAAGAATAGGACTCTTGGCGATATGGCTAGAGTCATGTTGAATAAATTTTCTCTTCCAAAATATTTTTGGGCAGAGGCTGTAAGTACAGCATGCCACATTTTGAATAGGGTGCTTATTCGTCCCATTACGAAGAAAACACCCTATGAGCTTTGGTTTGGGAGAACCCCCAATGTCTCTTATTTTAAAGTTTTTGGCTGTAGATGTTTTATCCTTAACACCAAAGACAACCTAGGCAAATTTGATGCCAAAGCTGACGATGGTATCTTTCTTGGTTATGCCGCCAAGAGTAAGGGATATAGAGTTTTCAATAAACGCTCACTTATTGTGGAAGAGTCAACAAATGTGACTTTTGATGAAGACAACAGTGCAGCAAGTACTCTTGATGATGACGTTGAGCCATCAACTTCTACTCCAATGAATACTTCAACCGAAACTAATTCTCTGGAGGGTTTGCCTAAGAAATTCTCTTTCAAACCTTCTCATCCAGAAAATTTAGTTATAGGAGAAGTTTCACGTGGAGTAACTACTAGATCATCACTAAGAGACTCCGTTGCTAGCACTGCCTTCATTTCACAAGTAGAGCCTAAAAACATTTCTGAAGCTTTTAATGATGAATTTTGGATTTCTGCTATGCAAGAAGAACTCAACCAATTCGAGAGAAGCCAAGTATGGAAACTCGTTCCTAGACCGGTTAATCACTCAATAATTGGTACTAAATGGATTTTTAGAAACAAAGTAAATGAAGATGGTTCAGTCACACGTAACAAAGCTCGTCTAGTAGCTCAAGGATACAACCAAGAGGAAGGTATCGACTACGATGAGACGTATGCTCCTGTTGCTAGACTAGAATCCATTCGGATGCTTTGTGCTTTTGCTAATTTTCAAAACTTTAAATTATTTCAAATGGATGTGAAAAGTGCTTTCCTGAATGGTTTTATTAAGGAGGAAGTTTATGTGAAACAACCCCCTGGCTTTGAAAATCACAAATTTCCCGACCACGTGTTCAAGCTGAAGAAAGCGCTTTATGGCCTTAAACAAGCCCCCAGAGCTTGGTATGAAAGGCTAAGCAGTTTCTTGCTTGAGAAAGGTTTTTCAAAAGGGAAAATTGACACTACACTGTTTATCAAATCTTTCAAAAACACCATTTTATTAATTCAGATTTATGTTGATGATATTATTTTTGGGTCTACTAATGAAACTCTTTGTCAAGAATTTGCCAAGTGTATGCAGACGGAATTTGAGATGAGCATGATGGGAGAGCTCAACTACTTTCTTGGTCTGCAAGTAAAACAACTGGCTAATGGAACTTTCATCTGTCAATCGAAGTATACCAAGGACATGCTGAAGAAGTTCGATCTTGACAACATCAAACCAATCAGCACTCCAATGGCTACTTCAACCAAACTCGAACCAGATGAGAGCGGCAAACCCGTTGATCAACGTAAGTATCGAGGTATGATAGGCAGCTTACTTTATTTAACTGCTAGTCGCCCCGATATCATGTTTAGTGTTTGCCTATGTGCTAGATATCAAGCAAATCCTAAGGAATCTCACATGACCGCGGTTAAGCGTATCTTTCGATATCTTAAGGGTACGGTTACAGTGGGCCTATGGTATCCCAAGTCAACATCATTTGACCTCATCGGTTACTCTGATGCTGACTTTGCTGGATGTAAGGTCGACCGTAAAAGTACGAGCGGCACGTGTCATTTATTAGGAAAGGCTTTAGTCTCATGGTTTAGCAAGAAGCAGAACTCTGTTGCACTATCCACAACAGAAGCTGAATACATAGCAGCTGGGCGTTGTTGTGCACAAATTCTGTGGATGAAGCAAACCCTTGAAGACTATAAGTTATCTTTCTTGCATATTCCTATATTCTGTGACAATACTAGTGCAATCAATTTGACTAAGAACCCTGTCTGCCACTCACGCACTAAACACATTGAGATCAGACACCACTTTTTGCGTGATCATCAGCAAAATGGCACGATTAACTTAGAATTTATTGACACTGATCATCAGCTGGCAGATTTCTTTACTAAGCCACTATCCGAAGAGGGCTTCAATTTTCTTTGTCGTGAACTTGGAATTTTAGATGAAGCAGTTATAAATTGAAACTCACCTGCGTAAATATCGAGTATATTGTGATTCTTTTTCGAAGAATTTGGTATGGGTACAAGCCGAAAGGGTCCTTCTGACAACAAGGCGTAAAAGCCTAAGCGACACGGTACACTAGTCCTCAGGACTACCGCTAGCTGGGATCCGGCCCCTGCAGCTAACCCATGGCAAATTTGGACTATTGAACCACAGTATATGTCCTTATTTATTATATGGCTCGTTTTCGATTTAATATTGCCTAATTGAGAATTTCTAAAGTTCATTTTGTTTTCTGAGTACCTCTCTATCTATTTTTTACACTCTTTGTTGTCCTCAACTATCTTTTGTTTAACTCTTAAACTTTTTCTTCATGTTCTTTGCTTGTTTTCAGTTCTGGACCATTGATCCAGAACTCGGGCCGAACTCTGCCCCTATCAGAGTTCGGGCCGAGTTCGGTTCTTAGGTTCCAGGGTCGGGATCTGGCTCTGCCGTTGGATCAATTCTAATCCAATGGTCAATATTTCACCCGACCAAAGACAAAACCCTACTTTATGTCGGGATTCCATCTCTCTCCTTCACTACTACCACCTTTCTCACCTATACAAAATCTTTCCTTGAAACCCTAACCCTAGTTTTTGATCTAGAGTGCTCCAGTGCTTCTCAAAATCAAGAAAAAGGGGTTTCTCTCCATTCTCTTCCATTGTTTATTACTTGTTTGAGGTACCATTCCTTTTTTTCTAGTTAAAATCTTTTAATGGCTCCTTGCTTGTTCAATCGTGGGAAGAGAATTCGAGTTGAGAGTATTTCCTCTTCGGATTCTCCTCCATCAATTGAACAAATCATTGAACAACTTCAACCATCCCATCCTTTGTTCAATCCACCTCGTCCTCTAAATCCTTCCACCTATGACAACAGACTTTTTGTCTCACTAGATGCATCAAACAACTGGTTTAGTGACTTTCGGAATCGTCAGGTATTCACAGGACATCCTATTAATTTTTCCATATTCTCTCAATATGATTCTTTATTCCATAATCTCTATCTTGATGAACTAGTTACCACAACTTCTGCTATCTATCGTCATGCCGTTCAAATGTTCTACTGCAACTTAACCTTTGATGACCTTCATATTTATTCACGAGTTGCAGGTATCAATATATCTTTTGATGACTTTGACTTAGCCGAATATCTTGATCTTCTAGAGCCCAATTCTTGGGAAAAGCTAGTTGACGCTCGCTCGTTCCGTTTTCCCGACGAAATTTCCCTTGAAAGCTTCAAGGACGATTTGTGTACTCCATACACACGTCCTCGCAAGCTCACGGCTAAATATCTCAACCCATTTTTTTCTGACCTTCATTGGATTATTTCTAACACCATTCTACCCAAAACAAGTTCCCATGATGACATCACTTATCTTGAAATATCTGCTCTTTATCATCTTCATTTTGGCATTCCTTTCAATCTTCCACGTACCATGATGGACTGGATGATTCACTGTAGGAGGAAACCACGAGCTTTGGTTTATCCTCTGTATCTCCCTTTGATCTTTCGTGCTTTTCATATACCACTTGATGCTTGTCCGTTCATGCCTGCACCTACCTTTCTATCCAAGGCACGACTCCTTCAGCCTGTCGCTGCTTCTGAGTCATCTGAGCATTCTGCTGATGAGGCGCCTGATGCCCCTCCTCTTGGTCAGGATGCACCTCCTCCTCCTGCCACTCTTGAGTCTCTTCAGACTATGCTTCGTGATCGCTTTGCTATTGAGGATGATCGCTGGACGCAGCAGGATTACCGTACCACCTTGCAGATCAGTGCCCTTGGGAACTCTCTGCATGATATGCGGTATTCACTTGCTCGTCATCCTGATCTACATGTGCCTATCGAGAGGGATCCAGATCGCGCGGGTCATCGTATAGACGATCCGTGGGTCATGAGGTATATGGATCCTGATGATGCTTTTGTGGACCTTCTCGATGTTCCAGGACCTTCTCGTGCTCCATGATGGAGACTGGCTTGATATGCTGCTGCCACTGCTGATGGTCTTAGTTGCCTTTTGATTTTAGTTATTTTAGTTTGATTTATGTACTGGATTTATGTCTTCAAACCCTGATGATGTGCTGGTTGGTGGATAACATTTTATGCTATTTTTCGTAGTTCTACTTTATGTCAGTATTATACTATTTCTTCTCTGCTTGGTGTGGTTGGATTACTTTTCATTATCTATACTGCTATTCCCATGCTTTTCCTTATGCAGTCTATATATTGCTAACTGCCAAAAGGGGGAGAAATATGTATATTTGGTGTGCTTGTGTTTGTTTTTGGAAAAATATTTTTATCAGGCCACAGGTTCTATGCATTATTTACGGGAGAGAGCTATTGATTCTAGCTCGGCACCGTTCACTGATTACGGGGGAGCTATCTTATTCTAGCTCGGCATTGTTTATGGGGGAGCTGTGTTTTAACCAACTGTGTCCAGGTATGAATATTGAAATATACATTTATTATTTTGCCAATTATCAATATGGGGGAGATTGTTGACACAAAGTCACAGTCAACCAAATATTGACTACATTGACTAAATAATATCTGTATAAATTCAATACGACACACGACGTCTGCATTCAGTTCAGGACAGACAACAGCTCAGTTTCCGACTCTCAGTGTATTTTCGAGTCTGTACTTTTACATTTTATTGAGTCTAGAAAAATGTACTCTGAGTTATGCTGAGCTCTTGGAACTTAGTCTATAAGCCTACCCAAAATCCCAAGCTCCACCAAAACAAAAATTGACCACAAGTCCCACTTAGGACCACTCTGTGCTCTGGAGACAGAGTTCGGGCCGAACTCTGCCTCCACACAGAGTTCGGGCCAAACTCTGTCCCCTAGAAATCAGGAACCCTAATTTTAGGGTTAGCTGGTTGCTAGCTGTCCAACGGCCAAATTTTTGAATTTTCCTACCCGAATTCTGGCCGAATTCTGCCTCTAAAAACACTATAAATAGGGCATGAATTCTCTCATTTCAATTCACTCAATCTTCTCTTCTCTTCTCTCCTACAAGCTCAATAAGCCATACCCTTCCCATCTACTAGCCACAAGTCTCCTAAGTCTCGAGTGCTCAGCATCTCTCAGTTAGGATTCTTGTGCAAGAGTCGAAGAAGTCGCTTGGACAATTCCAAGCAAATCGCCACTGCGATCCTCTGTTAGAAGTTGACGTGCTCTTCTGAAGAAAAGGCACGGGTTGTAAACTACTATTTCACAAATAGTGGATTTAATCCTGAGCTAGAGTTCTCAGGCCTGGACTAGTCCTCCACGAGGGAAACCAGGTTAAAATTGCTGTGTTTGCGTATGCTCTTCTGCTCTTCATTTATTTTCCGCACTTTACTCTGATTATTTATTGTTGGTGAAAGAGTTATTTTTAATTGGCTATTTTTCTATATAAACTCTATTCACCCCCCTCTAGAGTTGCCAAACTGTTCTTCAAAAAAAACTTAGCATGAATAGAAGTTAAAATTTATGAGAGCATTGAGCTTAAATTTTGAGATTGCTTTTAATATGCTAAGAGTTTTATTATGAGTTATTTGAAAATTTTAGAGTGTTAAATTTTTGATTGATTGTGAAATTTTTATGGATTCGTAAATTATGAACTCTTAAGTTAAATAGTTGAATTTAAACGTTAATTTTGGAAAAGGTTAGTAGTAACGTGATAAAATTTTGCTTTGAGATTTATGAGAGTGATTTAAATATTTTATGATGAATTTGAACGACTTGGAGTGGATACAAATTTTGGTGGTTTATTTTTGAAAATTTTATTAAGAAACTTTTGGAGGAAACTTGAGTTAATTTTAATGGTAGGCCCCAAGATAACCCTACTGAGTATTCTACACTAATTACCATGTCACTTATGACCATGATAGTAGTATATACACAAGTGTTGTTAGTCATCTACTCAGCTATGTGACTGTATTCCACCTTGGCTTACTCAACCTTCCTTCAATTCTAGATCTTTTAATTGCAACCTTCTAACCCACTTGTAATTTGAATAATGAGTTAATGGTCCCTTAACTATATTCATCTAATGGAATATCTTCTCTCTAGAACTATGTCCCTAAATTATTATTTTTTTTGGATTCTCTAATATATTTTATTTCATGCTTTAATTCGACCTTCTTTATTTTTGTGCATTAATTATCACCTCGTGAACTCCCACTTTCTATTTTTAGATCTTTTGGCATCCCTTATCGTGACTTGGATATTTGGAGCACAACATTAGACTTTTCCTTCCAACAAATTTCATGTGTAAGACCTAGACAAGTCCACCTTCAGGTAGATATATCGTGTCCCACTAAAACATACACTATTTTTATGATATGACCTTCTGATCAAAATGGCTAAACTATAATCTCTACCATGATACCGATATATTTTCGACCACAGATAGGGATTCAACCTCGACTCAATTCTTTCGACCCGATATGTGATTGTGTTCTACTAAATTCCTTAAATACTTAATTTGTACTTTATCTCGATTGCTTGACCCATTGTCCCATGATACTATTAGTTTAACTCTTTTAAGTTGGGTAGAATACCTCACCACCTAACAAATCTTTTCCTTGAGAACCACATTGGTAAGTTCACTTAGACTATAAATTCAGAGGACCCTACCTTATCTAGTCTACCAAGCCATAAATGAAGAAACACTAGGACAACCGTGTAGGCCCACACTTCGAGAAATGCTTGATTTTAAAAGATCTTGGACTAATTAAATTTCCTTCATCAGTACCTCCCTTGCTCATATTTTGACAATCTCATGCTGCTAATGTAGCTTCAGTTTTACGAGCTTATTTCTTTACCAAGCTTGATCATGATATATTTTATTGGGTGCACCCACTAACATATTGTCTAATCAGAACCGGTGCATGATGGTCTGATCAACCTATTGTTAGACTTTTATTGTACCCTGTCGATTCATGAGATGAAGAACAAAATTAAATTGATTGCGGAAGCGTACCTGAATCCATTGCTTGGCTTGATGGATGTTGAAGCTATCGTCTCTTTATTGGGTTCGATCTTCCAACTTGCTACGACCCTTAATGACAAAGGTGAATCCGGATCTTTTGTCCCTCTATTTCTGTTGATGGGGATGCAGAAGAGAAAATCTTCTCTTTGGTGGCCGTATAAGTTGGGACCATAACCCTAATGAATACACACACACACACACACACACACACACACACACATTTTTTTTTTTTTACATATATATATATATATATATATATATATATATATATATATATGTGTGTGTGTGTGTGTGTGTGTGTGTGTGTGTGTGTGTGTGTGTGTGTTGTGATATTTCTAATTTGGCCCCTCATCAAATTAGAATTATCTCCGATATCTACACATTAATTCCATGACAAGTATACCCTTAAGCCAATTTTCCAAATAGACCACTTTAATTTGGCTTAATTATTTAGATAGCCCAAACACAATTAATTTTACATGTGTAGCCCCATAATTATTGAATAATTCCAACAATCTCCCACTGGGCCACATATGTAACCTTATAATTGTGTTAACTTTAGTGAGCTCATAAATTGCTATCTTAATCCTTAGGGTATATCCGGACAATCTCGTCCATTAACCATATCAACATAGGATCAAAGCGGCCTTCGTCACATATAGCGTAACTAAACCATCAATGGTCACATATACCAATATAGCTAAACGACATAGATCAATCATGGATGTGTAGCATAGAAATTACACGCAATGTGATCAATACATGTCTATTTCCAACTGGTCCTCCGTAACTTTAATGAGATCAATACTTTAACATAATAAAAACAGAATAAACTGAATTTCCATATATCTGATCAGATAAATATCCAAAATACTTTAATACATAAATATGTCCAAAACCAAATAGCACCAAAATACATAAAATATAAACTCCCACTATATTGCCATATTCTTAATTAACACCCATATGAGCAGTATGCTCAAGGAAGACCCTGGGTGATAATGCTTTTGTGAGCGGATCCGCTAACATGGAGTTTGTCTTAATGTGCTATATGAACACTATAATCATTCTGAATTTTTTCCTTCACAACTAGAAACTTTATGTCAATATCCTTTGACTTATACAAGTTTCTGTTGTTATTGGAATACAGTACTGCTGATTTATTGTCACACCATAATTTTATGTGGTCTTTCAACATCATACTGTAGGCGCAGCCTTGTGACAATTTCGCAACCATATTCCCTGAATAGATACCCCACAGCATGTTATCAATCTTGCTTTCATGGTGGAAGAAATTATGAGTGCATATTTGACACTCATCCAAAATATATCTCCATTAGTCAGCATAACCTGATTGGATCTCCTGCTGTGTTAGCATCCAACAAAATCGGAGTCGGAATACCTTACGATCTCCAAAATTATTCCATCTCCTGCAAAGAGCATATAATTTCTTGTTCTCTATTAATTGCTTAAGTAATTTGGCTGCTACCCAATGATCCATCCATATATGCTTAAATATCTGCCTAACATTCGAATTATGTACATAATATTCTGGCGCGTACATACTTGTGCATACATTAGACTCCCTACAACTGATCATGAAGGAAAAATCTATTGTATTTTCTTAATTTTAAGGCTAACCTTAGGGCACTTATTTGAGACCTAATTTGTCTCCTTCAACGAGAGGTGTCACCTGGTTTGCATTAAATACTTCAATCAATGTACAAAACCAGAAAATTATTTCTACTCCCACTGAACTTGTGATACACACAGTCTTCAACAACGTTAACCTCAAAACCAAACGAGGTAACAACTTGGTGAAATTTATAGTACCACTGACGAGAAGCTTGCTTGAGTCCATAAATGAATTTTGTCAATTTGCAAACCATATTATTTGGATCTTTCAACACAAAGTTTTCTGGCTGCACCATATAAATAGTTTCGTCAATGTTACCATTGAGAAACGCCTTCTTGACATCCATTTGATGTAACTTAAGATCAAAATGTGCAACATGTGCTATGATTGTTTTAAAGCAGTTTTTCAAAGATACCGAAGAGAAAAACTCTTTAAAATCAATCACAAAATTTTGAGTAAAGTCACTAGTTACAAGACATACTTTATACTTCTCCACATGACCCTTAAAATCCTTTTTGGTTCTAAATGTCCATTTGCAATCAATAGATTTCATACCTTTTGGTAATGGGACAAGTTCTTAAACTTTATTGTCTTGCATAAACTTATACTCCTTATTTATCGTATCAATCCACTTTGAGAACTGGAACTTTCCATGTCCTTACGGAAGTTGATTAGATCATCTTCCAGTATCCACAGTCTTCCTCACGTTCCTAGAGAAATATGACAATATTATCCGAAATTATATTTCTCCTTTCTCTGGTGGACCATCTTAATATTACCGGTTCTTGAGGTTGTTGAGTTTGTTCCTTAGAAATGATTACCTTATCTTGAATGGGGTACCGCTACGTTGTCGTTGTTAAGGTATCTCAACAACGACTTATAGAGGTAATTCGACATTGTCTTATTGAGACTCCGAATTCACTTCTTGATCATGACAGGTATAGAATCCTGCACATCGTCAAAAGTGATAGTAGGAATCGTAATTGATTCCTTCTCAAAGACAATGATCCGGACTTTATTTCTCCCCCAAACTCAACATCCTCAAAAACTGTTACACTTCTAGTCTCAAAATTTTCTTTTGTGTGGGATCGTATAATTATTAACCCCTTGATTTGTCAGCATAGCTAATAAAGTAGCTACTTACAATTGGACTTTGGTCTGTATTTTCTTTACACATTAATATAGACATTAAAGTATACAAAGTCAATGAAATCCAAATCTCATCAGACATAAATCGTTCAACTCTATTTCTAGAGATGTGACCTAATCGCTTATGTCATAATGAGACTAAAAACATTTATTGTTAATTGCGTTTAGTACCATGTAACTCCACATACAAGGTTTAATTTAAGCTGCAATAGTTTCAACTGAATATAAGCAATCATAAACCTTAAAGGAATCGTTACCAATAATATTTGGATTTAAAGATAGATTAAACTTATTATTTCCAAATAAACAATAATAACCAGACTTGTCCATTAAGGAAACTGAAACCAAATTCTGTCTAAAAGATGGTACAATAAAAGTGTCTATCAAATTCAAATAATAACCGGTTCCCAATAATAACCTAAAATGTCCTATTGCTTCCATTTTTTTCGATTTACCGTCACCCACATAGATGTATCTTTCACCATCAATTGGCTTTTGGTAGCTCAGACAATCTTGTCTATAAACACCAATGTGGGTAGTATCACTAGAATCTAACCACCATGTGTTTTAGGTACTAAATCTAAATTAACCTCAGAACAGACCAAATTTAGAATTGTACTTTTCTTTATACGTCATGCGTGGTACTTTGTACATTTCTTCCTTATGTGTCCCGTCTTATCACAAAAGAACAACCCTTAGTTTTATATTGTTATTTCTTTTGACCTGGACCCTTAGTAGCTACTGTATTCATTTCTTTTCGCCCTTAAACTTTATCCCATTAAACATGAAAATTAAATCTTATTGGCATATATTGTAGCAACATTAACTGTAAAAGAGAACAAAAATAAATAGACAAACATGCTCTAATTAATAACCAAAGAGTAAAATATAGTCAAACAAATTCAAATAATGGTGAACCCCATCTCAAGATACCTAATACATCATTAATATCAAGTCTTTGGACAGTGATATTAACTGCAAGTGGTACTCTTGGTGTAATGATCAAACGTTGACAATAAGTCATGTCAAATAATAAGCCTATATTTGGATCGGGTTATTATTCACATGTAAACCTCACAATTGTCACACATTTATCACCACAAGTATGTGTGCAATTCGGCCAAGTATTAACCTTCCTTTGGGCCGACTAATACCCGCATGAATATACACACACAAACATCCAACATCCCTCATAGACTATGTACACAAGAGAGGTCACTTTGGCGACATCTTGTTTCAATGAGTCTATTTAGAATATTAGACAACTATTTCTAGTCACAAAAGGCACCAAAAAAATTGAATGTTAACTAAATTTTACAAACTGAATCATGTCCAAAACCTTATGTACATGCATATTTAAAAGATTATTACTCAAATAAAGTAATCAAAAACATGTGCATGAATATATTTTTTTGGACTGAACTGAACATTATCAACCTAATAAAATTTATGTAATAATCTACTGAAGATATCAATCCACCTTCTTTGGGACAAATAATAATTTATTCCCTTTATAATTACACAAAGATGAAACATAGGATATGCATTTCATTAAAAACAGGCTAAAAGCTGATTCATGCACAAATTTTGTAAGGGTAGAACATAAGTTGCTCTCGAGATATCCATACATATTCAAAATAAACCATAAATCCTTTCAAATATTTCCAGTGGTGAAAATATATGTGCATTCTAAATATTGGATCTTTAAAAGATCTTTCCACATCAATCTACTCAAGAAAGAAGCATATGGTTTGTTCAACAATAACAAGACCTTTCATAACAAACATTTGTATTAACCGGTGAAGGGACATTAACTTATGCAAAATATGTTAGTCCAAAAAAAAAAAAACAAGGTCAGAAAATAATTGTCCAAAATATTAAATATAGGCAAGGATCTGTAGATAACTTTTTCTCAAATCAAATATACTCTTGACATGTTCTTGAATAAGCCAAAAGTAATTGAGTGTATACAAGCAAATAATTTATATTCAGATCGAGACAGAGCATTATTAAGCCGAAAGTAATTGAGTGTATACAAGCAAATAATTTATATTCAGATCGAGACAGAGCATTATTAAGCCGAAAGTAATTGAGTGTATACAAGCAAATAATTTATATAAACCAGGCGAGACCATATAATATATTATAATATAAAAAAATTTATGAAACTGAATGATTGGTGTAGTTGAGTGCTGAGGTTTATTCAAAAAAATTATCGAAATTTCTTCTATCCACTTACGACCAAATGGCCAGCAATAATTATTAACATTCAACATAATATATTAATATTATCCTAAACTGAATCTGGAATATAAATAATTGAACAATTGAGACCCTAAAATAAATAAGATTAAACGATTTAGGGTTTCCAAACAAGAACAAAAAATAATTTTAAAACTTCTACCTCATAAATCAAACAAGGAGGCTTTGATACCACTTGTTAGACTTTTATTGTACCCTGTCGATTCATGAGATGAAAAACAAAATTAAATTGATTGCGGAAGCGTACCTGAATCTATTGCTTGGCTTGATGGATGTTGAAGCTATCGTCTCTTTATTGGGTTCGATCTTCCAACTTGCTACGACCCTTAATGATAAAGGTAAATTCGGATCTTTTGTCCCTCTCTTTCTGTTGATGGGGATATAGAAGAGAAAAAGAGAAAACCTTCTCTTTGGTGGCCGTATAAGTTGGGGACCATAACCCTAATGAATACACACATATATATAGATATGTGTGTTGTGATATTTCTAATTTGGCCCCTCATCAAATTAGAATTATCTCCGGTATCTACACATTAATTCCATGACAATTATACCCTTAAGCCAATTTTTCAAATAGACTACTTTAATTTGGCTTAATTATTTAGATAGCCCAAACACAATTAATTTTACATGTGTGGCCCCATAATTATTGAATAATTCCAACACCTATTGTACTTTGGTTCGCTTATCACATATTATTCTACGTGGATGGAGACATAGTAAACTTGCCTTAGAGTCTCATCCGCGACAGCCTTGACAATTCTTTTTTGAATTATTTTTGCCGCCTATGAACCCCGCAATTCGTACTCAATATATAACACCGTCTTTGAAACCTTTGTTGTTCTTGTCTTTCACTTATTTTGGAAAGACAAGACATTGTACTTGCTAGATAGACTCAAGGTATCATCTTTGGTTGCCCAATCGGTTAATTATACACAAATGTAGATAGCCACCGACCGACTCATGTGGCTGAATCCTCGCCTTTAACTACCCTTCATTCTTCAACTCTAGAATTATTATCGTATCTTTCCAATTGTTCTTGAGCACTCGAGAATGATGCTAATCATTCACTTAAATCAAATGTCATGCCCCGATTCGTAGAGTCATTTATTGACATATTTTATCTCTTGGAATCGATCGTCCTCGCTTGGGCGTGATGCCGTACAAGTCTGGTATTGTACTTGTACAAGGCAAATATGGTACATAGGTGATAATCTTCAAATAGGAACACATTGCAGTGACAGAAGCAGACAAATTGAAGTTAGTGAGGACAATCTTTCTCATTGAATAGAAGTACATCACTTCTTTGTGGCAACGGAGATAAAGGATAACTTGAAGTCACACAGAGATATATATAGAACTTTATTCTCTTTATTGATAATTGAAGAAGAGTACAAGACTTGTATTGAAGTACAATGCTTATAACACATCTCACTTTACATTGAAAGCCAACTGAGCAATGCTACAAAGTCTACATTTGATACTTGGATACATTGGATTACAACTCGATATACTGACTTGACTTACAATCTCACTGATACAACTGATTACAATGTTCCATACATTATGCCCTTTATAAACAGAAGACATCATCTTGTACAAGGAGAGCTTCTGTATGCCCAACAAATCTTCGATGTCGCGGGACAAATCTAGCCAATCTTCGTGTGTAGAACATTCCAAGCACGAGTACCTGCCCACAAAACGTGGGTCAGCACATCATCTATGTACTGGTGAGCAGAATCCAACCCACTCGCATAAACCAACATTTAAGTGATCATTTAAGCAACATTTATTAGAATGATCTTTCTACTTGGGGCCTAGCATCAGTTTACAGTTCATGGGTAATAATCAGAGTGAAGCATGTAAACATATTCTTAATAGCATTCATATGGACATATCATTTTAGCATTCTTGGTGTTATCATGCAAAGGCATCATTGAGGCATACTAGGTGTTATCATGAAAGGCATCATTGAGGCATCGTTAACATTAACATCTTAAACATGTTATGACAGTTCTCACTTCAAGCATCACTTAGCATGTATGTTGTGTTTGAGCAATGACTAAAACAACGCAACATGTTGACATACTGAATTTAGCATGTTAAGGAGGTTCTCATTTAAAGGCAACATCGTATCATTGACTTGTTTAGCATAATTAAGCAGACCATTCAACCAACATATACCGTATACATCACATTTAAGTGATTTCTTACCAATAGCCAACTCACTCGTACCTGCATAAAATACAGGATAATATGATATACTTACTCTGTCTGCACAAAACATTCATTAGCATGCATCCTGACTACATGACCACTGGTGGTTGTGCACCATGTCGACGTGCCATATAGGACTTCATAGGGTACGGGATGTGCCCTTCACCAGGTTGCGAACCCGAATGAGGATCCCAATACCGTGCTACCAAAGCACCAATTCCTCCTAGGCCGACTCGATCCCACCGTCGCGGGTACCGTTCGAGGAAATCCTTGTATACAAGTACGTCTATGGTCATGCGAATGCGTGTCCGACCCGATCGTGTTCGAAGTCGCATGATACAATAATAAGATAAGAAAAGGCAACAGTTCATCATCTCATCTTTCCAATATTTTCACCTGTTTACTTGGTGATCTCAATGATCCCAAGCCTCATCATTTTTCCTTGCATCAATCATTGCAACATTTCTCATATCATTCCTTTCTAAGAGGAACAAATAATATTTCATTCATATCGATAGGACCTGCATCATTTCATTCATATCATAGGGACAGTATTCTTTCTTTCATTGCTAATAAGGAAGCAGGCAACAACAACAGTTATGCAGAAGGTACATGATTCTAGTATTTCGTTCAATTCTTTGTGTTAATAGCATAGCCAGTTCATTACTCATGTATCATTCTCGTAGCATCTCATTACTCAAGTATTCATTGCTTATACATTATTAACCGAAGGGACGCTATCAATTCATTTCAAGCATCAGGTTGCATTAGCAGTTCGAGTGTGATTCATTACGTAGTTCAATAATTCTTAACATAAGCATCTCTATTATTCGGCAACCAAAACAAGGGCACTACACCATAATAGACGTTTGCCCACGGTTATTACCGTTACCAAAAATTTTAGTAACGGTAAAAACCGTGACGAATTAGCCGTTACAAAAATATTGTAACGCTTTTCGTAACGGTTATGACCGTTACATATAATATTTTGTGACGGATTTCCTAACGGATATATCCGTTACTAAATGTATTTTACTAACGGATAAAACCGTTATGAAAGTAAAATGTCGTAACGGTTATAACCATTACAAAAGTTTTTTCAGACAAAATTAAATATAGATTAGTAACGGAAAAAATCGTTACGAAAATACGTTATTTGTAACGGTTATAACCGTTACCACTACGTATATTTTTTGAAAAAAATATATATAATTTCAATATAATTTCGATTAACCTATATTCAACAGGCTTCAAAGCAATATATAATCAAAGATGAACTTTTATTAATATGCGCATAAATTCAAATTCATATTGCAATAGTTTAATATAATACATAACATTACAAGATCTAACCCTCAATATGAACACAAAGGAGAACCACCATTCTCTTCTCAACACAAATTTAAGTGAAAGAAACATTACTCTATCATAGATACATTAACTACTCTCTAAGTTTTTATGATGAGCATGTTGACATGATGCATCCACAGAGAAGTAGCAGACCATTTAGAAGATATGCCTCTATCCCAACAGCTGAGCTGGAAAGGAGATATGACAGCCCCCTTGCCGCTCCAAGTGCTAGTTTGAGTCTCAAAGGCCCTCCTTGGTTGCAAATGCCGAAAAGCCACAGTTCAACGCCTTGATAACTGTCAGCTAAAAATCATTGTATAGTACAGCCTGTACCAGATAAATGGTTATACAATCTCTACACAGGGATTATATAAAACGATGAAGGGAAGGAACCACATGCAAAATGGCAAGAACCAAAACAGGTTATGACCAATCCACCTTAGATTTGTTAAATAAACAAGTACCATAAATCTAAAAGAACAAAGGAGTTTACACGATTAGTACAGTCATGTATCAGGTTGCTACAGTTGTATACTGTTCCATCCACAGTTTCTGTCGTGCACAGGCACTGCTCATTAATTCTGCACTTCCGAACTGCATACAAATTATAAAGATGACACACCCACTCACCGAATGCAGTTACCTACTGCAACCATGCTTTGTGGAGTGCGTACAGAGTACATACCAAGTACAGACTCTTAAATTAGCAGTCTTGAGGAAATAGATTCATGTAGCCAAACCCAGAATTGGGTTAGTGGCTTTTTTGTTGCACAAAAGCATACATTAAGCAAAATCCAAGAAGATAAATAGGAGAGGTTCTCACCAAATATCTCCAGCATTAACTATTAAATTTGAAAATTGCAACTATATGAGAAATATAAGCACTAAAAACATCAATGAGATATTATATCAAGGATGCTCACCAAGTATCTCCATCTTAAATGTTGGATTTTCCCAACCAGGGAGATGCAAAAGGGCTGTCTGGAATTTCGATGATGCCACTGGCGGGGGGGAAAGCAACAAATAATGTCACAATATAAGTCTAAATTGTTTGTCACAATACTGATGAAGAGATCTGTAATAGGCCACAATTAATTACACCAAAAGACCTTAATTTGTTTACCTTCCCTGGTCAATAGAGTTATTTCCTGTCGCTCTTGGTTTGTCATTGCTCGAGTTACTACTGATTTTAGCAATAGGAGTTGGATTGCAACGATCTACTGCAGATAACAATGATGTGAGCAACTTAAGCTTTTAGAAAGTTTTTGGTTGAAACACATCATAAAATTTGTACCTTTTGAAAATTTTAAATCTTCGATCCCAAAACTCGAGTAGTTTAGGGGAGCCAGTGGCTTTGAGGTTTGCTGCATCTCCATGAGGTGCATTATCTCCATTTCATATGCATGCACGCGATCTGCCAAAAGCTACTTATTCAGTAATTTTAAGTAATGATCATGATATAGGTACAAAATAATATTGATATCTTATCTGAGAACGAAATGGCTAGAAGTAGGAAATTAGTACATGACAAGTGGCCTTGACTTGCACAGCAGGAAAAGATGATGCTCATTTCTGCCAACTGAACTTTCACCGACCAGTGTTCGTAGGAGTTCCTTTAAAGCCAGTACTTCCAGGAAATTATCCAATCAGAGTAAATGGGTTATGGACCAACATAGCCGGGGGCAGCCTGTACCTGCTTCTATATGTTAGTGTGGAAACCATCAGATAGGGTAATGTGGTGACCTGAAAACATTGATTATTCAATTCATTTCCTTACTTTTCATAAAGATGTGCTAATAATATAAAAATATGACCCTCAATCCTCACTAACACTCTAGAGTTTTGATGCAAGGATATCAGATAATCCCAGGGTCTGAATTTCTGTGGCCCGCACTTTAAGAAGATTTTATAGAAGAAAAAAAATACTGCTCCATGACTTGTATCTCCGCCCAAAAATGGGCTTAGACCTGCTCGGATGTGATAGAATAATATAAATATATAATCCTCACTAACATTCTAGAGGTTTGGTGCAAGTGGTAGGGACTTTAGCAAAATGTATCAAAATATTAGAAGAATACTATAATAGAATCTGTTATCTTCTTACCCTCCATGCCCATGACATTCCTTACTCTGGACCAGTCAATCCCCATTCCATTTAGATATGATTTGCTGATGACATTGTTGCAGTGTTCTTGATCAACTTGAAAGTCCTTGGGTGTACGTTTACCATAAACCCCAACCCGAGAGCTGTTCAGCCAGTAAGGTGCTTTCTCCAGCCTTTGGGGCCATTGTTCTGGCCACTTCAACGCACACAGGTTAGAATCTGTAGGCAATCTGCGCATACAAGCTTCAAGGGAACATTCCTACATATTATCAACAAACATCAGTTTTAAAAGAAAATATCATAACAAATACTTTGTGAATTAATAAAGAAAGAGCCAAAAAGGAAGCATAAGGTTCATTTTGCGAGCAACAACTGTACCATGCTGCATTAGCTAGGATCAACAGATTCTTGACAGAGCGTAGGGCTATTTTCTTTTGCAGCACATAGACTTTGTCAGTGTCTCCATGGCTGGAACAACAAAAAGGAAAGAGTTAGTGAAGCTCTGTGACACAATGTTTACTTTCGCCACAGCATGATGCCTCAATTTTTGCAACTCAAGCCTAGTTGCTCAGGATGAATTAATTCTTCAATCCAAGATTTTAGCAAAACTTAAGCAGTTACAAACAATGCTTAATTTTGATGACTTCATTTATGTAGAAACAGTAGCATGAAATTTGGAGGCATTATCTGTAACAGAACTTGAGGATTGTGATTTCTGTAATTACATTTCATGTTCTGAAGTTCCATAACTCCTGTACTGTCAGATTCAGTAGCCTCTTTACATGAGCTACCATCCTCCGCTAATATTTTTTATCTGGCAATCCGCTGCAGAAGACTCTGTATCATATGAATCAGTGGAAGAATATTCTGTGTCAGACGAATCAATGGACTCTGCGATTCCTTGCTGAACAAAGAATAATTTACGAGGGCATGAGGCCAATATCATGATTTATGCATCCGATTGCCACTATACAAGTGCAATAACTTAAATCATGCGTGAAGTTCAATATATCATTTATAGAACAAATAACTGACATCAAGGTATACTTCGTAGCCTCATGTTGAGAATGATATGCCATTTTCAGATGAATTACAGAGAAAAAAATTGGTTGTACATATTCCTTACTCAAGGGCATGCCAGGGGGTCCAACTAAAACAAATGCATTATGTAATTGAAAAGGCAATGTAGTTACCTGTCATAGACCCTTGTTTTTTCCTTACAAGGTTTTACCAGAACACGTGAGCCACAAATATTATGTGGATGCGACTTCCCAAGGATAGTTTTCACGGTCTCTGGAAAATGGAAGCTCACAAAACCAAGATGAAAAGGCAACAAAAAGGTCACACATGTACATAAGCGAAACCAAGACATATATCATGAATAAGGTTCAGTTCACATACTAGCTCCCTTTCGAAGACCATCATTGCTATTCTCAAACGTTGCCTTTGTAATCCACCTTAATGTAGAGGTTAGAGCCCCTGATACGGCCAAACCAGCAAAGAAGGACTGCATTGTCTCACGAAACGGGCAAAAAGTCAGAAACATTGCAAAGGATTTCCGTATTGAAAGAAACCATGAATCTGTAGAAAATCGGCTATCAATTCGTACCTGCATAAATTTTGGGCACATATAAGACAGATCACCAACCATTCCACCTTGAACAAGAGCATCAACAATTCCAAAGGCTGCACTGACCATGCAAACTCCAATATATGGTCCAATTCCTCCCATACCAGATGTAGCCACATCCAGCTGTGTAGAAAATACAATAATATTAATCTTCAAAAGAAAATTAATAAATAGTAAGCAACATTTTGAAGTGATAAAGACCTAAATACTATGTGATACAGACCGCAACAGAGAGTTTCGAAAGGTTAGCATACCATAGAAAACCTTGTAGCTAGTAAACCATACCTCGTTTGGCAACTTTCCCTTCAAATTTTAAATTTCAATATACCTGCCAAAGGATGGAAGACCAACAAATACTATACGCTTATATGCAATGCAACTTGTATATAATCATTAAAATGGCCTAATCAACAAGAGCATTAGTGGCTGCATGCAAATTCGTGCTCACTTAGCTGATGACAAAGGATTCAACCGAGAAATTAAAGAGGCATACAACAAAACAGGCGCTGCCTCACTTTTTCTAAAGCAACAAGTGTCAGTTGACGAATGAAGTAAGAACATTGATGATACTAAGCAACGTTTAACCTCATTATTTTCCTCGGAAATTCTAGTGCAGAACCTGGGCAAAAACTCTAAATATTTGATCCCAATCGTGGATAACGGTTGAAAGCTGGAAGTAAGAAACTAAATTGTATGTATATATGTTATATAAGATAGAAGCAACATATGATGCTAATATGCATGTACGTATGCGATAAGAATAATCTCCAATGGGAAACATGATGAATCCAACATATACACAACCAAGGACCAGTTGCATGCCATTTTAAAGAGATCAATGAAGACACTAACAAAGACCATCATTGGAATAGGAGAAAATATTACGATATATAGTTGAAAGTAATATGCTCAAAAGTCAGAACAAATAGTGTAAACAACAATCATGTCTGAAGCAAAAAGTATTTTGCTGTTGGCAGTCTGCACTAAATATATAACTAGCGTCCATAACAAATCAGGATGAAAATTATATCATAACTTATTGCTCGAGTAAAAGTATGAAGGACCTCTAAATCCTCCAAGTCAATATCCGATTGCAAAACAGGGTGAGCAGAACATGCAATACCTGCCTTGCTAATCTGATCACTAAAAAACCTTAATTTTCTCGACATCTCTCCACATCGCTTCACCTGATAGATAGTTTATAGACACCATGAAATCAATTCATTTAGATATAATCATAATGGTATTTACATAATTAAAGAGCATACAACCTGATTACGTCAAGCTTCATCCACATGTATTAGAGCCTCCAGTTAATATAATTTTGGATCAGTTCTGCAGTTTCCTTGAATCTGGAAATACTAATTCAGATCTATAGTAAATGTAATTAGGACAATTCATGATGCTACGAATCTAAAATGCAGAGGGCTAAAGATCAAGACATCAGATACACAATAATTAGAAAAGGGATGCATGGCTAAGTAGGATTGAGATGTACGTAGCCTTGCCCTTAATTCATGGAGAGGCTGCTTCCGTGAGTCAAACACACATCCACTAAACATGCCCTCTTGGTTGGCAAACCATACCATATACAGAAACTTGGCACATTGAACTGCCCTATGTAGCCATTTATGTTGCCAAGCCTATAATTTTTTAAAACATGACATCTACGTTTATTGGAGTCCAGAAGAATCAACAATGCAAAGAAAAGGATTGTGAACGCTATATTGGAAGCCCCAGAGAAAGGAATAAAAGGTTTCAACTTTCAAGACCCTAGTGATTGCCAAAGACGAGTCATTAACCTAACGTGGGAATCCTATCAGCAGAATCTAACTGATAGCTTGATGTCTCCATGTTATTAAGAGCTGTGTACTCTTAGTTGGGATCAGAAGCAAATAATGACCACGTGTCAAACAGACCTTTATTGGGCGTTTATTAGAGAACCAAACAACTATATAGAAAATATCATCCCAGTGCTAGGTCAGTTTCACAGTTTGGACAGGGAAGGCAGATAAATGTCAAAAAAAACTTTGGCACCCACTAAGCCATGCATGTCATGTGACCATAGAGGTAGAGGTTTCAAACAACAAGCTCATGCTAAGCTATCTTACCTTACCTTACCCAGAAGCAAACTAATGCCCCTGGGCTCTTTGCAAATCACACAAAATATATCGGCGTAAAGCGTAAATTATTTCTACATCTAACTTCACTTATAGAAGTTATTGCAACAGTCAAGGCATCAAAAACCAGGATCATCACATGATGAACTTCCACAACTCATAAAGATGCCATGATCACACCATAAGATATGTATCTCATTATTCATGAAGAGAAAGTCCACCCAACAATGTTAAGTAAATTAGTTGTCCACGCCATGCGACCAAGCACTATGGAAGGGACATGGATGGTCATCAAAAGCTGTTAATAGAATGAACTTTTTCTATCCATCGTCCATTTTTTGGTTTAAAGACTTGAAGGTAAACTAAATGACTACCAATCTGTGATCCTTAACATTATCGTTGAATTCAAGAACTGATATTTGATGATTATAATAACCGAAGACCATCCTGAGGACTTTTGGCTCCACCAAGGAGGTAATACTGTTAGACTTGGCTCAATTAGGTGCTAATACTCAAACTTTAGACAAGTTACATGAACAAAATACATAATCTAGCACATTTCCATACACTTTCATCCAAATATCAATAAACTTTCTCTTGCCTTGTTGAAGAGTTCAGCTATCTTTTGTTAACCAAGACCTTCTAAAGGAAGACTAACAACATGTATGTAGGAACATTGTAATCACTATAAGTAGAGGAAAGGAATGAAAATGGACAACCTGGTGTCGCATGTAGCTCATGCCTTGCGTAAAAGAACCCTGTTGCACCAACTGCTAATGTCATTTACAAGCAACAAACTAACAAGTCAAAAATCTAATCTTTGTACAAAAAATTTCAAAGTAGCTCAAGCTACATAGATAACATAGGAGATGATACCTTGTACTCTCCCTGGGAGCTGAAACCAGATTGAGTTCCACCTTGAAACGCCCGTGTCTTTCCTGACTGAACCCTCTCCACCCTTGGCAGATACCTTACTATCACCCTGCAACAACAAAAACAAAACATTTGTCAAAGAAAATGTAAAGTGAAAAGTAATCAAACTAAAATCTTGAGGTCAATTCCATTATCAAGGCTGAAACATTTTATCTGCGCTGTGCAAGCGTGTTTGTTCATAACTTCATATCACAGAAGTGGAATAATATCACAATTCATATTAATATATCATCAAGTTTTTCTTGGATTTGCAAAGCAGCACGGCACAGCACGACACGACAGGACAAAATTATGAAAAAGGCAAGAAACAAAAGGAAGAAAAGTTACCTCCATCTACATTACATCACATGAATGGAGAAATAATACCCAAAAGAGGAAAAAGAAATCAGTCAGTGGGATAAACATGAGAAAAATCTATAAAATTGAAACAAACAACCTCTTGCTACCTATAAACATTTAAATTAATAATAGTTTGACTGAAGTTTATACCTCCCTATACTTTGCTAGATATAACCTTAATGGCTCGATGTAGTCCTCGAATCCCAATGTAGCCATTACCCATAGCAGATCATCCCCGTTAATAGTCTTTCTCTTCTCCCTCTGGCACTTATCGCTCGCCCTGTATCAAATTCATTTTAATAAACAAATTCAAGTTGTATAAGCTAAATAATGTTGTACGGGCACAACAACACGTCAGAAGGCACTTATTTTGAAGTGTCTGTCATGCCTGATGCGTGTCTGAAATTTTCGGACAGACGGCACGAACGCCGCACCAATTTTCAGTGTCCATGCTTCTTACAGTCTAATAACTCCACATCAAAACTTTAAAAAAAATAAAAATAATCAGCTACCAATTGTTGGAGAATCCAGAAAGAAACCGAATTGTAAACCAACAGAACAATATTGATTTTCTAGAGTTACTGACATACAGACACGGCGACGACATATGGACACGAGGTTGATTTTAAAGTGTCCTAGTGAAACCAACAATACACATACATCACCAAACTCCACGTAAGTAAACAAAATCCATAAATTGGAGAATCAAAAAATAGAGAAAAATCTCACTCGCTGGTGATGAAGCTGATGTGTGTATGAAATTTCCACAGGTTCACACACAAGTTCATCCCAACATCGTGCTGTAAAACGTGTACACACCCAAATACAAACGCACACATGATCCTATGACACAAACCCAGTTGTACTCTTGCACTGTTTCCCTGTGTAACTGATACACCAAAATTTCTATACATAGGACACACCAATCCCCCATATATCTATATACCTAGCCTAATTTATCATACGTAATTAACATCTAATATTTCTAATAATATCTAGATGAATAGAACACCAATTAGTTGTCTAACATTCTCTACATAAGGAAGAAAAGACTGCTATGCAGCCGCTTCTACCAAGCCTATTGCAGACTGCATTTCATTGAAGAAAGAAATGTTGTAATAAAGAAAAAATAATTTAGACCTAATATACCCATCAACGGATCAAGATAAAAGAAGCAGTACTACCTAATATAGCCATCAGCGGATCAAGATAAGGAAGGATCTCTCAAGAAAGACCACAAAGATCAAGTTGCATCTCTCCTTCACTTGGCACATATCTAAGACTTTCTCCGATCTAAGCGACTCAGAGCCATTCCTCTTTTGTTGCCGCTATAAGTCTAATCTCGTCAACCTCATTGGATGTGAGACACTCGAACAAGCAAGCCAATTCCAATCAACTCCTCTCGACCCCTCGGACTAGCTTAACTAGACTTCAAGCGAACCTCTTGTTCCCATGAGTGGAATATGGATCAAAATAACATCTTTTCATATTTTATTTAGGAAAATCGATTGCGGTGGACGCGACCGTGACGTTGAGTGAGGCGGTTGACGCCGTGACCGTGACCGTGAAGAGAAAAACAAATCAGTCTCAAAATAGAACAAAAGCCTAACCCTAACCTCGTTGCCGAGCAAGAAAGCGGCCGAAAGGGGTTGCGATCGACGGGGATGGCACCGTCGTCGATCTCGACGTTGCAAATGTCGAAGCCCTGTCCTTGAGGTGGGCAAGGAGAGACTTAGAAGCCGCGCTCGAGAGAGGGGAAGCTCGAAATCCTAGTTTTTATGGTCGGTGCCCTAATTCTTTAGAGAAGAAGAAGAAATTTAGTAGTAGGAAAGAGAATTTAGTCGTGGAGAGGAAAGCTCGAGAGAGGGAAAGTAGAGGGAATAGTCAAAAATTATTGTGGGAAATTAAATTTTCTCAATTGAAACACTTCAGTATCGGGATATATGAAAAATGAGTGCAGGGAATTTTTTCATTCTAACGGTTTTTATTGTCACCAAAATTAAAAAAATTAAAAAAAATTAAAATTTGAATTTTAGTAACGATTTTTTATTTATTGTAACGGTTATTATCGTTACAAGACTGTCACGATAATAACCGTTACTAATTGTAAAAAAAATATGTTACAAATTGTCTATTTTGGTGTAGTGGGACATTTAGGGACAATTTATAGTATCACATTATTCCATTTATTAAGCATGCAGGAATAAGGAGGAAGGAGGACAGTTCCACTTGCCTGCATAAAAGGGTCTTCCTGCTCCAATCCCGCTAAGCATAGCTCCACCAGTGAGCCACGTTCCATTACCCATTCCGTCTAGCCAACTAAGAGAGACTGTATCAGTCTTAATTCTCCTGATTCCCAACATAAGTCACGGTCCAACATTCTGATAGCATCCAACAAGCCAACCCAAATGTCTCGTGCGGAGCGAGGCATTACATCAAACTCTCAATCGAGGCGATTAGTCTCCAGTCTCTCTCTAGGAACCACATCTCCCAAATTTCTAAATTATTCTCTTTGATCTACTCAATTCCTTATTACTCTCCAAATTGGATTATCGAAATTTTGCTACCTTCACTGGCAACACATATTCAATTCTATAACCATGATATTTTTGTATATATCGACTCCACAATTTTCTATTGCATAGTGGTGTTGAACACCGTTTTATCGCCTCCTCCAAAATTTTATTTATATTTTGGTATCGACGAACTCTTCCTATCCCCTAACCCTTTCTATCCTATTATTCCTAAATTTCGAGGACGAAATTCTTGTAAGTTGGGTAGGATGTAAAATCCCTATTTTTTCTTTAATTTTTTATTATTTTATTAGACTTAAAAATGAATTTATACAATTTATGGGTTTTTTTTGATGATCCGGTTTGGCCAATTCAGTCCGAACAGGGCCCGAACCAAATTTAAGCCCATGTGAGCATGTGGGGTGGCTAAGGTGGACATATAGGAATATTTTATGTATATACAAATATTTTCTAAATTACTTTAGAGTTTTATGTGCAATTTCTAATTATTTAATTATTCGTACAATTATTGGTATTTTTATTATTAAATAATATTTTACAAGATTGTACATGTTTCTGCATCCGGATAAGGGTGTGTGTACAGTTCACCCATTAGATAAATTTTTATTAATTTATTATTATTAAATTTATTTTGTAGAGATTTATTAAACAAGTTTATTTTATTAAGATATTATTATTATTTTGAGTTTATTTATTGTGAATTGAATTTATATATATATGTAGATATATTTAAATATATTAAATATTTGGTTATGTAACATTTAAAGTGTTATTTGTATTTAAATGATTTTTGGATATATATAGTTATATATATAAAAGATTTAAAGAATAAGAAAAGAAAAAGAAAAGAAAAAGGAAAAGAAAAGGAAAAAGAAAAAAAAATATACAAACCCACCCACTTAAAGTGGGAGGGCCCTACCAATTCCATGCTTGCTGCTTACAGCAGCAAGCTCACGCTAATTAACCCACAACCCGTGGGATTCTATTATTTGTAAACCTATTAGTATTAGGTTTTGCTACAAGTGGATATAAATACATCTTCCTCCACGAACCTCAAAACCCTAAACTTCTAAAACGAAAATTGCAGTAGAACATACCCTCTTCGCCTACGAGTTTGTTTCACCAGCGACGGAGTTTTATGCGCGACGAACGGAGCATCGAAAGTCAGCCCCTCGTCATCCACGGAGCAGTTTTTCCACTCAAGGTACCCTACTTTCCGACGACGTAACTTTTTACTCGTAGCACCGATTTTCGATCCGTAAGATTTTTTAGAAAGTAGACTTGACCCTCTTCGAGATCCTCTAGGTGGATTTCGACATGGCCATCCAACTTGCTCGAAAGATCGAGGCAAAGTTGGAGAAAAACCACTTTTCTGGAATATTAAAAATTGTTTTTAAACACCAACTTGTCGGCCAATTTTCTTTCTGTACAATAGGATTTTGTAAAAACTAATTGAATTCAGAGAATAACAACATAACCGAGATTGTAACGCACCTTCTGGATTCAATTTTTATCTAGTGTGTAAAAAGTTACACATTGTTAAAGTTTTACGAAAAATTGTAATTTTTGTTTTCAAAAAGTGAAAAAAACACCCGATACGACGTACGCTCCGACAAACCGGGCGACGTGGTCGCGCACTATATGCATCGAAAGGCGCGTATGGATGTAGTCGACGTGTGGGAACTGACGAAACCCGATTTTGTTGCATGTGTGCGACGAAATCAGTGCGTATTCGTCGAGATACCCCGTATCGATCTTTTGTAAATTAAGTCACAAGTTTGTGCATACTCATCATATCGCGATAAAACTTGCGCCATTGGACTCGAAATATTTTTTTTGGTCCTGTGAGCCAAGTTTGGTCCGATTCTGAGACCGTTGATCGGGACGCTATTTTGGCGGGCCCACAATCCCACTCAACGAGTGATTTTGTGCACATTTAGTTGCATTTTATTTCGTTTAATGTATCTATATTTCTTGTTTATTATTTTCTTTTTGTGGACCTAGAGTTAAGAGACCTCCGTCAATAGAATGCATGTCATTAACTTTGTCACGATTGTATCACAAGTTATGTGTGAGTTGTGAGTATCATGTAGTGGTCACTTGCGTGTTGGCTGATCATCCGTGCGCATGCATAGGAATAACTGTCAATAGATGCATATTAGAAGACTTAACAGTTATCTATTATAAAACCTGTGGTAGAAACGACACGTGTTGGTGTATCGTGGTTACGATGCATGTACAGTATCTTTGGGAGGAGGGGACAGCTACTAGCGTAGGGGCTACATTTACTTTTTACACATTTATGGGTGATAGTGACTCGGATGAGCACTACGTGCTGCCCGGCCGATAGTGTCTCGGATGAGCGCTACTTGACGGCCACTCTTTATTACTTGCTTGCGTGAATCCGTTACAGCCCCTGCGTAGAACGTTGTCCTCAAAGTGTATATCACATAGATGGTTAGGTACTCTGTTGTGTTATAGTTTATAGTATTTTTACTTATGCAGTTATAATGGCATGTTCTTCTTGTATCTTGCTACGTCCCTCTGAGGACCTGGTTATCTTTCTAGGTGTGTGCTTTCGTGGTTTACTGCAGGTGTTCTAGCCAAGATTGTGGGCGTCTCTATTTCTTCGAAGATGATCACTCTTGGTTCGTCTTAATACTTTCATGGATTATTTTTTTGTATACTTTATCTCCTTTTGATAGTTGGTAGTGGACTTTATCTCCGTCCAACTATTGTACCATAAATATTCAAGTTGATTTTATACTCTTATTCTTTTTATTATGGATGAGATTTAGTTTGTCTTGGATTACTATATTTGACAGCTTATGTATACATACAAGGTTTTCATATATTGGAGTGTGCTCCATATGTATGCAGCTGGCATGATACGTATCTGGTCCCAAGTATTTTGGGACTGGGACGTTACACGCGACCACGTCGCCCGGATTGGCGGGACGCACTTCGTATCATAGACTTTTATTGAAAATTCACAGTTTTGAAAACGAGTTTTTGTCAATATTTGGAATCCGATTTCTCAGCATGTAGTCGATGAAATCTACTTCTATAAATTGGGACTTGTAGCCCTATAGGTTGTCTAGGTCTGTCTTCTTTTAGTCTTCTGAGATTTCTAATGTCCTGACAGTGATAGGCCCTCCAAGTTGGGGTGTTGGGTCGGTTTTACGTTCTGTTTCGAACGTATTTTTCTTGGTTTTTTCAGGAATAATTTTGAACAAACTAATGGGTTAAAATTAAATCCATTTGAAAGACTATGCAGAGGGTTATATAGGCTATACGTTGGATTCACTAGATCGAATTTCGATCGGAAAGAATCGAAGAAAGATTGCGATGAACCTGGGTGCTTGGCTGTCGGTTAGAAACAAGGGTACCCTGTTTCTGGTCGGTTGTCGGAGCTGTGGCGGCGCTACGGCATACCCGCGGCAGTACAGGCGGCTAAGCACGGTCGCCAGAACAAGGGAAGTATTCCTGGGTATTCGCGAGCTCGAGCGGTTTGGTTTCCTCGAGTTCTTCCTTCTCGAACTCCTTTAGTATCCTCTTTTCTCTATTTTTTCATCGGATTTTCACTCAGGATTAAACTCGGGTATACACGAGATTAGGTTTGATATGGAGGAGAAACTAATCTAGATTATGTTGCACCAGATTTGATTTGATATGGTTAATCCTTTCCCAAGATTTAAACTTGAGAAAATCTCCAAAAATTCCTTCCTATGCTGCGTGGGGACAGAGTCTTGGGCTCGGGTTCCAGGTGGGGATCGACTGTGATGAGCTTAGGGGGGTATAGCTGTTGTTGAGTTCTTATGGGGGGCTCGGCCTGCTGATGGCTTTTGGGTCTTGTATGGGCTGGGCTTCCCTACTCCCTCTCTTTATATATATATATATATATATATATATATATATATATATATATATATATATATATATATATATATATATATATATATATATATATAACAATAACAATAACTATATCTATATATGCACCCATTGTATATATACATATATACAATATTTAGTATATAAATACATACATATACTACAGTGAATTTAACATTCATGTGTATAAAATAATTTATACCATTGCTATTTAAGAAAATATATTTACAACTATATAAACTAAATCCATATATATATATATATATATATATATATATATATATATATATATATATATATATATATATATATATATATATATATATATATATATATATATATATTAGAACATATTCTCACGTATTTCTATATACCCATATCTTGAATGATATTTATACACATGCGCAAGTAATAAATATATATGGTATAAAATTCTAGAAATTTAGAAATATATCACAAGAAGGATGTTCCTCATATTATAAAATAAGATACTAATTTAATATCAATAATACCTTTTTCATATATGTTACAGTTGTATCGCAACATATTTATTATCCCATTCAAAATACAAAATTTACATAAAGAGCACCTACATGGCCGTCTTAGGACTCACTATAAGCCTACACGGGCTTGGGCTCGGTTCGGGCCCAGTCCGGACTAGTTTGGTATAACCAAATTTTCTAAAAGTCAAAATATTAATAAATAACTAATTTACATCATTCATAGGGATTAACTCGTAACTTGGTCTGGTTTTCTTAGTTAGAACACACCTATGGCTCGACATTCTCCTAACATGGCTAGACACTAGTCAAAGCACACAACTGCACTATCTGTGCCATGATTCCTAGTCGTCTTGTACTTTAAAACTCAACCATGACTAAAGTCATCTACCGTAATAATTAACTAAATAATTATTTATAAAAATAATTATAAAATCATTATTTAAATCAAATAAATAAATAAAAAATATTTTAAAAATTTTCGGGAAGAGGAGTTACAAACATGATTATAATCAACATAATACGAAGAGTTAATTGGTAAAATAGGCAATAAATGAAGGCTATTTTTTTATAGTGTTTGGTAATTAATGTTGGAAATGAAGAGGGAAAATAAAGCCCATGGGTCATGAGAGGAACCATTTTCTCCTTTTTTCTATGTTAGAAAATTTTCTTCCCAAATTGTGGCTACCAAACAAAGAAAAGAAACAAGTTTCCTTTTCAAATTCCTTGAATACCTGAACCAAACAAGGCCTTGTTCCCATTAGATAGACTCCCATGCATTACACCTAGCTAGAGGTGTCTTATATTATTCACAACATTAGTAGCACCTGTGAGATTCGTCTCACTGTATCGGTATTTATATACGGATACGTATTTTTGTAGTGTGTTTTGTATTTTCTTGATTTTTGGAACGCTTTAAAAAAAATTCAACCTATATATTTTCTCCTTGAACGGCATACATGTCACTTCCGTTTTCGTTATACGTATTTTCAGTGTACATATACGGATTTCTGACATTTGTCAGGTGACCCGTGTTTTGACTTATCTTTCTTAGCCTTGCCTTGGTTTAATATTGTACTTGGTTTATTTTGGTTTGGTTCAACTTGGAATGAGTTGGTTTGGGTTGGGTTGAGATGAGAAGGATTTTGTATAAAAACCAACTTCTCTCTCTCTCCTTCATTCATTTCATTTACTCCTTCTCCATTTGCTCCTCCTCCAAAATCTAGGCAAGTACATCTTGCCAAATCATGAACAATATTATTTTTGTTTGTTCTATTCTCTTCCTTTCATGATTCTAAGTCTCTTTAGAACTTAAAGTTTTCGGTTTTAAATCTTACATTTTTCTATATCTAAGTTTGTAACTTTTCTTATTTTTCGTGGTTTTGATCTCTTAAACTTTGTTATTTTCGAAAACTAATGGTTCCATGTCGTAGAAAATTTCATTCTACCTAATTTTGACTTTTGATTGAGAAAGTTATGCCATTTTCTTGTTCATGGGTTCCCCACACCTTTTGGTACTGTCGAGACGATGAACAGTGCCGTGCGCCGTACTTGCGTCGTGGGCACTTTTGCCTACATGTGCATCACAACTTACGCTCCCACGCGATTTTCTGCCGCGCGCTCGTGCGCCGTGCATGCGCGCACCTTACGCCGTGGGCATTTTTGCCCGTGCGCGCTGTGCAACTTGCGCACCGTGCATGCGCGCACCTTGCGCCGTGGGCATTTTTGGTCGCGCGTTGCACAACTTGCACGCCGTGTGCCTGCACAATTTTTTGTCGTGCGCCCACGCGATTTTCTGTCGTGCACCGTGCTTGCGCACACCTTGCGCCGTGCGCATTTTGCCCGTCCGCGGGCCTGCGCGCCCACGTGCCGTACTTGCACGCACCTTGTGCCGTGGGCGATTTTGCCTGCGTGCGCAGTTCGCAGTCCGTGCACCGTGCATGCGCGCACCTTGCGCCGTGGATATTTTTGTCCGCGCATGCAATGCGCCAGTGCGTAGATTGCCTTGAATGGCTGTTTTTGCTTGTTTAAGCTGTTTCGTAGCTAGAATCTTGAAAAATTCAAAACATGAAAGTTGTAGATCTTTTTCTTGGCTTCAAGAATCTTCTTGTTTCACTTTAATCAGAGTTCATATGTGACTGATAATTTCAATCATAGTTTTGATCTTTTTAGCATGTTTTCTGTACTTGACGTTTTTGAGATTTTCCTTCGACTGTAATAAATTCTTATCATGATTAGATGATCTTGTACAGTTAGAAAATAATTGTACTCCCTTATATTCTTAACACTAGTACAGATTCAATTATTATTTTATGTCAAGTAGTACCTTTTATTTATTTCTTCTCCTATGCCATGATACGTCTTTTATCTAATTCTTTCTACATGCGATCCTTATTGTCATGTTTGCTTATTCTTAGATAGTGGCCCGTCGGGGTGCACTCATGATTTATGTTTCTTCTTTGCTTAATCTAGATAGTGGCCTGTCGTGGTGCACTCATGCTACACGTCTCTTCTCTGCTTATTCTAGATAGTGACCCGTTGTGGTGCACTCATGTTACATGTCACTTCTTTACTTTACATGATAGTGGCTCATCGAGGCACACTCCTGACAAGTACTCTTTACATGATAATTAAATATAAATATGACATGCTTAATCAAGATGCTGTTGCGACGATGATTTTTCCTTGCCAATGTAACTCTTTTGGATACCGTGGTTGAATGTATTGTGTATGCATGAACAAGCTTATGTCTCGTCTGCATCATGCTTAGGACATAAATTTCTGGTTACCACGGTCAGGAATTTATACTAAATCTGACTAGGTTAATGACTAGATTGATCAAGTAGTTCATATAGAGAGATTTCCAGTCACAGGTGATCCCTTTATCTGGGAGCTTTAATTGTACTTGTAGCCTGCCGACAAGTAGGACGCATTTCCAGCACGCTGTCATGTGTTGCACCCCCAAGTCACCTAATATAACTCTTTTAACCTGCAACTAGATAACCTGGATAGTCTGTAGGGCTTGTGACTGTGGGAATCTCTCATTGCATCTTGTTAGTAACTAGCTTGTGATAACCCTAGTTAGTTAACATATCAAGCCGTACTCATTGCTTGGCCGTGATTGATGGATGGAGTCAGTCCAGTCTATTTTTGTCTAGGCAGTGTCCGTATGTTTATTTTAGTACATTATTGTTATGCTTTACTTTTGTCGATAAATGATTAGAGACTAAGTTCTGCTCAGGATGAGGGTTACAACCCCGGTCCTTATTTGATTTACGGGTTGTAACCTGGCTTCTGGAATAGTTTCTTAGTCATCTTGTCATCTGTCGTCCTATTCAGTACTCACACGCCATACATGATCCTTGTGCTATATAATGATTAGAAACTAAATTCTGTTCAGGAGAAGGGTTACAAATCCGATCCTTGTTTGGTTTACAGGTTATAAATTAGCTTCTGGAATAGTTTCCAAGTCATCTTATCATTGTCGTTCTATATAGTTCTTACAGGCTCTCATGCCCTAGTTACCTCTTATGCTCACAAGTCCAGTTATCTCACAAGTCATACATGATCCCTATGCTAGGTCACCATGTTCTCATGACCCGGCTATCTCACATACTTACATGACCAGTTGATTTTACATATTCTCAAGCTTCCATTTACTTAGCATGTCTACACTTTATATTATGTCACATGTTAATTACTTTACGTCACATGATGCGTTACTTATTGTCTTTTCTATATTCGGGATAAGTGCATTTGTAGTGCACGAGTCTCGATCCGCATCTACTTATTTGTATCTCTAACCGTTGATATGTTAGTTATTGCTAGTTTTAGTTCATAAATTTAGCTTCCTTTGTGGTACTTGCTATTTTGGGTCTGACCCCACTGGTTTTCTTTGGCCAGATCTGATAGAGGAGCCCGAAGGATCTTCCGTACCATCTACTCGACGGTGACCATCCGGAGCACCAGAGTACCTGAGTGGGATTTCTTGTTTCATTCTCCCACTTGATATGTACATTATTCTTTTGTGACATTTAGCCTCTGAGCACGTGTTTAGCTCGTGTTTTGGTTCTTGATATTTAGCCTACGGACCTAAACATGATGTGCGTATTCTAGACTATAGCTAGAGCTTATCATGTATGACTATTGCTTTTGCTAGTTCTCCATTTTGTATTACTAGCTTCATGATCATCCATGTATATATGGTTTGTGACGCTTTACTATTGTATATCTGATGATCATACTTATTATTCTTTGTATAATTGCCTGTGATTGAGATACCTAAAATTACTTGACCTAGGATCGAATGTTGGCTCGTAGAAGTAACCCCCATGTCTTGATAGCTTATATGTGATTTCAGAGTACTAGTGTTCTTTGGCATTACGTAGCTGGCCTTGTCCGTCCCCACTTGCCAGTATTCTGGTTCTAGGCGTGACAATACCCAAATATTTATACCAAAAAATGCCTTATGGTCTCATTATTTGTCACGCCCCGCTCCCGTAGGAGCGATCGTCCTCACTAAGGCGTGATACCGCACGAGCCTAGATTACGTTCATGCAAGGCGGGTTCCATAACGGCCGATTCTAGCGGCTGCGACGGGTCGTCGCACAGAAGTCCCATGCAGAGACATTGAACATGCAACGGAAATTTAGAACAAAACACCAGTTATCCAAAGAAGCTCTTTTATTGATATTGAAACAACGGTTGCATTGGGGGCGCAAGGCCAAGATTACAAGTCTCTCCTGCTCACTCAAGCTCACATTATAAGTCACTCAGCTCTCTCTCATCTCTCAATACATTTGTCGATCCAGCGGAAGCTTCGAAAGGTGACGTCCATACATTATGTCCTGTATAAGTCTTTACTCCATGCGGCCACACGCTTAGAATCGCCAAGGAACTCCGTGCCTCGAAGCATCCAAGCGAGCTCCGCGCCACGAGCTTCTACCTGTGCCTGCACATGGAAACTATGTGGGTGTCAGTACTCAACTGTACTAGTGGAATGAGCTCCTCGTCCACCCATATAAAACCCTCACGTTATTTTACTTTGTGCAACATAGTCCCTTCTTATCAATTGTCTTTCTAGTCTTGCCTTAGGATCAGTTTTATGACCGACGCCTTACTTATTTTGTGTCTTTAGACCATCTCGTGCTTGCAACGAATGTTAACTCATACCTCGCCTCAAGACCCTTCTCGTGCCAACAACGTTAACCTATCGAGTCGTGTTTGCCTTACGGCTGAAAATCAGAGACACAACTACGCGATTTAAGCTCCATTTTCGTGTGACCGTGCTACAAACCCTTGCTGAGGCTGTGCCTCGCAATTATGTGCGACTCAACCATATTGCCGCCTCGCGGCCCTTGCTACTTTGACCACCAACTAACCCAATCAAGACTTGTGAATGTTAGTGTCACTCAACCAACTTTGCCTTGCGGCGGTTTCCCGACTTAAACTCAAACACTCAACCAACTTAAGCAACTTATATGCCGACAACTCAAGACTTGACGCCACATCTCGTGTCGAAGCACGACGCCTATGTTGAAACCCAATCTTAGGCCCAAACTTTGTGTTCTAACTGTACACACCTTCAACTCAACTCAATCCAAAGGCATACATGCGGATAGCCGATATTTGTCGACATCTATATGAACTTGGCCACTAGCATCACAAGCTATACCTTGACATATAGTTTTGTTAATCGGGATCCTTTCGACGCAAGTAGCTATCCCCGTCGTAAGTCCCCGCTTAACCTGTACCAAAATCTTATGCACGACTATACCCTGTTCCCTCCTAGGCCGAGTCGGCCCCTTGGCCAAGGGTTACCGCTCGAGGGTTCATCGCCCTTGTCGACAAGTTGTCAAATGACCATGCAAGACTCGACACAAACTGACGTCTCACACAGTCATTCCTCTACCAAAACCAAGACTTCTATCCTTGAGACCCCTCGACGACCCACGATCGCGAGTATTCCTTTCCTTGAGACCCCTCGACGACCCACGGTCGCGAGCATTTCCTTCCTTGTTACCCTATCATTTGGTTCAACTCATGAATGCCTATTTGATAGTCCTTTCTCAAAACTTACTTTGAAATCAATTGTGATCCTTGCCTTAAACACTAAGCCCGTGCATCGTGCCTTAAGCCAATCGTGCTCTGCGTGACACTCCTGCCCAAGTCGACGGGCCTTGAGATCGTGGGACTACTTTACTTGACAACCGCAGAATGAGCGGGACAGCACTTGGAATGACTTAGGTCGATCGACATAACTTTACCTAACTTACTCAAGCCTATAACTTAACCCGAGGGACGAGCAAAGGCTATGCCAAGCCTTGCGCAGTGGAAGCGTACATGCTTTATCAAGCATTTACGCGGGCGACGCCTATGACTTAGGCTAACTCTTAGCTTTTGCACCAAAGACCAACTTTTCTTCTCCCAAGACACGGGATGAAGGACCGAGTGTCATTTTCAAAGCATGCCGTGCACCAACTCTAAGCCGACCGTTGGACCTTTTTCTATGTTCTAACTTATTTCGACCCGTCGGGATTATTCCCTTAACTATGTGGATTCGTCTCTTTTATTATCAAGCCTATTGTGCAAGTGAAAACACACGATTTATTATGTGAAGGCTAAGATGAGGCAAGTTCACCGAAACTACCCCACCTGAGCGAGCGGTCGCCTCGATCGAGTGATGTCTTCCAGCAGCCATTGTAAGGCTAAGGCCGAACGCCGTCGGTGTTTCGATTCCTCCGATTGACTGAGCGGGACGGGGTACTACATCATACACCACTCAGAAAAAGTTTCGTCCTCGAAACTAACTGAGTACACTTATCGACTTATCACTTTACTCAACATTCAAGAACTCTCGTACACAATTCTCTTATGCCTTACTCAAATCCGAGCCACGCTCGTGCTACCGTCAATCCTTTCTTCAAAACTTACGATCTCAAAATCCTCGATACTTCCTCGTTCTTCAAATCTTACTTGAATTCAACGTATCACTTAGTATGGATCGTGCACATATTTTAGGCGTCCCCAAAATATATGCATTTCAACCAAGCCTCGTGATAGCGAATCCCGCCATCACCACTCGAGTCGGATCGTGCACGCATTCAAGCGTCCTTGATATACATGCATGTCAACCGAGCCTCATGAGTGGTGCCTTCACCATTCCTATCGCTCCACACCGGAACGTCTGCCTAACTGCTAGGCTATGTCTTTCCGTCAGTATTGGAATCATAGTTCCCAAACAACAATATCAACACTGATCCCATTCTAAGGTCAAACCAAGTTGATAGTACAGGTTTTTTTACCCAAGCTCGCATCACTCCGATTTCTAAACATCGAGCATCGATTTCCTACGCACATCCAAATATTTTTCGCACGGGGTTCGAGTCATTCAGCAAAGCCATCCTATGACAACTTACGTTCAACCAATTCTACGACATCTCAATATCGTTCATTCAACAAACCATCTTCGCATAGTCTATCTCTTCGAACACGTTCGATATAGTTCGCCTATCAATCTTTCTCAATTCAAGCACGCTATGACACAAATTGCCGCTAACCAAAATTTTACATTCCACATTCCCTAAGTCATCTATTCTATTTCACACAAGCGATTCACAAGGTAGTCTGACTTAACAATACGTTGCGTCCCGATCTCACGCGAGTCAGATTATCCACTGTAGGCACGAATCACCATGCATGCTCCCGCGAGATAATCATTCTCATCGGAACGTAACTCTTGTTTTGTGTCTAGACTAATTCATTCTCGATGCGCGGATTGGACCTACCCAATCCTCAAGTTTCTTTCATTCATCAGTCGCAAGTCCAAATATCCTCGAATTCACCTTCGTGTCAAACCGACAAGTTGAGACAATCAACGTTGCCGCATCCTAATTTTTCGAGTTCGATCATTCCCGCGACATGAATTACCATGTCAGCGCTCACACGGAACATTCGCCCCAAATTCGACGCAACGCATATGCGAGGCTGGATTTGCGCTCGCGCAAGACAAGATTGTCGACGTTGTGGCTATCAACGTAACCATCAAGACACGATCATTTTCATCCAACGTTCATCTCAATCAAAATCCTAAGTATCGCATCCAACCGAACAATAACACTTGCACGATCGTCATTCGCCGAGCCATAGTACCCCTGAGTTATCGCATATCGATCCTTGATACGCCTCAATACCATCGACGATATGCGTAACCTGACGATCTTCCTTTGCAACCAATTTTGAGTCGTGCGAATGATGCCATCGTCCGACTGGATAATTTTCTCGACATTCAAATTCAAGTTCGATCATTATCCCTCGATTCATTCACCACATCAATTTCCTCAAACCAAACTCACGTATCGTTCATCCGTCCATCTTAAGTCATCGACCAACGTATTTCCTCAATTCGTATCATTCCTTGCTAACTCAAATCATCGAGCAACATTCAATCCAATTCTTAGATTCATTCGCGTAACTTCAAAATCAAGCCTTCCATGCACGCTATCTACCTGTCGTGCTAACTTTTTCGTATACGATCCGTATCAATTTCCTCGATCAAGTCATCCATTCGTACACCCTAACTTTTTTCGATTCGATTTCATCTACTCGATCATTTTTGCGTTTCACACTTGCACAATCCTCAATCCCGTGCACGTTCCGTGCACGTCAATTCTAGGTCGTTCGAATCCACTTATCAAACTTTCAGACAACAACTCATTCAATCGCACCCGATCTAAGGCTTTGCATATGTGCGACGCTTGCTGATAGACTCACCGACACCCCGAATCTTCAATTGATCGATCGACATTCCTGAGCCTATCGTATACACCACTCAGGAATGCAGTCATTTATCAAATCCTCAAAATTATTATTTGAATCTAAATCGACTTCTTCAATCCCGTTCGAACCATTCCTCTAATTCCAAGCACGCTCATCTATATCGCACCGACGATATTGTCATTCGATTGCATCCCTATCGATAGTCATCCCACTTACTCAACCAAGCCTAACCCATCCTCGCTCGAAATATTATGAATCCCGCACTCCACTTTGCTAAGGTCGACACAATCCTTGGTGTATATGCCCAGCCCGACTTAGCCAACCGTGCTTACGCAAACCATCTTTTTGTTTCTTTTCAAAAACTGTTCTCCTATATTTTGTAAAATAGTTAGACTTATTGTATGGACATCCCGTGGGACATTTGAGAGAGAGCGCACCAACGATATCAATATACGGAAGCAACATTCAGAGTTCGCGGAAACAATGAGTTAAAGAATTCAATCGATAGTCCAAGGACGTAAAGTCGTGCTCTGATACCATTATGTCACGCCCCGCTCCCGTAGGAGCGATCGTCCTCGCTAAGGCGTGATGCCGCACGAGCCTAGATTGCGCTCGTGCAAGACGGGATCCGTAACGGCCGATTCCAGCGGCTGCGACGGGGTCGTCGCACAGAAGTCCCATGCAGAGACATTGAACATGCAGCAGAAATTTAGAACAAAACACCAGTTATCCAAAGAAGCTCTTTTATTGATATTGAAACAACAGTTACATTGGGAGCGCAATGCCAAGATTACAAGTCTCTCCTGCTCACTCAAGCTCACATTATAAGTCACTCAGCTCTCTCTCATCTCTCAATACATTTGTCGATCCAGCGGAAGCTTCGAAAGGCGACGTCCATACATTATGTCATGTATAAGTCTTTACTCCATACGGCCGCACACTTTGAATCGCCAAGGAACTCCGTACCTCGACGCATCCAAGCGAGCTCCGTGCCACGAGCTTCTACCTGTGCCTGCACATGGAAACTATATGGGTGTCAGTACTCAACTGTACTGGTGGAATGAGCTCCTCGCCCATCCATATAAAATCCGTACGTTATTTTACTTTGTGCAACATAGTCCCTTCTTATCAATTGTCTTTCTAGTCTTGCCTTAGGATCAGTTTTATGACCGACGCTTTGCTTATTTGTGTCTTTAGACCATCTCGTGCTTGCAATGAATGTTAACTCATACCTCGCCTCAAGACCCTTCTCGTGCCAACAACGTTAACCTATCGAGTCGTGTTTGTCTTACGGCTGAAAATTAGAGACGCAACTACGCGATTTAAGCTCCATTTTTTGTGTGACCGTGCTACAAATCCTTGCTGAGGCCGTGCCTCGCAATTATGTGCGACTCAACCATATCGCCGCCTCGCGGCCCTTGCCGCCTTGTGGCCCTTGCTACTTTGACCACCAACTAACCCAATCAAGACTTGTGAATGTTAGTGTCACTCAACCAACTTTGTCTTGCGGTGGTTTCCCGACTTAAACTCAAACACTCAACCAACTTAAGCAACTTATATGCCGACAACTCAAGACTTGACGCCACATCTCGTGCCGAAGCACGACGCCTATGTTGAAACCCAATCTTAGGCCCAAACTTTGTGTTCTAACTGTACACACCTTCAACTCAACTCAATCCAAAGACATACATGCGGATAGCCGCTATTTGCCGACATCTATATGAACTTGGCCACTAGCATCACAAACTATACCTTGACATATAGTTTTGTTAATCGGGACCCTTTCGACGCAAGTAGCTAGCCCCGTCGCAAGTCCCCGCTTAACCTGTGCCAAAACCTTATGCACGACTATACCCTGTTCCCTCCTAGGCCGACAAGTTATCAAATGACCATGCAAGACTCGACACAAACTGACGTCTCACACAGTCATTCCTCTACCAAAACCAAGACTTCTATCCTTGAGACCCTCGATGACCCACGGTCACGAGCATTCCTTTCCTTGAGATCCCTCGACGACCCACGGTCGCGAGCATTTCCTTCCTTGTTACCCTATCATTTGGTTCAACTCATGAATGCCTATTTGATAGTCCTTTCTCAAAACTCACTTTGAAATCAATTGTGATCCTTGCTTTAAACACTAAGCCCATACATCGTGCCTTAAGCCAATCGTGCTCTGCGTGACACTCCTGCCCAAGTCGACGGGCCTTGAGATCGTGGGACTACTTAGCTTGACAACCGCAGAATGAGCGGGACAACACTTGGAATGACTTAGGTCGACCGGCATAACTTTGCCTAACTTACTCAAGCCTACAACTTAACCCGAGGGACGAGCAAAGGCTATGCCAAGCCTTGCGCATTGGAAGCGTGCATATTTTATCAAGCATTTACGCGGGCGACGCCTATGACTTAGGCTAACTCTTAGCTTTTGCACCGAAGACCAACTTTCCTTCTCCCAAGCCACGGGATGAAGGACCGAGTGTCATTTTAAAAGCATGCCGTGCACCAACTCTAAGCCGACCATTGGACCTTTTTCCATGTTCTAACTTATTTCGACCCGTCGGGATTATTCCCTTAGCTATGTGGATTCGTCTCTTTTATTATCAAGCCTATTGTGCAAGTGAAAACACACGATTTATTATGTGAAGGCTAAGATGAGGCAAGTTCACCGAAACTACCCCACCTGAGCGAGCGGTCGCCTCGACCGAGCGATGTTTTCCAACAGTCGTTGTAAGGCTAAGGCCGAACGCCGTCGGCGTTTCGATTCCTCCGATTGACTGAGCGGGACAGGACACTATATTATTTATCCAATTAAGTCCAGTGGTACAAAAAATATCAAACCATTTTTTTGATAGTTTTTAGTGCCATTACTTTGTAAAAGTATTATCCAGTACAATATCTTTCAATATTTAGAAACAATAAAAGTTCCATAATTTTAAATAATTTTTATTCTCCTGACGAATTATATGTTAATAATAGGTCCTTGAAGTATTCATGACCGAGAAACAATCATGACAACATACAGCTGCAACCCTGAGTCTTTCCAACTGCTACTGTGGCGGAATTTCTTACTTCGAAATCCTAAAATGAATTTGAAACTTGAATATTTGTCTAAAGTTTATCCTAAACCTATTTTATGTTACTACATTATGATATTTGAGCATTAACAAGAATTGCGAAGAAGATTTATGAAAATGAAAAAAATACAAACATAAAACTAGAGATGGAGAACATGGAGAAAGAAGATTTGTGCCATCTTAATGATTGATCGATGTTTGGAATCGGAGGAGATGGAGAAGAAAATAGTTTAGGATTTTGAAGTTAAAGAAAGAGAAATATGAATTTGAAGAGAGAGGTAGAAGTTATAATGTTTCGTTTTGGTGGAATAGACAGCCCTATTAAGTTTTGGAAATTTTTGACTTTCATCCCACTTGTTAATATGAATTTGTACCTACATCCCACTTTTTAAATTTTATAGAACTTATATCCCATTTTTTGTCACAAAAAATATTTGTTTTGTCACGAAAAATACTTTAGTGACGAAAAAATGGAATGTAAGTCTAAAAAAATTAAAAAGTGAAATGTAACTACAAATTCATATTAACAAGTGGGATGAAAGTAAAAAAATTTCTTTTAAGTTTTTAGCTGCTATGAATAAACGTTTTTTAAAACTGGAACAGCTTCCATCATAGATTAGTCCCTAATAAATTTGGTAGTGCCCCTATAAAATCGTTTTGATTCTAGGAACCGAATTTGTAATGGACTCCCCCCGTCCGGACTCGTTGCCGATAACAAAAGAAACACAATGACCAGAAGAATAAATGCAAACCGACGGTGAACAGCTGCTTTCGAAGATCTCTCGCTGGAGATTTTCTTTCCCAAAATAAGTGAACAACGGACATTAAAACCACAGCAGAGATTCAATCAAAACCTAAGCTGTACTCTCTCCTCTCTCTCTCTCTCTCTCTCTCTCTCTCTCTCTAGATCCAGATCTAGGGTTTCCAAACCCTCTCCTTCCTTCCATCCAGCTCGATCGACTCCTCTCGAGAATGCGTCTCGATTCCCCCCCTCCATAGAAGAATTTGGAGCGAGCGGTCGCTCGCGAGAGTCGAGAGAGGGATGGGAGAGGGCCGGCGGCTCCAGCCGGGGACCGCCGGAGCGCTCGGCCTGTCGGTGGTCTCCTCCGTCTCGATCGTCATCTGCAACAAGGCGCTCATCAGCACCCTCGGGTTCACCTTCGGTGAGCGATCCGCGTCGATTCTCAGTCATTTCTATTCGATCTGCTGCTTCTGTCGGCATTGTCTGTATATATATATATTAGCTTTCCGTCGTGTTATTTTTTTTCTTCTTCTCGAGATTGCATAATGTCCGTCGGATGTTTGTTTGATCTGAAGTTATTATGAGCTTTCGGCACTTAGCCTGCTAGGAGCTATGTTGCAAGGACACGGTGACCGCGGAGGAGAGAACTATTTTCATCTGTCCTAGGGTCTGCTTGGCAATTATGGGGTAGCGGTTATGAGGTATTTTTGTTAGTGTACGTGTTGTGTTCGATGCGTGTCTGACACAACATGGACACGGCTCTGAATCTTGTAGTGTCTATGCTTCCTAGACGAGGAACTATGTTTGCCGAACCTGATACAGTAGATGGTAAGGTGTTACCGTGTCGGGAAAAAAGATTACTGAAAATGGAATGGGTTGAGAGGAAGGATTTGGAGGCTGCTATTACACATCCTGGGAGTATGTTGCACGGGCACGATGACGGAGACATACGTTGACATGACACCGAGACAAACAGTTATTTTCGTGTGTCCTAGTGTATTTTTGAGTCTATGTGCTTCCTAGGGAGGAGGAACTATGCATGTCAACCCTGATTAGTAGACGCTAAGGTGAGGAGGTGAAAAATTAAATTAGTAAAAATGGGAGTTCTAAGAAAGGAAGAATTTGGAGACTCCTAGGTCAAAGCCGGAGCATGAGAAATGATCGGTTGAATTTTGCTATTCTTTTCCCATAATTGTTGATATTCTTATTATTAATGTTTTCTATACTAGGATTGTCGAGTCTAAGTTATTATGGATTTTTGCCAGATAGAATGTGAAACTATATTGGTTGACTCTTATCGTCTTGGCTTAAGATGGTAGGTGATAAGACAAAAATTATATTATTAGAAAGAGAAGGGGGGTAACGATAAAGAAAGGATATGGGATGCCAGGTGTAAATATAGTTGTAGTCCACCTAGGTAGCACGTACTATTGAAAATTGGTGCCATGTGTCTATGTCCGACATGTCTCGGTCATGGCATAGACACTCCTAAAAACAGTGTTCTAAATTTCGGTCCGCACCGATTTTGGCCTAGGCGGTGGTCCGGCCCTAGGCGGCCCTAAAATTAAAAAAAATCAATTTTTTTTTTAAATTTTTACCTGACCGCTGGCCGCCTTCTCCTGTTTGCCTCCAGCCGCCGGCAGCTGCTGCTGCTACTACTTCTGGTGGTGGTGGTGGTGGTAGTGGTGGCAGTGGTGGTGGTGGTGGTGGAGGTGGTGGTGAAGAGGAGGAGAGGGAGGTGCTTGGTGGCAGTGGTGGTGGTGGTGGTTATGGTGATGATGAAGAGGAGAGGGAGGAGCAGTGAGCATGTGCCCTCTCTCCTCTCATCCCCTTTTATCAAAGAAAAAAAAGCCAAGAAAGAAAAAGCAAGGATCGAACCTTGGCACTCTTCAAACAAGCTAACTTAAACCCAGCCTACTAACCACAAGAGCCTTTAGAGAGTTGTGATAATATTTAACACACAAGGTACTTACCTCTATTACATGTATAGAGGAAAGAAAAGAAAAAAATAGCTCGGCCGCCTAGGCGCTAGGCGTCCCTTTGGCGCACCGAATCCGCATAGCGAAATTTATAATATTGCCTAAAAACACTAGCACAAACCAAAATCGGTACTTTGTCCAAGTTACCATGTCCATAAGATATCTCTTTGTATTCATGGTCGTGGAGCACAGGAGTCAAATGTGCAAAGTTGCTAATGATCTATTACTAGGGCCTAAGTTGAGTGGCAATATATTAAAGGAAAGAACAATAAATGAGTGTATCCTTGAGATGTTAGAGGTGACACCAATTGGGAACAAGATGAAATAAAATCGACTTACGTGGTTTGGACATGTGTAACACAGAATAATAGATGCTTCCATAAGGAGGAACAATACTATAGTAGTTAATAGAGCCGCTAGGACTAAGGTAAGCCTAGACGAACATAGTTTGAAGTGTTAAAGAAAGATATTGATTTTGTTAGCGTTACAGAGGAAATTACCATTAACATAGCCAAATGGAAGAAGAGGATTCAAACAACCAACCCCATAAATTTGGATAAGCATTATTGTTGTTGTTGTTGTACAGGGATTAACTCTTCCCAAAATGTAGGATCCATGATACTACAATGGAAACATCACTACATGAAAGCTACTTGTTTCAAGAATTTATTCTCTAGCTTACTCGAATTCCATATATATGTCGATAGTGCTAGCTAGTGCATGGGTCACAGCAAGGAGAATCAGTATCAAAGGTTTTTATTGTCCTTATGGCCGCAAATGAACAGAACAGACCGCGAACTCGGCTTCCCTTCATTAATACACCGGGCGTGAACATGGGAAGCTCGGCTCTTGAGCTTGCAAACAAGCTCCACTTGTGAAGCTCGAAGAGTACTTTGCTCGACTCTATTAGCTTGATTAGGACTCAGCTCGATGTTATAGACTTGTATTTTTTAAAGAGTCTCAGTCCTATAAACTCCAAGAAACTTTTTCTAAGGAACACAGTAAGTCAGCCACAAACTCAAAATACTTTAGTCCCACGTCGCCTCGGATCGAGCAACTAGCATGTATAAGTATATACAATTTTATATTAAAATGGATTGGTCTTAGGTGATCGAGGCCCATAAGGCCACCTCAGGCGTGGCTTCAACTTGAGTAGCTCACAAACTGCTCTCAAGCCGAATCAAGCTGCCTGTGAACCCCTCGAGCTCAAGCTTGAACATGCCAAGCTCACTCTGCTTGGTTCAATTGCAGCCTTAATTGTCCTTGAACCTTTCGGTTCTCACCCTTACTTCGTTCGCACTCATCATCTCTTTGATCTAGCATTGACTTTTTCCCCCTTGTACTATGATAGATATTTAAGTTAGTTACTGGGGTTAAATGGATTGTGTGTCATGCTTGAATGGGATGTCTTATTGTAGCTTCTTCATTGGAATAATTTGCATTGCCATGAAGAAAGGTAACTAATTTAAATTGTGTGCTTATCTCCATCTTTGTTTTGCAGCCACTACTTTGACAAGCTGGCATCTTCTAGTTACATTTTGCTCTCTTCATGTGGCATTATGGATGAAGCTGTTTGAACACAAACCTTTTGATCGAGGGCCGTAATGGGTTTTGGAGTACTCAATGGAATCTCTATTGGTCTACTGAACTTGAGCTTGGGTTTTAACTCTGTCGGGTTCTATCAGGTTCCATTTATTTATTTTTTCACTTTTACTTACCGTTATTTAAATAGTTGTATCCCTTGATATAATATGCTAATTTGTTTCAATATATGACATCAAATGATAATTCGCAATAAGACCTGCAAGTTTATATTTCAAAATACCTATGTGAATAAGTGGGCTGAAGGAAACAAGGTGCACAATACAAATATGAAAAATGCTAAATTGGAAACAAAAGCTCAAAGCCACGGAGGGGATATAGAAGTTACAACAATGAGGGAAAGGAAACGCAAAATCAATCATTCTATGGGTTATGCAACAAGTTACCAAGTCGGTCAATGTAGGAAGAGGTTATTGGATCACAAGGGTAGGAGGGAGGTGAATAGTATACCTAGAGTGGATAGAGTTGTGGAGTATTTGGAGAAGATGTAGAATAAATAGGAATAGCAGGAAAGAAGAAGAAGAAGTGAAGTTGCCTTACTGAATGCAGCTGTTAGAAGATTGTTGAATTTTAAAGATTTATGGATGTCGTCCCTCAAATCGGGTTTTGAGAAGAAATGCTAATGCAGACTTAATCGAAAAAATGGTAAAAGCATTCTTAATCATGAGCCTAAATTGGTAATGATGATGGTTATGGGCTAATGGCAGTGTTCAATTGTGTATATTTTAATATCTACCTAACCTGGCCCTTGTTTGAGTGATCTGTTATTTGTCTCGTGATTGTTTATATCGATTGTACAGTTATCGCTGCTGCATATATGTTTTGCGCTATTTAGTTCATATTAAACTGACAATAACTGCTGGGCACATCTCATTATCTGGACAAATCTATAAATCATATGAGGCCAAAGTTGTGAATGTATAGTCCACTTCTATACAATTTCAGATAGGTCCTGCTACCTCTTCCTTTATACATACCACCACTTTCTTGCTTCCCTGCCTTACTTTGTAAAGTATAGTTGAACTATGGAATAATTCTATTGGAAAGTGGTCACTGCGTTAGATGGGGCCTTAGATGGCCCATTTAGTATTAAGAGGCACGCATCTGTCCTAGGTGATAATATATATCCTGTTAGCAATTTAAATATGCTTTAAGATATCCCCCCCTGGTGCTTACTGTTTACTTGTTTCAAGGAATAGTATTCTTATCTTGAAACTGGTTTTCTTATGTATCTCTCTCATTCCAGATGACAAAACTGGCAATAATTCCTTGCACTGTTCTGTTGGAAACACTCTTCTTCAGGAAGAATTTCAGGTTGGATCTCTTTACAGTGTTTTCGCCGGAGCATAAAAACAGAGGAGTTATCTGCTGTATTTGCATTATAGTATATGCTATATTTATATGATGGAACTAATTCTAATGATTAATTTTCATTTGAATAATTAACATAATAGGCTTGGAGACTGGTCATTGCCTTCAGGAAGTGATGTTTTCTTGACTGATACTATGTGAACATATAGGAATATTGTCTCAGTGGATTGGGAATTATGATCTTTGAAAGGGCACATAATTTATAGATGTAATGCCTGTTAAAATCCCTGCCACTTGCACCGAAACTCTAGAGTGTTGGTGATGGTTGTGGGTTAATACTAATATTATTCAACACACATTTGCTTGTCGAAGTCCAATTTTTGGGCCGAAGCTGGATTCATGCAACGGTCTATTTTTATCCGCTTGAATTTACTGCGTGTCGGAAGATTTGAATCCGGGTTACTATGATACCATGTTAAAGTCCCTGACATTTGGCACCAAAACTCTGGAGCATTAGTGAGAGTTGAGGGTTAATACTAATATTATTCATATTTCTATGTTTCTAAGGATGAGTTTAAGCATTTTTCTTTATGCCATCTCTTGTCCTTAGTTCTTGCTTGTCGTTCTCTGGAATTTGGCACCAATCTAGAGGGGTAACGTGTAAATTGTCAAGTTAATAGCTGGTCACTTGGTCAATTCTTTTGGGTTTTTTCGGCAATTGTGTCTTGCTTATTTCAATCTAAGGAGAGAAGGCTTGGATGGTGACAACAATGTTTATCATTTCATAGCCAATTGTCATAATTTAACATTAAATATGTGAGAGAGTTCATATATATCTGTAAATAAACAACGCAAACAATGGATAATCAATTTTGATACAACAATAAGTCACACATAAATACAACAATAACAATGACAAAGCATTTATCCCAAAAAAATTGGGTTCCATTCGGCCTTGTTAAGATACATGTTCTTTGTTAACGCTAACAAAAAATATATCCTTCTTTAAAACTTCAAACCATTTCCATCTAGGCCTACCTCTACTCCTAGCGGCTCTATTAACAACTATGTCATAACTCCTCACGAGTGCATTTATTGGTCTGTGTTGTACATGTCCAAACCACATAAAGTAGTTTTCTATCATCTTGTATCTTGTCCTCATTTGATGACACCTCTAACTTCACACGGCTACACTCATTTCTTATTCATATACTTTAATGTATTGTCACTTATCTTAGTATTCTCATTTTGGTATACTAACTTTTTGGACATGTTTCTTAGTTGTCCAAGACTATGATCCATAAAGCATGGCTGTTCTTATATCAGTTTTGTAGATTTTTTTCTTTCAAATTTAAAGGTATCTTGCAGTCACAAAGTACTCCAGAAGTACTCCATTTCAACCATCTTGTTTTAATTTTATGCATGATATCCTTCTCAATCTCTCTATCGTAATGATCCTAAATACCGGAAAATATCACTATAACATAATAAGCACTGCCTAAATGTGTGAGAAAAATGTAGATGATATATTTTAAAAAAGTGTTGGCAGCAAAACAATACCATCAGCTTTCACTTTGACGGGGATGGGAAATAAGGTCGTGAATCATGATCATGTTTCCAGCAAGGTTCACAGTATCGGTATCGGAATCGGTATCGGACCATTCCTATGAGTAACGGTATCGACGATATCGGTAGTATCGGCGGTTTCGGATCGGAGTATCGGATTTTTCAATATCGGAAAACAAATAATTATTAATAAATTAATAACATTTAAAACATATATTTTATACATTTAAGCATAATTTTAAGTATTTTCAGTGTTATTTCTTAGTAGTTTTGAAAATAAATGAAATAGTAGTCACCCTTACCGATTGGTTTATATGCAATAGATCAATTTTCTTCTTTTACATGCCTTTACAACCTTATTATGCTTCAAACCCTTGTTGATTTGCCTTTTTCGTTCAATTTTCTTTGCTGAATTGATCGGAAAAGAGACCCCCAAATGTCGGTATCGGTCGGTATCGGGATCGGTCGGTATCGGGATCGGTCGGTATCGGATCGGGACACGCCAAAACGTATCGGTATCGGCCGTATCGGATCGGTATCGGCCGATACTTTAAACTATGTTCCAGATGATGTTGCTAGATATGCCTTGATAGGAATTTTGGTCTTGGCGATGATCATCATCTTGGACTGGGACTGTGCCTTGTTCTGTAACTATATGCTGATAGCAGGTAGCGGCTAGCCTTCAAATTTTAATGACTGGTAGCGTGTTATTGGAATTTATGCCTCTCGCTGTTAGGATGACTAGAGATGTCCATAGTCCATACTACCGGAGTAGCTTTCAAGTTATTCTTATAGCATTCTGAATAATAACATAATTGCATAAAGCCTAGTCACTATCATATCAATATCTTGATCAAGACAACCAAATATAGATGGTAAATAGTTAAACTCGAAAATTGTATAGCCTTGTTCTCACTACCTGGAGCTGGTCTTATGTATCCTTTTTCACTAATGGATCAAAATTGTACATAAGATATGGAGATTATCCATTGCACACAGTCATTCTCATTCCAAACACGTGTACATCTTGTCAGTTGGGTTTGAGTTTTGATAGTGTAGATAAGTGAACTTATTGTCAAGATTTGCAGCACCAGATTGGGGTCATTTCGAACTCTTCCTGTGAGTATCGATTTCCACAGTATCGTAGGCATCAGTCGGTTTTGCGGTTTCGGTTTCGGCCAATACTTTGAAACTTGCTTATTCTAAAAAAAGATTTATATCGGCATCACTATTTTTTATGTTCATCAAACTAACAATTTTTGACGATCCAAGGATAGTGCTGTTCGGTTATGAATATAAGGATGATGGTGTGCCACCTCCGACTATTTTTTTTCCTGTAATCACTCCATAAGTCATGTAGGCTGGTACTTTTTCCCATAATCTAATATCGATCATGTGGAATAATATAAGCCTCAAAATAATATAAATATATATATCGTTAGTCTCAAAATAATATAAATATATAGCCACATCCCTCATCAGCACTCTCGGATGGTTTAAACAAGATTTTGGTCAAAGGAGGCTCTAGAACTAGGGGTTGGCCTAAGGCCCTAAACAAACTTGGATATAGTCAGTAATTAGGGACATTGTTTTGCTAATCTTACAGCGGACTTCACCCTTATAGGCTTTGTTGTTGTTGTATCCCTCACCACCACTCTAGAGTTTTGGTGTAGTGACATGGACTTTAACATGATATCACCAGAGTTTTGGTGCAGTGGCAGGGACTTTAACATAGTATCAAAACAACCCATGTTTGATATCTTCAACACTTTTTAGCGGATTTTACAAAAAATGGACCGTTGCGTGTATTCAACTCTCAAGTCTCAACCCATAAAATGGTCATCATTCTAAGTGTGTGTATAATGTAAAAAATATAATCCCCATCCCTCACCAACATTCAATTTTTGGTGCAGCAACAGAGACTTAAACAGATTACATACAATGTTCGTGTACATGATTATTATTTTCAATTGCACATAGTGCTTTGGTGCTATACTTAAACGGTTGGGGATTGTCTCTCATTCATTTGCAGCTTCAAGTGTTCTAATCTACTTAACAGTGTGCTACTGGCTTCAGGTTTCTAGTTGTAGACTGCATCTAGAGCAGTCTTTGAACTGAACGAGGGAAGGTACTTGGAAGTGTATAGTACTAGAGGGAAGCAAAATAAGATTTCGTAGAAAAGTGAAACATCTATATGGCGTAATGTGTATTAGTCAACTCTGATTTAACATTTGTAGTATGTTTTATATAAGGTCCCCTTTCATTGAATATCCCTCTTACTTTTTGTAGCTAATTACATTATTCTTGCTGCCTGTTACTGCAGTAGGAGTATCCAGCTCTCACTTACCATCCTTCTTATCGGTGTTGGCATTGCAACCGTGACAGATCTGCAACTCAATGTTCTAGGATCGGTCTTGTCACTGCTTGCTGTTCTTACAACTTGTGTTGCTCAAATTGTATCCTTAAATGTTCATGTTCACATTCCTTCTATTTTACAACAGACTTTTGCTTTTGTTTTTCTTTCTTTTGTGTTTTTTCTGGAGGCTGTGGGTGCATGTGGGTAGGTGGTGGTGTTTTTTTTTTTTTGGAGGGGGGGGGGGGGGGGGGGGGGGGGGGGGGGGGAGGGGTCACTTTAACAAGGTGGTACTTGCAATAAATATGGACAAATTATCGAACTTAAATGATTAAGGTGCAAGATTTCCTGAAGATGATGTTTCTAAACAATTTCCTTGATGCATCAAGTACATAATTGGCATTAGGAAATTGTTTTAAAAATTGTCCTTTTGCAAAGGGTAAAGCTGAACAAATACGGCGAAACATGAAAGTAACCTACGAACATAGCAAATATATCCGATGTCATTTTACCTGATGAGCATTCTGTGCTGTATATCAAATTTTTCTCTGCATTTGAATTGGTATGTACAAAGGAGAGTTCTCATTTCATCAAGTTAGTGCTTTATATTAATCTGCTGTCATTGCTGTTCTTTTGCTCGACTAACTCTTATCTGAAAGTCAACGAGCATAGTCAGAATTATGAGATATATGATTAGATAAATGTCATGGTATGGTTTAGTAATTGACAGACAAAATTGTAGCCTTGAGGTTATGGGATAGTTCCAGCCTACCCACCATAAAGTAAAAACAATTTACTCACTTTTTTTGGCATGACAATAGTATGACCAAGTAAATATGGCCTGAGGCTGAAGACGTGGTTGATTCAGTTGCAAAACCTGTAAAACATGATCTACTTTTTTGGAGTGGTTTCATGTTTAAACCCTTAATAGCTCTTCACAGATGACTAATAAAATTCAGAAAAGGTTTAAGGTCTCTTCAACCCAACTTTTGTATCAATCTTGCCCATACCAAGCATTGACTTTGTTCGTCATTGGTCCATTTCTTGATGGGCTTCTTACGAACCAGAATGTTTTTCTGTTCAAGTACACACCTCAAGTGCTGGTAGGTGATATTCTATTGTGAATACCCCTCTTGTATATTCCAATCAAAATGTTTCATGCCCAATCTAATTTCAATGCAGGTTTTCATTGTGCTGTCTTGCTTGATATCCGTTTCTGTCAACTTTAGTACTTTTCTCGTAATTGGGAAAACATCGCCTGTTACGTATCAAGTTTTGGGTCACCTGAAAACTTGCTTGGTTCTGGCATTTGGTTACGTTTTACTTCGGGATCCGTTTAGCTGGAGAAATATTCTTGGGATTCTTGTAGCATTAATTGGGATGATCTTGTATTCTTACTATTGCTCAATCGAGAGCCAGCAAAAGCAAATGAAACATCTACCCAGTTATCTCAGGTACAACAGATTATGAGCTTTCTGATATTCTGCATATTTGTCTCACATACTTCCTTTCTTTAATGAAGTGTCCTTTTGTTTTATCATCATACTGAGAATTATCTTATTTTGAAATGCAATTGGACTTGCTACTCTTTTCTCTTCGAAATTCAGTTTCTCATTATCATTGCTACGAACTTAGAGAAGTTATAGAAGAGGCTCATTAGTTATGACATGAGTATTGACATCTTGTTGGTACCATGCCTGCATATCTTGTTTAAGTGTGTGTGGACACAAATAGGATGGTTGATCCCCCAAATGTTCATGTACACAAAAGGCAAAGAAGTAGACTCGAAGTTAGCTTAAAAGTTCTAGGATCCGTAACCTCTCTCTCTCTCTCTCTCTCCATGTTCACAGGATAATAGAAGCAGACTACACCTGTGATTATAATTACCCTTCATTGACCACCCCAAACTGGAACAAACAATCATGGACATTGTGATAATAAGCTTTGGTATAATTTTATCGACTGATTTGCATCCTACTTCATGCACAATACTAGCAGTACAAGTTGATATCTCATCCTTGCTCAACACAATTTAGTTGAATTGCAATTCTTGATCCTTAGAATTTGGATATGGTTGTTGCTTATGCAATCGGCCAGCCACCTGACTTCCTTTTTACTTGCTTTTTTTTCATAAGGTGATTACTGAAATCGTTGACCTCGAAACATCAGAGCGCATGTCCCAACCTTGACCAGGTACAAGCAGGGCTAGCTTTATGTAACCTGGACCACTCACCGGATGATCGGAACAGGAATGGCGTCAAAAGGCAGTGATGGAGCAGTTGGGACAACCGAGCAATCGACTCGGGCCAGGAAGGTCCTGGTGTCACCGACTGCTGCTGGCTGAACAAATGCCATGATGCCGATCACAAGGAACGATCCACTCTACATAACCTAATGTGGTTGGGTGTGGGTAGCAATTTATATTGTTGAAAAACACCCAAGGTCTAGAGAAATTTTGTTTTGGTGAGGTGTTATATTGGATTTGGAATATTAACATATAAAAAAAAGCCTTCAAGTCCCAAACCTATCTTCATCTCTGCTTCTAAATCATTGTAGCTGTCTGGTTTTGGAGTAATTTCTATCTCATCTGCAGTTGGATTAACCCTTTCAACATGGGTTAACCTCTAATAGACTTGGACCTGGGTACTTATCCTGATGCAAGACACCATTTCAAGTTTCAACATCTTGGCCACTTTGATATCATCCACCATAAATGGTAAGATGGTGTTCAATTAACATCTCTCACACTTTTATCTTGAAGAAAATAATTCCAATTCTTCTAAACCCTGAAAATCGTGTTTGTTTGTAGTTTGATTCTCTGATGTTCCAAATAACAATAATGAATAATTAGTTTAACTTAATAACTAAAGAAAATAGACCTTCTCTTCGTCCCATGTTTGGACTTGGATATCGTTCCAAGTTCATGTCCAGTTTTTATGTTGGTTCTTTAGGATTATGCCTGCACTAAATCCACTCTACTTACAGTTTACAGAAGACAATGAACCATAACCCTGATTGTTCAACCACATTCAACAGCCTTGATAGACGGCTGTTATGAAACTGCTAACTATATACTTACGAGTTCAAGACATAGGTATGGTGTGGTTTGAGTCTTTTGAAAACCTGTGAAGACAAAGGATCTTGAGAAAGTTGCTTTCAGAACTGCTGGTATTATTTTCAAGGAATTGATTGGGTATTGCATTTTCTAATTTGTGCATAACATGTGCGACAGCAACAACAAAGCCTTTATCCCGAAACTTTGGTAGGCACACCATGATGAGCAATCACATGAAATTTCCAGGCTGCATGGATGTCGGAAACCACAGTAGGATTGTCCAATGCTGATCATTTTTCTCGCATGCAATTGTCAAAATGTTCTGAGTACATTTGAGTATTTTTAAGTTTTGTTGGAAATATTATATATAATCCTTCTCATGGTATTTACTTTTCAGGGCAAGGAAAGTGAAGCAGACCCTCTACTTGGTGTGGAAAACGGAGCTGCGGCTGATAGCATGGGCGCAAAAGCCCCACTATGGAGCTCGAACAAAGATCTGCATGCGTGAAACATGCCCGGATTACCTGAGACCACGATGCTGAAGGCATCAGAGAAGACATTGAATATATGGCAATCCAGTTGACAACCCTATAAAACGAGGGCCGGCCGTTGGATAAGAGCATTCCTTTTTTTGAGTATTTTTGTTTGTCATTTGATAACATACGTATAGTTTTGAGTTTTTTTTTTTTTTTGTATAAGAAGCCACGGACCAGACTGATTTAAATCATTCTTACAATGAGATTATGCCTATTTGTTCTTGAAAAATTTCAAATCTATTTTCATATTGGACAGTGACCATATTGTTCATATGTTGAAAGGACATCAGTTGTTACTATAGCAAGCTGTTTTTGGACATGGGAAAGATTATTGTTATCACTGTTCTATTTTTTCTGAGGACTTATTCTAAGTGCTAATATCCCCTGGAGATATGACATTGGTGTATTTAGACAAGGGTTAATTGCATGTTTTACATTTATTACACGGACCACCCTTGCTTTGAAACTAATTACATAGACACCCTATGGATCCTATTTTATATAGAAACTAATAACACTAACCATCCCTATAGTTAATAAATTTATAAAGGAAAAGGGTGGTCGGTATCATTATTTTCGGAATAGGAGTAATTTCTGTAATCCTCATGAAACATAGGAAGGTGAGTATAATTAACCCTTTAGACAATAGTCACAAATATACTAAGGTAAATTCTATTGGCACCTCAAGTTTTACTTGAGGGCAACCCAATTTTTTCAATTTATTTACAAATTTGTCACTCTAAATTTTTACTTGAGGGCAACACACATTTGGATTTGGACTGCCAAAACTTGAGGGCAGTCCAAAATTTTCAATTTTTTTTTACAAATTTGTCACTCCAAATTTTTACTTGAGGGCAGGACACATATTTGGATTTGGATTGCCAACAAAGTTGACAGTCCTTACATAAAGTAGGGCTGCAACAATGTTGACAGTCATACTTTATGTTAGGACTGCCGACTTCCTCTGTTTGGATATAGGACTGTCAAGAAAGTTGGCAGTCCTAACATAAAGTAGGAATGCTAACTTTGTGGCCAGTCCTACTTTAGGTTAGTCCTACTCTAAATGCACTATTATGCCAGTCCTACTTTAGGCTAGTCCTACTCTAAATGCACTATTATCCCCAAAATTTACACACACACACACACACACACACACACACACACACACACACACACACACGATCCATGTCCTCGCCGTGCCCGGCCAACTCTGGCACCGACCCCACCTGACCACCACCTTCTCCTCCCTCCTTCGGCCACCTGACCACTCGTATCCCCCGACCAAACTGCCAATCACCACTGCCACTACCATTACTGCTTGTTTCCTCCGCCTATCCCTTCCACCAAGCTCTCCTCCTGCCATCGCCACATCCACCCACCCGCCCTAATCCCCGACCAACCGTCGCCACCACCACAACCACTCCTACTGTCCCGCTCCCCTATCACAAACTCCACAACTACTACCATCGCCACCAGCCTCCTGACACTATGACCACCACCAGGCCACTCCGGGGCACTACGACGGCCTCGACCGAGTCGACATCGTGCCACTCCGAGTCGCACGCGGGGGCAGGCGGGGGCGTGCGACGGAGATCGACGGACGGTAGGACTGTCAATAAGAGGTTAGGTTATACTAGGGGTTGGACAACTCCAAATTTTTTTGGGACTATCCAAAGTAAAAATTGTATCAAGCTGGATTATTATGAAGTAATGGACTGTTCTGTTGTAAAATGTGGAGTGACCGTAAAATTTGCCTTTACTAATTACAAGAAAGATTTTAAAAATCTCAATCAATAATGCTAAGTTTACAACCAAATGCTTACAACCCTCTTACAACCACTCATCCATTTGCCGACAAGTCAGCAATGGGTGAAGGTTTTAAGATACAACCCTCTTACAACCACTCACCCATTTGCTGACATGTCAGAAATGGATGAAGGTTTTAAGAGGATTGTAAGCATTTGATTGTAACCGTAGCATTACTCAATCTCAATAGTCACCCTCCAGTCTCACTTTCCAACCATAATTAACAATTTTGACAGTTGTGCCAGCATTATAAAAAGTCACATTTCCAGGTACTTGTATGTAAACTTCCCAGGCTAAAGTAGAGTACCACGCTATAAATACCCCTCTAGTAAATAGTAACCATTCCTGCGCCTCCCCGATCAAAACCCTAGAAATAAAAAGAAGCTAACACTCAACAAAAGATCAGTCGGCGGCGGCGGCGGCGATGTTAAGAAACCCTAGCCCTAGATTTCCACTTTCTTTCTCCTTCTTCCTCCTCTTCGTCGATGACTAATTACCACATAGATCTGACCGTTCCTTTCGTTTCATTGATCCGTCTGCAGACCTTCAAGCGCAGGAATGGCGGTCGGAACAAGCACGGCCGCGGCCATGTCAACTTCATCCGCTGCTCCAACTGCGGGAAGTGCTGCCCCAAGGTCCGATCTTCTCCTTCCCGCCACCAATTTCTCGGATCAACGATATAAACCTTCAGATCATTGAGGCACTATAGTTTTGGTGGTAAAAACTGTCTTGTATGGACACAAATACGACACGGACACAAAATACATTTGCATTAAATGTTTGAACTTTACGCCATTTAACAAATTGCTAAAATACACGAGATTACGAGCACAATTAAATTTTAGAACGCTTAATTGGTACCGCTGGACTGGATATGTTCCAAAACGAGTTGTTTTGATCTGCATTTATGGTTTATGCGCACAAAGTTGGTAACTTTATAATCTATTTATTGTCCGAATCCATTTGTTGAACCGATGTTTGTTCGTGATGACTTGCATTGTAGGACAAGGCTATCAAGAGGTTCCTTGTGAGAAACATTGTTGAACAGGCCGCTGTGAGGGATGTTCAAGAGGCCTGTGTCTATGATGGTATTTTTCTTTTCATAGTTTGCTCTGCTTTAGGACTTGTTTTTTTTTCCACTTATAAGTGCCACTTACAAGTGGTTCAAAATGCTTTTTGTTTTTTGCCACTTATAAGTGATTAAGATGTTTGTAATTTAAAACTTTACCATTGTATGCTTGTGTTCAAAACATTTATATAATTGTTATAGCTCCTTATATACATTGTTATTTTTAATCATACAAACATCAAATCCAGTATATATTGTAAAAGTGGAAAATGAGCTACAAATGAAGACTTTGTTGAGAGAGATAGATGGACAACAAATCATGTGCTTAACCCAAATAATATATACAAAGATCTTTAATAAGAAAAGAGAAAAAAAAAGAGAACAATAAGAAAGTAGAAAAGAAAAAAAAAGCAAACCTTGAACTCCTTAGCAGTAGCCGTCTTATTCACCACGGAGAGGAGGGGATGAGTTGTGGAGTGATGGAACAGAGAGGAGGGAATGGGTTGTGGGGAGCAAGGTTGTAAAAGGCATTACGCGGTCGCGGTTTTAAAAAACTCCAAAAGACCTATTGAATTTTGCGAAAAAGTCTATAAAACCCAAAAACATGCATACTTGGGGGTCGAGGGGACCTAGGTGGATGCCTAGGGGCAAATGCGCGGGCACCAAGAGCCTAAATGCCGCCTAGACTGACTTTTAGAACACTGGTGGAGATGGAATAAAGGGGAGGGAATGAGTTGTGGAGAGATGGATTGGGGTTTATTTTCTTCTTATGTGCTCGAGGGTGCTTTAGGCATTTAAAAAAATAGGTGACTACAAAATAACTTTTTACACTTCGTAAGTATTTATCCACTTTGAAGTGGCAAAATGCTACTTCTAAAACTTGAGCCACCCAAGTGGTTGTTACTTGTAAGTGAAAAAACTATTTGCTGCCACTTCTAAAATCTGCCACTTACAAGTGAGTGGCAAAAACGAACACCCCTTTAGTCTCAACATCATGTTCTTTTTCCACTTTTTTTTGAGATGTTTATATATTGTTTTTTTTGGTCAGGCTACACTCTTCCGAAGCTATATGCAAAGGTGCAATATTGCGTTTCTTGTGCCATCCATTCTCATGTCGTGAGGGTTCGATCTCGGGAGAAGAGGAGGAACCGTGAGCCTCCTCAGCGCTTCAGACGCCGGGTAATGCCTTTTTTTAAATTTATTCTTTTACTGAGAAAATCTAGCTTGGTCTATCGAGATGCATTCGTCATAGTACATTTTACTTGATATAGTATTAGAAGGTTATACGTACAATTGGATAAAGGACTGTACATGCTGAATCTTCTGCACTAACTAGTTTAAGATCAAAGCACAGCAAGCTGACAGCTAAAGATATCTTGTTTTGGATCCTGAGATGTCAGTACTATTGATGAACATTTCTTATGTTGGGAAAAATGGTCTATTCTTGTATGTATCAATTCTCAATAACACACTAGACATAGTTCCTAAAATGAAGCACAAACAACCCCATGTTTGGCAAATCAAATATCTGTTCAAAATATTTGCGATGTGGTAAATGAAGGGAATGCGGTTTGCATCTCAAAGACCTGATTCTTTTTAATACCTGTGAAGGCTCAAATTGGTTTAAATTATATTTAGATTGTTCTCTTTTCAAGCATCTTAATGAATATAATGTTTTTGAGAGAAATCTTAGTGGTTTTATTAATTTGCATAAGTTCCTCTTTTGTAATTTCTTTTTTGATTATAAACACATAAGAAGTGCTTTGGAGTTGAATAGATTAGGTAGTTGGGTTGGTTATTTTGAATTTTGTCTGATTTATAGTCGAGTCAAGTACTCTCTTCAAAAGTGACTTAACCCCAGCGTATGTGCCGTACTATGGGTTTGTAGAGGTTTCATATGCGTGTCAAAGATTGGTTTTCGAGGATACAATAACGTCAAAGTCGACAACAAGAAATCATCTTTCTAGATTCTGGGTTTTCCTAAGTTTACAGATTTAGTTTTATATTTTTTAATATCAGAATTTAGTATCAGATTTCTCTGACCTTGCCCTTCGCAATGTACGTGTCAACAATAGCGGAAATTGATTTGAAGTACAGGTTTTCTTGTTTAATAGTTGATATTTTATTTTCTATTGGCTCTGGCTTGCGTTCATTTTTACCTTTTGGAATTTTGTGTTAAATCTGACTGATGCTTAACCTGCAGACTTCTTTATCTGTATACTTCTTATTTAACCATCCCTATATCGATTTTGACTCATGTTATGTAGACTTTTATTTAACAATGATATAATATATGACAAATTGATTTTGACACGTTTCTAGTCACATTGTGAACAGTCTGCATGCTATCATTTTGACTGACAATCCCAGAGTTTGGGCCCTCTTGCTTTTCATATTATTTCTTTGGGTTGATATGGTTCTTGTTTCAAGCTATTTGAAATTTACCAAATGGGTGCATTTTGGTCCTCTCTCTAATTGGTCGTGGCTTACGTTTAGACTGACACCTCTCCCTGTTAGAGACATGACTCCTTGCTCTACCTCCTGGATCTCATCTCCTAGTCCCAGTCCTTAACCCTCCCCACTCCACATCAAATTTGTCTATTTTGTGTTGACAAATTTATGTGATGATGATCGACTTGTAAGTATGTGTTAAGATCTTTTTAATTGCAAACAATTTGGGGCTCATCTAATCCTTTTGCTTTTCATATCATGCCTTTGGGTTGAAATGGTCCCTTATATTACAACACCATCTGCTTCACTTTGCCAGCTAGTTTTGTCCTAGCTGGCCATTAAAGATGGGACATGTTAAAACTATCTCACTTCTAGTAGTAGCATAGGCCTCACCATACTTTTTGTAACTATTTTTTAATCTGACAGATAACAGATTATTGTTTGCCTTAATATTGATATAGATTATTAGGGATCATATTATTAGTATTTTTCTTTTCCTTTATTTCCATTATGCTGAAGCTAGTGTTTATTGCATAGGCTCGTGCTCATCCAGATTTTTAAAAATTTTATATATTGCATAGACATTGGAAACTGGTCTGTATCCATATCTTATCTGTACCTTTATCCATGTCCGTACTTGTGCTACATAGGTGTCTACTATTGTGCCTATTTGAAATTTTTTGTCCAGTGTCCTTACCCATATCTGTCTATGCATTCGACTCTCATGCAACATAGGAATTTATGCTTGTATATGATGTAATTATCTTTTCTTAGGTATTGTTGAATATTTGGAAGATATTCTGTCTCATTATCCATTAACATCAGTTGAATATTCTACTAAACAAAGTTTGATCATTCTTTCCTATTTTATTAAAGTAAGAGTCCATTTTTGTTCACCCACCAAAACTAGTAGCGTGGATGTTCACCCTTCCACTGGTTGCCACTTGTCATTTTCATCTAATCTAAAATCACTTTGGGAGTGATTTTGTGAACGCTCTAGTTTTGACCACTAGTTTGACTCGTGGCAACTCTTGAGTGGAAGGGTGAACATCCAGTGATCCACCCTGGTTTTGGTTGAATCTACTCTTAAAGTAATTAGTCTGAAAAGTGTAGAAAACCCATTTAGTGTAGAGCGAGTACAATATTTTTTACTCGGCACTTTTTTAGCTCTTATCATCCTTTTACAAGGCGTTGCAGACATTGTTTTGCATACAATGGATGTGGCAAGAAAAGCATAGTCAATGCAGTGCATAATTTCTGAGCCAATAGCTAATTTTTATTTGCTATTGAATTGACCTGCTTCATAATCATAAATATTTTTTCTCTCACTCTACCTGTTTTGTATTATACCTTCCCGAGTTACATGATTTGCATCAACAAAAATTACTTTTAAGCCTTTACTACAAGTTGTCGAAACTTTGGTCTTTCTTTTCTACTATATAAAATAATGAGCTACATAAATTTATAAAAGAAAATGAATTGCTGTAATATTTTTCTATTAAGCACATTTTTATCAGTTACCATGCTTTTGCAAGGCGTTGCGATCTTTGGTAGTTTATACAATGAACGTGTCAACAAAAGCATACATTAATCTATGCAATGCACATTTTCTGGGTCAAAAGCTAATGTTTAGTTGCTATTGACCCTGCTTGCTTGCATATATTTGTTCTTCAACACGTCGAAGAAAAATATTTTCTTATTAAACCTCGAGTTGTGTCAACATGAAATACATTTACCTTCACTATAAATTGTCATGTTTTGTTTGCTGCTTTGTTTCTTTGTGGTCAAGCAGTATGTATATAGTGTCAAATGTTGGAAATATTTTCTTATTAAACCTTGAGCTGTGTCAACATGAAAATACAATTACCTTCACTATAAATTGTCATGTTTTGTTTGCTGCTTTGTTTCTTTGTGGTCAAGCAGTATGTATATTGTGTCAAATGTTGGAATTCAACTTGATATGATGCACAATCACTTCAAAAATTTGTGCCTCATGTATTATATATGACAGGACACTCTGAAATATTCTAGGACATGACAATATCAGTATCTTGTCATTGTTGCTGTGCCTGTTCAACATAGTCGGTTTGTTAACGAGACATAGATGTCCTGGGAACAGCCAAGTTCTACAAATTTGTCGTAAATAATAATATTGATAAGGTAGATGTTTGTGCCAATTAATGAAATTTTGCATGTACACACACACACACACACACACACACACACACACACACACATATATATATATATATATATATATATATATATAAAGTACCTTCGTGGAATGATTTTTTGAAGTCACTGAGAATTGTAATTCTGCACACATTTCCTATTAAATAGCTGTAAGGCGTTGATAACTTTAAAGAGAGATCTTTCTACATCACACTTCAAATTTAAGAGAGCTTTCTACATCACACTTCAAATTTTGTGTTGTTCATGTCAGGCACATATTATATATGACAAGACACTCTAAAATACTACATTACATGGCATCAACATAACATAAGATGCAATGGGAACAACCAAAATTTATAATATTAATCAATAATACATGGTAGGCAAAGGGGTGCCTTGGGCGAGCCTAAGGGGTGCCTCACAGCAAGGTGCCCCCAAGGTGCGCCTTTCAACAAGGTACAACCATGAAAAGGTGCGCCTTGTTTGTTTTATATTTTTTTTTCAAATACAAGTGGGAGGTAGGCAGCCCTTTCTATGGTTGCCAAAGTTGGCTGCAATTGAACTCGAAAAACTAGAATTTATTAAAAGTATGGTAGGAGAATACAAATTCTTGTTAGTTGTTGACTACTAGTGTTGCTCTGATAGTTCACTCGGTTATGTTTTAACATGGTTTTGTTAGTTTTAATATGTTATTTGATTTTATTTCTTACGTTACTAATTTATTTATTTATTTATGTATATTTTATTATTTTTATTTTTGTGTCTTGTTTTGTTCGGACGTGCGTCTTAAGTGCGCCTTGCCCCTCGAGCGATATGGACCCTTTGCGCCTCGAGTGCGCCTTGTGCCTTTGACTACCCAGCAATAATATTGGTAGGGTAGATGTTTGGGTCGATAAATGAAATTATATAAACTTCGAACATACTACTTTTGAATTTTTCTTATAAATAGTGTGAAGTACCTTTGCAAAATTGTAATTCTGTGCATATAGTTCCTATTGTATAATAGCTGTAAGACAATTATAACTTTGTAAGACATTGATAATTTTAAAGATGCATTTTTTGTTGATATCATATAAATTTCAGAATGCAGCAAGTACAATTTTAATCAAAAGGATTTCTATAATTAAGTAGGTTGATCCAATTTGAGGAATAGAAACCCAACTATGTGTTAAATGACTAGTATTCTTCTGGAAGCTGTAGTGTCGGATCAAATGGGAAAAATGACCAAATATGAAACTTGCTCTCCTTAAAATATAAAAACTGGCATTGCCATGGCCTGTGATGTTGTTGTTGCTCTTTCATTGGTTTAATGCTCCCATCCTCTTCATCATTGTTGTCGTCATCTCCATTGTTACCATTCCTGTCTCTTCTTTGTTTGTTGTTCTTTGGACTAAATGCTCTCCTCCTGCGTCTGCTGCTGTTCCAGGCTGCCACCGATATTTTTATCACTTGGATTGTCTTCCTCATGCTAGGTTTCATATAGCCTGTTTCATGATATCTGTACTTTCTCTGGACATGGAGACGTGGGACATTAAATCTAAAAATTCTCATAAATCTTCCAAACATCCTTATTCTCTTTCTATGACATGTTTTAGTTTGTAATTTACATTTTGAATTTCACAGAACTGTCAGTTTAGTAGCCCAATTCAGTTATAAGTTTTTTTTTTTCTTTCATTCTGTTAGGGCATTAAACAGGGTCCTTTGTTGCTGGAGTTTGGTTTGAGTGTCTCACAATAAATACCTAATAGGTGAATTTTGACATGATTAAATCTAAAATTCTCATAAATCTTTCAAACATCCTTATTCTCTCTTGAGTTTGTCTGAGATTAAGTTCAAGGTAAATATATTTTGTAAATTACAAATTAAGACACGTCACTTGAAAACTTCATGCTTCAGTTTATCTGGAACCGGTCTGACCCATTTGCTTTTTATATATTGCCTTTGGAGTGATTTGGTTCCTATATTACATTACCATCTGCATCACTTTGCCAGCTGGTTTTGTTTTAGTTGGCCATAAAAGATGGAACATGTTAAAATTTTCTGGCTTCTAGCATAAGAAGCTTTTTTAGCCTTCTATTATTGTATTCCCATTTGCTTTTTATATATTGCCTCTGGAATGATTCGTCCCTATATTACAGTACCATCTGCATCACTTTGCCAGCTGTTTTTATTTTATTTGGCCATAAAAGGTTGAACATGTTAAAATTCTCTGGCTTTTAGCATAATAAGTTTTTTTAGCCTTCTATTTGTGTTCTCCTTAATACAATACCTTTTTTTTAATATGATTTCTTTTTTACTTCTAAATTTTATTGCATGTTTGGCAAATGGAAAGTTAAAATGAAACTAGGTAACTAGTGCTAGTTTCCATTTACTTGCATGTTCCACAATGGGCCCATCAATAAAGTGCAAACTAGTTACCATCCAAAATGGATAGTCACGGAAACCCGTATGGAGCAATTATGACAATTGTTTATTAATTTTTTTTCGTTCCAAAATCAAACACCCTCCTTTAACCCCTCTATATAAATTATTTTATTATTATTGTCATCATTAATGAAAAAAATAGTTTCTACTTTCTAGCTAACAAACAGCATTTTCAATTGGAAACTCACCTTTCTTAAGATTTTTATGGTATCTAGAAACAGGCCTTTATATCTTTTTGCTCTTTAGTGTCGTTTAATTCTGCAATGTCAAGTGCCAGCCTTACGTGTGCACTGGAATTTAACCCTTGGTATGCATGCCATTTCATCCATATTCTTGGTAGATCCTAGTAATTTCCTAAATTGAATATCATGTTTTACCTCGATCTTTGGGCTCTTTATGCGCTTTTATTCTGCTAATGCAAGCCTTGCATGCACTCTGAAATTTAACAATTGGTATTCTCTCATCATTGCCGTTTCATCCATAGACGATAGATCCTAGTAGTTTCATCAAAAGTGAATATCATGTTTTACCTTCATCAGGTGACCGAAGTTATTTTCGTATTGGTTTAAATTGGTTGTTAATTTCTTCCAATGGTTTACCTGAATATCATGTTTTACCTTCATAAGGTGACCAAAGTTATTTTTGTCTTGGTAGATCCAATGGTTTGCCTGAATATCTTGTTTTATTGATTGGTTGTGTCATTTGTGGTTTGTCTTTGGATCTTCTACTTAAAATTGTTCTTGCTTCCTATGTTTTGATTGAACCTTGTTTTATCTATCGGTTTGACCATTTGTGGCTTGTCATTGATTATTCTACTTCAATTTTGATCTTGCTTCCAAATTGATGCTTTTGTGCATGGGGAATAAAAGCATATTGCAATCCGATTCATGAGTTCGAAAGAAAAATGCATATTTTGCACTATCGGTTAATAACGATATGATAGGCCGATATTCCTGTGATACCTACCGTTACTGATACTAGCCAACCAAATACCGATGTTGGTGGTAGAAAAATGGGTTGTAAAAGCATGTAAATGAAGAAATTTTGTTTATTGCAGATAAATCAATTTGGAAGTGTGACTGTTATTTCAAAACTACAAATCAATTTCATTCAATTTGTTTATTTCATTCAATTTCAGAACTACAAATAAATATCATACTTCTGAAATTATGTTTAAATACATTTTTATTTTTAATAATTAATTTTTTTTATACCAATTTTTTTTGATATTTTGATCAGAAATGGCCGATACTTTTCATAGTGATACTTCTTGATAAATAGGAAAGTAACGATTCTGATATCGAACCTTAAAAATTTGATAATACTTGTATTCTTATTTCTGCAGGATGATACTGCCAGACCTGCTCAAGCGCCCCAGGCAGGAGCTGGAAATCCCATCCGTCCTTGATCTGTTTAGACAGACCATTGTAGGGGGAGATCAAAGAGATTTTGTGCTTACAGGCCCTTTCAGTGGAAATGGCGATGTGAAACTTTATTCAGGTTGTATCAGTAAGAGACCTCATAAACTAGACTTCCATGTTTTTCCTATTTGAACTCGTTGTCTCACATTGCTAGCTCAAATTGCTAGAGTTGTCTTTTTCTTCAATGATCAAATGTTATCATTGAATGTTGTTGAAGAACTTAGCTACTAAGTTGCTATGTTCATTGCAAGATTACTCCACTAATATTAAGCGTACATGATCTAAGAGTTACATAGTACATAGGCATTATTCCAGCTAGGTTTGCTGAACTTTCAGTTTGGTAGGCAACTATAATTTATGGACTTAAACTTCTAATTGTTTACCTCAATTGGAGACTTCATTTGTTTTTCTTCTCAAAATTTTGGCAACTCATTTATCTAAGAAATTGCTAGTAAATATGCAATTATTTTACCAGCACTAAATAATATACTAACTGTGCCCTAATTAACCACATTCATGGGTTACAAATATACTGTTTTCTTCCGTCAAACACTTATAAATTTTTATGAATGATGATAGACTACAATTATTTTCTGCTGTCCTGTCAAATAGATAGATTACAATTATTTTAAAATTTAAATCAAGCAAGGTAATATAGTCGTACTATTCCTATGCAAGTATTAATACATAAATTTTCATATAGAGTAAAGAATTTTAACGAAATTGTGAAAAAAGTAACAAGTTTGGAAAATTTTCAATTTGGGTAACGAAACGACATCACTGATGGCGCATGCTGCTTTTCAGCAATGTTCTAAAAATCGCTACGCGGGGACGGTGCGCCAAGGGCCCGCCTAGCGCCTAGGCGGCGCCGAACTGATTTTTTTTTTAATATATATGTATATAGGTCTAACATATATATATATGTATGTCATATTTTACCATAACTCACACATGACAAGTTGGTTAGCTTGTGGGTTTAAGTTTAGAGTTGACTTAGGTCCTAGGTTCGAACTCTGTTGGAAGAGTTCATTTCTTTTTTCTTTTTTCTTTTTTCCTTTCCTTTGCTTTCCTTTCCTTTGCTTTCCTTTTCTTTTTCCTTTCATTTCCTTCCCTTTCCTTTCCCTCTCCCTCTCCCTCTCCCTCTCCCTCTCCGGTCCCTCTCTCCTCTCTCCTCTCCTCCCTCTCCCACCACCACCGCCTCCGCCACCACCACCAGCTCCACCACCGCCTCCACCACCAGCTCCACCATAGCGTCCACCGCCTCCACCACCGGCTCCACCACCACCACCACCGCCTCCACCGCCTCCACCACCGCATCCACCACCGGCTCCACCACCACCACCGGCTCCACCACCACCACCAGCTCCACCACCGCCTCCACCGGCTCCACCACCACCACCACCGGCTCCACCACCACCACCAGCTCCACCACCGCCTCCACCACCACCACCGGCTCCACCACCACCATCGCTGTCAGCAGAAGAACCACCACCACCGGCGGTAAGTTTTAGTTTATTTTTTTTTTTTGATTTTTTTTTTTGAAATTTTAAAATAGGGGCCGCCTAGCCCCGCCTATGGCCGCCTAGGTCCGCCTAGGGCCGCCTAGGCCCGTCTAGCGCCTAGGCCGGCTGCCTAGGGCCTTTTCGGTGCGGCCAGGGGCCGCCTAGCGCCTAGGCGCCGCCTAGGCCGATTTTTAGAACACTGCTTTTCAGGAGATTTTTCCTGACACATGCCATCACTGATGGCATTTCCTCTCTTGGAGATTTTGCCTTCGGCCACGCGCCATAACCCATGGCCCTTCTCGGGGCACCATCCCAGCCCACCCCCACCACACGCCATGAGGCGTGGCCTTTCTCTCGTCCTGCCCACCACACGCCATGAGGCGTGGCCTTTCCCGAGGCACCATCCCATCCCACCCCCACCACACGCTATGAGGCGTGGCCTTTCCCGCGTCCTGTCTGTTGGTCCATTCCATGGTCACACCCGATTTCGATAATAAACATGCACTTAAGTCAATACACAAAATATACAAACTGCTGCTAATCATTTCAGGGGATATGAAATCAATATCAACGGGCGTTGTACTGCATCAACAGAGCATAGACATTATCAAATCTGAAGTTGACTCATTTTATATTTTATTCTGTATTTTTACATTTTATTGAGTCTAGGATTTATTTTGTAAAATCAACTTAGTAATACTGGCTTAGGGTTATCCCAGTCCACATTTCCAAAAGCCTACCCATTTTCATCTATACATCTTTTACAAAATATTCCAAAATACTTTCTTACAAACTGTTTTGATAAATATTTCGAAAAATCCTTGACAGAACTCAAAACCGAGTTCGGCCCGAGTTCGGTCAATTTGAATTCAAATGTTAGTTGCCTCCAAATCTGCGAGCAACGTCTCTATGCGAAATATTTGCATCAGAACTCTGTCCGAACTCTGTCCGAGTTCGGTCTCAGAAAACATCTATAAATAGAAGAGAAATTTTCATTTCAAATCACTCATTGATTCTTCATCTTCTCTACTCTTCAAGTGTTTTCAAAAACGTTCTAAAGCTTTCAAATTATACATATACATCTCTTAGCCAAAAGCCAGTAATATCTTTGTTGATTTAGAGTTTTTGGTGTCCAAGAGTTGTAAAGAGGTCGTTCCAAGTTCAGAAACTATTCTGCTGTGGAGCCGGTCGGACGCTCGTCACCAAGCACGGTGTTGTGAAGTCGGTCGTGCACTTGTCACCAAGCACGGTATTGTAAGAGACTGCAAGCTCTCATTTAGCTTGTGCCATAGTGGATTAACATCGAGCAAGAGTACTCGAGACTGGATTAGTCCTCTCAGAGGGATACCAGTATACATCGCTGTGTCACTGAGTTTGATCTGTTTATCTCTTGCTGCATTTATTTACTGTCTCTTATTTTCTGCCTTAGTTAATTTTTAATTGGTGATTATTTTCCGCTGCACACACACTCTATTCACCCCCTCTAGAGGTGCTCAACGGTCCTACAATTGGTATCAGAGCAGGTTATATTTTTATATAACAAACCTCAGAGAGTATATATATGGCAGCCGTGAAATCAATATTCAACGGTGAAGGGCAATCCACAAATAGACCCCCACTGTTTGATGGTACTAATTATACCTATTGGAAAACACGGATGACTTTCTTCTTAAAATCTCTTGACTTTGATCTTTGGTCTATAGTCATTGATGGTTATAAGAAACCAGCACCCACAGTGGTTGAAGGCCAGCTTATAGACAAGCCTCATGACAAATACACTGAAGATGAAAAAGCTAAGGCTAGTCTAGATGCTCGTGCCATCAATGCACTATTCTGTGCAATTGACAAAACGGAGTTCAACAGAGTTTCAACCTGTAAGACGTCTCACGAAATTTGGAAACTTCTTGAGGTAACTCGTGAAGGTACTTCCCAAGTGAAGGAATCCAAAATTAGTAGACTAACACAGGAATATGAATCTTTCAAGATGAAACCCGGTGAGTCAATTACACAGATGTTATTCGTTTCCTTGATATAACTAATCCTCTGCAATCTCTTGGCAGAATTACAGCAATCATAAGAAGATCAGAAAAGTGCTGCGGGCTCTAACCAAGAACTGGAATCCAAAAGCCACAGCTATTATTGAAGGAAACGATCTCACCACTATGTCCTTGGAAACACTGATGGGCAAGCTCATGACCCATGAACTTGATTTGCAAGAGTTTGAAGAAGCAACACCAAAAGAATAATCTATTGCTTTCAAAGTTCAAGCAAAAAAATCAACATGCAATGACTCTGATGAAGAATCATCAAGTGGTGATGAACAAGCCCTACTTGTGAAGAATTTCAGAAAATTCCTAAAGTTTGAGAAATCAAGCAGAAGGAAGAGAGATGTCCAAGAAAACAATGAAGATGAAACTATTTGCTTTGGATGCAAGAAGACGGGGCACATGAAGAAGGACTGTCCAACTTCAAAGAAAAGCAGTCCATATGACAGATCAAGATCAAGCTGAAAAGCAACATCCGGTCGAAAGTATGCCAACACAAGTATCTGGCATGAAAGTGATGCCAGTGATACAGAAGAAGAAGACAGACCCTGCGGCAATGCCAATGTCTGTCTTATGGCATTTGATAAGGTATCTTCAAACCCTCTGTATGATGATTTTACTTTCGATGAATTAGAAAATACTTTTAGCGAATTACTTGAAGATCACAAAACTGTGCTTGACAAGTATAAGCAATCTCGAAAAGAGATTAAGGCATACACAATCGAGTTAGCTAGACTGTCCAATCTTATTGAAGATATTAAAGAGACATCTACTACCGGTAACACGGAAGAGATAGCCAAACTCAAGGTAGACTATCATGAGGCTATCCTCAAGATCGAAAAGAAAGAAAGAGACTATGTCAAGATGCAAGAATTATATGACATAGAGAAGAAGAAGCACTTAGTTACAGAACAGAGACTCTCAGATATGACTGCTAGATATGAAGAGTCTATTGCGATTTCTAAAAAGTTAAAAATCAAGTTAGGCAAACAGGCAATACCTGTGACACAGCCTAAGTTTAGTCCTAATGCTAAGCATACACTAAGAGGACTAAAAATAAGAAAGCACAGAAGAAACACGACTATCATCATGCTTTCACTTATAGATTCTCCAAGAAACCAAACAAGCATGTAAACATAGTTTTGACCACATCTGATTCTAAACTTACTTGCACTTATTGTGGCACGCATGGACACATATCACAGTATTGTTTGGCAAGGAAGCTTGTTGACAATCACACTTTATTCTGGAGACCTAAAACTAATCAGAAAGGACCCTTCAGTAAATGGGTACCAAAGGATTCATCTACTTGTCTTGTAGGTGGACCCTCAATCCTCTCATGCTAAAAGCAAATGGACCCTCGATAGCGGATGTTCGCGACACATGACCGGTGATGCATCTTTGTTCACTACGCTATTGATGAAGAAAGAAGGATATGTCTCATTTGGAAATAATTTGAGAGGTGATATTATTGGTAATGGTACTGTAGGTATTTCTCCTTATCCTGTAATAAAAGACGTTTGTCTAGTAACAGAATTGAAACATAACCTACTAAGCATAAGTCATTTGGCTGATAACGGTTATGGTATCAATTTTGTGAAAGATAAATGTACCATATATGATATGTCATCTGGTATATGGTATCAATTTAGTATCAATTTTGTGAAAGATAAATGTACCATATATGATATGTCATCTGGTGATCCCGTATATAAAGGGATTAGAGAAGACAATATTTATGTTTTCTTTTTGGAGAATACTGTAGGTATTTCTCCTTATCATATAATAAAAGACGTTTGTCTAGTACAAAATTGAAACATAACCTACTAAGCATAAGTCATTTGGCTGATAACGGTTATGGTATCAATTTTGTGAAAGATAAATGTACCATATATGATATGTCATCTGGTGATCCCGTATATAAAGGGATTAGAGAAGACAATATTTATGTTTTCTTTTTGGAGAATACTAATAATGCAGGTAGATGCCTAGTAGCTAATCTAGATGAAAGCTGGCTATGGCACATGAGACTAGGACATGCAAATATGGATACTATCTCACGACTCAGTACTAAAAAGTTGGTGAAAGGACTCCCTGAAATTCCATTCAAGAGAGATATGGTATGTGTTGACTGTGAAAAGAATAAAGCACATAGATCCACTTTTAAATCCATCAACGCTGTAAGTACTTCCAGACCTTTGCAGTTAATTCATATGGATTATTTGGACCTAGTAAAGTCGCTAGTCTTGGCGGTAAGCTCTACGCTTTTGTTATTGTTGATGATTTCTCTCGATTTACTTGGGTTTACTTTTTATCAAACAAAAGTGATGCTATTTTTGAATTTCAAATATTTTGCAAAAAGGTACAAAACGAAAAAGGCTTCATGATTACTCGTATCCGAAGTGATCATGGTGACGAATTCGTAAATTCTGATTTCAAAAAGTTTTGTGATGATAGTGGATATTACCATGAATTTTCTTGTCCTAGAACTCCCCAACAGAATGGTGTTGTGGAGCGGAAGAATCGTACTCTAAGCGAAATGGCTAGAGTCATGCTGAATCAGCATAATCTTCCTAAGTATTTTTGGGCAGAAGCTGTTAATACAGCCTGTCATGTTTTGAATAGGGTGTTAATTCGACCAATATCGAAGAAAACCCATATGAGCTTTGGTTTGGAAGGATTCCAAACATTTCTTATTTTAAAGTTTTTGGATGTCGCTGTTTTATCCTGAACACCAAGAATAACTTGGGTAAGTTCGACTCTAAAGCAGATGAAGGGATATTTCTCGGATATGCTGCTAAGAGTAAAGGATATAGGATTTTCAATAAAATATCTATGATTGTTGAAGAATTAATGTTACTTTTGATGAGCTGAATAGTCACAGATCTAGCGACAGTGATGATGAAGATACACATGCAAAGACTGAGAAGAATTCTGTGGAAGATCTGACCCAAAAGTCTGATCCATTAAAATTCTTGTCAGATCATCCAGAAACACTCATTATAGGTGATGTATCTAAAGGTGTAAGTACACGTTCCTCTCTTAAAGATTCAGATATAGCAGCAAATGTAGCATTCATTTCTCAAATATAACCTAAGAATATAGATGATGCTTTTTCTGATGAGTTTTGGATTCATGCCATACAAGAGGAACTAAATCAATTTGAGAGAAACCAAGTTTGGGAACTCGTTCCTAACCTATTGGTCAATCGATAATTGGTACCAAATGGGTGTTCCGAAATAAACTCAGTGAAGATGGACAAGTTCTACGCAACAAAGCACGTCTAGTGGCACAAGGTTATAATCAAGAAGAAGGAATTGATTATGATGAGACTTATGCTCCCGTTGCTAGATTAGAAACCATCCGCATGTTTTGTGCATTTGAATGCTTTAATGATTTTAAATTATTTCAAATGGACGTGAAAAGTGCATTTTTAAACGATTTTTTAAAAGAGAAATTTTGTGAAACAACCTCCTGGTTTTGAAGATTTTCAAAAATCTGATCACGTCTTCAAGCTTAAGAAAGCACTATATGGACTCAAACTAGCACCTCGTGCTTGGTATGAACGCCTAAGTGGCTTCTTACTTGATAATGGTTTTTCAAAAGGAAAAGTTGATACTACTTTGTTTATCAAATCTTTGAATGATGATATTCTCCTTGTGCAAATTTATGTAGATGACATAATATTTGGTTCTACTAACGAAAAATTTTGTCAAGATTTTGCTAAGTGTATGCAGAGTGAATATGAGATGAGTATGATGGGAGAGCTAAACTTCTTCCTAGGACTACAGATCAAACAGCACTCAAAAGGAACGTTCATCAACCAAGCTAAGTACACGAAGGACATACTGAAAAAGTACGACTTCGAAAACGTAAAGCCAATTGGGACTCCTATGGCTACATCTACAAAGCTTGATTCTGATGAAAGGCAAACCCGTCGACCAGCGTAAGTATCGAGGTATGATTGGTAGTTTATTATATTTAACTGCTAGTCGTCCTGATATAATGTTCAGTGTTTGCATTTGTGCACGTTATCAGGCAAATCCTAAGGAATCACATCTAAGAGCCGTTAAGCGTATCTTCCGATACCTTAAAGGAACTTCTACAGTTGGCTTATGGTATCCTAAAACCAAATCCTTTGACCTGATAGGTTATTCGGATGCGGATTTTGCGGGATGCAAAGTGGACCGTAAAAGTACCAGTGGCACATGTCATTTTCTAGGAAAGGCCTTAGTCTCCTGGTTTAGTAAAAAGCAAAATTCTGTAGCATTATCAACTACTGAGGCTGAGTATATCGCCGCAGGTCGTTGCTGTGCTCAAATTTTGTGGATGAAACAAACCTTGGAAGACTATAATCTGCACTACACTAAGATTCCTATATATTGTGACAACACTAGCACTATAAATCTGACTAAGAACCCTATTTGTCACTCACGCACAAAGCACATAGAGATACGACATCATTTTCTACGTGATCATCAACAACACGGGATATCTGTTTAGAATTTGTTGACACAGATCATCAACTAGCAGACATATTCACAAAACCATTGGCTGAAGATCGGTTTAACACATTGAGGCGTGAGCTCGGTATACTTGAATTTTCAGATTCATAATGTAATAAGGTAGTTAATTTTATTTTACAACTTGAAACTTTGACATTTACTTAACTGAAATTATTTTTGGGTACAAGCCTAAAAAGGGTCTGTCTGTCAGTCACCACGACTACGGTCGAAGCGAAGCGGTACTTAAGAGTTCTCCGGTGAACCTCCGTTAGCTGGGACAGAACCCCTACAGTTAACCCATTAATTGTACGTTACTAAATACAAAGTCAAAAGTCATAAAACTAAATTTTAACCACCAGAACTGCATTTATTGTCTCGGGAATGCAAGTAGCCGAACTCGGGCCGAACTCTGACCGAGTTCGAGCCGAATTCGGGCCGAGTTCGGTCGGCGCTGTTATGTTTCCAGAAACAAACAACCGGCCATAACCCCTTTATATATCCCTCTTCATCTCCTCTTTTTTACTCACCAACTCGAGAAAACTTCTCCTTCCACCTACAAACACTTTCCTACTCCTTAGCAAGCATTCTAGGTGATCTGGTGGGCTACCCAACTTCTTGTTCTTCCTCCTCTCTAAAGGTAATATACTTCCTTTCCTTCTATCTTTTGCACGACCATTAGGCTCAGAGGATTATGACTCAACCCTATTCCCCGACAAAGAATTCTCTGACCTTTGGTTCGACTCTTTTTCCGGACGTAGACTTTGTTATGGAGCTTTTGTTAATTTCACAATCTTTTTTGAATATGCTCCTACTTTCGATAATCTAGGCTATCGAGATTTCTTCGAAGTGGCCGAAAATATTTTTGACAATGCTGTCAGGATGTTTTACTGCAACTTGCAAGTAAAATTCAATGACAACTTTTATTCTTGCGTTGCTGGGCAAGAATTAGAGTTCAGCGCTACTGACATTAGTGAATTCTTCCATGTTCCTGATGTTGGTGCTGCTTTGGTGGACATTAACCATGTCCAATTTCTAGAGGATGTCACCCTTGCCTCTTTCAAGGAACTTATTTGTCATCCCAACCCCGTTCCTCGGAGAGTATTTTCTAAGAATCTAAACCAGAACTTTTATGAACTCCATCGATTTATTTTCTCTGTTCTCCTTCCTAAGAAAGGATCTACCGACGAGATCACTTTCTTAGAACTCTCCGCCATGTATCACATTCACTTTGGAATTCCTCCTCGACTCCCATTGAGCTCACCAGATCCCGCAGATACCCTGCTCCACCTCTGCCACCTGGTGCACAGCCTGCTCCAGATATCGGTGCCGAGGCTCCTCCTCCTGATGCTGCTCCTGCTCCAGCCCCTGCTCCGGGATTTGATCCAGGCTTCTATCAGAGATTTGATGACTTTATGGCTCTTTCGGCACGACGTCATCAATCTTATGTCGACTCGGAGTTTCGCCACATCTACCAGGCTCAGGTGTTGCGAAACGGGATTGCTGATCTCCATTGGAGTCTTGCTCATGATCCAGCTCATCCTGTCACCATACTACCTCACCCAGGCTTCACTGGTCCTAGGTTCGGAGATGAGGCATCTTTTTCTTACTTCGATCCTACTGCTGCTTATTTTCCACCTGATGCTCCTGGCGGTGATGACGCTACTTTGTGACGAGGATTCAGCTGATGGTTATGGATAGGAGTTAGTTGATGATTTTATGCCATGTTGTAGTTTTTTTTTGTCTAAACTTTTTAGTTAAACATTTTATGCTTTGCACTTTGTAGTGAGACATTTTTTTATTCCAGCACTTCCATTTTAGTACTAGTTATCTGTCTCTGTTGTGTTTATGGTACTTTATCATTTCACTTTGTCTGTTGTTTTTGTTGGCTTCACACATTACGGGGGAGCCAAGTTCATTTTTATATTGACAAAGGGGGAGAATGAGTACCAAATACCAAAACAAAAGCATTCAAACAAACAAAATCAAATCATCCTTTGCTCAGGTATTTATTTGTTATTTTTTTAAGATATATTTTGGTATAGACTCAAGTTTGTCAATTATCAAAATGGAGGACATTGTTGGCCCATTCCATGGTTACACCGATTTCGATAATAAACATGCACTTAAGTCAATACACAAAATATACAAACTGCTGCTAATCATTTCAGGGGATATGAAATCAATATCAACGGGCGTTGTACTGCATCAACAAAGCATAAACATCATCAAATCTGAAGTTGACTCATTTTATATTTTATTGAGTTTATGATTTATTTTGTAAAATCAACTTGGTAATACTGGCTTAGGGTTATCCCAGTCCACATTTCCAAAAAGCCTATCCATTTTCATCTATACATCTTTTACAAAATATTCCAAAATACTTTCTTACAAACTGTTTTGATAAATATTTCGAAAAATCCTTGACAGAACTCAAAATCGAGTTCGGCCCGAGTTCGGTCCGAACTCTGCCCGAGTTCGGTCAATTTGAATTCAAATGTTAGTTGCCTCCAAATCTGCGAGCAACGTCTCTATGTGAAATATTTGCATCAGAACTCTGCCCGAACTCTGTCCGAGTTCGGTCCCAGAAACACCTATAAATAGAAGAGAAATTTTCATTTCAAATCACTCATTGATTCTTCATCTTCTCTTCTCTACTCTTCAAGTGTTTTCAAAAACGTTCTAAAGCTTTCAAATTATACCTATTCATCTCTTAGCCAAAAGCCAGTAATATCTTTGTTGATTTAGAGTTTTTGGTGTCCAAGAGTTGTAAAGAGGTCGTTCCAAGTTCAGAAACTATTCTGCTGTGGAGCCGGTCGTGCGCTCGTCACCAAGCACGGTGTTGTGAAGTCGGTCGTGCACTTGTCACCAAGCACGGTGTTGTAAGAGACTGCAAGCTCTCATTTAGCTTGTGCCATAGTGGATTAACATCGAACAAGAGTACTCGAGACTGGATTAGTCCTCTCAGAGGGATGTATACTGTGTCACTGAGTTTGATCTCTCTATCTCTTGCTGCATTTTTTACTGTCTCTTATTTTCTGCCTTAGTTAATTTTTAATTGGTGATTATTTTCCGCTGCACACACACTCTATTCACCCTCCCTCTAGAGGTGCTCAACGGTCCTACACTGTCCACCACACGCCATGAGACGTGGCCTTTCCCACCGCTGACACACTGACACGCCTGCACACGCATTCCACCACCCATAACACTCCATTACTCATGGAGCACCACTCATGACACTCCATCATGAATCATGACACTCCATTACTCATGGAGTACCACTCATGACACTCCATCACTCATGACGTGCCACCCATGACACTCCATCTTATGGCGCGCCCGGCCTCTGCAGTACCCAAACCCCCCAGCACGCCATGAGAAATGTAGTTTCGTTATCCAAATTGAAATTTTCTCAAACTTGTTACTTTTTTCACAATTTCGTTAAATTTTTTTACTCTATATAAAAATTTATGGTATTAATATCGTATTGTTTTTTTAACCACCTAGGTTCGTTTTCTACTTTAACCAACGTCCCAACTTGTAATTCTCGTCCGTTTCCTTCTATCCATACATTCACTCAAATAGTTTAGTGTGCCGACGATA
>JANAVB010034617.1:5480254-5482754 GCA_029216955.1 Iris pallida | reverse complement strand
CGCATAGTGTGCAGGGATCGAAGTCCAACTCCGCCTTTCTTCTTTCGGTTGACATAACTCTGCCCAGGCTATTGCGTGCATTCTTCCCCGCCATCTGAAGTCGTTACACTGTTTATCCAATTTGTCGATGGTGGACAACGGAAGCATGACAGATTGGAGCCAAAAGCTCGCAATGGAGGATATCACCGATCGAACTAATTCGATTCTGCCATCGAATGACAAGATCTGTGCAGGGATCGAAGTCCAACTCCACCTTCTTCTTTCGGTTGACATAACTCTGCCCATGCTGTTGCGTGCATTCTCCCCGCCATATGAAGTCATTACACCATTTATCCAATTTGTCGATGGTGGACAACAGAAGCATGACAGATTGGAGCCAAAAGCTCGCAATGGAGGATATTACCGATCGAACTAATTCGATTCTGCCGTCGAATGACAAGTTCTTCGCCTGCCAGCCCTCTATACGCCTTTGAGCAAAATCCAATATGCTTGAGCATTCAGTAGCTTTCACATAATTAATCGACAAGGGTATGCCCAGGTATTTTACTGGCAAAACTCCTCTGGCTATCCCAATCGTGGCTGCCTTCTCCTCCTGTTGAGGACACCATTTGCTAAAGAAAATCGTGCTTTTGTCTTTATTCAATTGAAGCCATGTCATCTTGTCGAATTGCTCCATAATCCTACTTAGAGTGTTATTCCCAACATTGGATGGAGTCATGAAAGCTAGTGTTTGCCATTAAAATCTTTGAATTGCAATTTCAATTACAAACAGAATAGTGTTACAATGTAGCACTTAGATGTAGTCCTAGGAGTACATTTTTGTTTTTATCTGGGTCCTGTGTCAATGGAGCGAGTGGTAATGCGTTGACTCGTTGACGATCTGACAACGTTTTTCGATTCTCTGAAGGTCTGGGTTGCTCTGGATGCCGGAGCTTGCAGAGGAGAAGAAGAAGTTGCAGTGTCTCTTCCGATCTCTGTGTGTAACTCTGATGATCTGGTTACCTCTGTCTTTGACGGTGTATGCCTGTATATGTCTCTGCCTGTGTGTATGTGAGAGGAGGAAATGATCCCTCTATTTATAAGCAGCATGTTGGGCTCATACGCGCACATGTAGGATGCGCTTGTACGTGGAAACGCCACGTGGCTGATGCTGGCGGGAGAAGAGCGCATGGATGACGCGCCATGATTTGTGGGTTGAATCCTTCATGCTGCATTTGTGGCTGGCACGTGGCAGTGGAGAGGATCTTTCTGTTGCTGAGATCTTGGGTGGTTAGCACCCCTTCATAGGCTGAACTGAGTCAAAGGACACGTGGCGTACGTCCATGGCTCAAAGATCTCGAATTTAGTGGAGAAGGATCTGATGAGCTGCGCCTGGAATCAGGCGCATGAGGAGACTTAGCTCTTAATCTTTTGGAATCACGAACCAGTCTGGGCGCATGGCTTTAGAGGCACATGCGGGACTTCAGTAGCATGGCCGGGGAGGCACATGCGGCGACTTGACTTCTGTGATCAGAACTAAGTCAGAGACGCATGGCTTTTGAGGCGCATACAGATCTTCGGACGCACGGCTGCGGAGGCGCATGCGAGTGGTTGGTCGGCCACGTGGCTTGTAACCGTCAGAGGAAAGTAATGATGACGCTGACGTCAGCGACGCTTTATTTTCTGCAGAAAGATGTCAACTGTTCAGTCCTCGGGGGACGTGTGCCAACTCTGTAACTTTCGTATTAATTGCTTGGTGGGTGACGAGCCGAAGTGGGCGCATCGATTTGTACCCCACTAGGCGCATAGGTCCGTGTTCACCAGGATGTATGGATCTGTGCTTTGTTGGACACATCCATACGGGACGCTTGGTGCTGATAGGCGCGTCTGTATGATGCGCGGTATCTGACCGACGCATCTGTTGCATGACGCATCTTTCATTGGTCCGACTGTTGTGTTCTTCAAGTGCTTTAAATAGCCGTTTTGACTTGGCTAAATTCATCCTCGTAAATGCAAGTTCATTGCACTAACTTCGGGAAGCTTGCCACTTGGCGCATGGGTTTGATTTGCCTTGGCCTATAAATAGCGACAATTTGAGAGAGTTTTGTTGTCTCTCCCTTGACTTCTCGACGAAGATGAACTTCTTTGCCCGAGTATATTCTGTTGCCAAGACACTCCCCAGGGTGAAGATGCGTCGAGTCGTCTTCGTATGCACTCGTGAAGGTGACTGTTACATCCAAAAGTCGGGCTCGCAGGGTCCCGATGCAAGCCGAAGGTGCCTGTTGCATCCAAAGATCGGGACGCTCGAGTCCCGTCTCCGTTATGCCGGAAGAGCCGCAGATCGGAATTGCGGTGCTCTCCTCTTCCTTGGGCTTTGGAGAGCTCTTCCTCCTGCTAGAGTGGGGTTGATCGCCCGCTCTTGTTATGCTCAAAGCTGCTCCTTTAGCCAAAACACTTGATCGGATCGAAGTGGAGCGCATATGCTGAGACTTCGTGATGCGCCTAACTGAGATGCTGAAGA
>JANAVB010034617.1:5332893-5434552 GCA_029216955.1 Iris pallida | reverse complement strand
ATGTTGGTAACGTTTGTTTCAGCTTTCGGAGACAGTTGTGATGACTTGGACTTTTTGGCGTACCAGTTGACGGTACTTTATTGGTTCTTCGCGCTGCCACTAGGCAAGTATACCTTGCCTCCCCCTTCAATTTATTTACATGCATATTTCTATTATCATATAGTTTTACTAGTTGGTTATACTTGTGATTTGTATGTCGTACATGCTAGTATAGCTATAGTCCTTATACATGGTTAGTCTTGTTAGTTCATATTGGATTGGTTCTCTCGTGTGTCATGATTGGGTCGTGTCGTGTCTTCACCTGTGTCTTGACTGAGTCGTGTCTGTAAGTATGAGTGAGTGAACTGCTATTCCTTTGTCTTTTTCACAACCTGCGAGTCCACACACGGGGCGAGGGTTGCCTTTGCACCTGCGAGTCCACAATCGGGGTGAGGGTGACTTGTCTTGAAACTGACCTGCGAGTCCACATTCGGGGCGAGGGTTGGTTTTCCATTGATCTACCAGCAGTTCATTTATGCATACTTGATTCCGTGTCCGTGTTCATAGTTACCTGTCAGTAGCCACTTGTCAGTTTCCTGTCTAGTTCTTGTTTATAACCAGTATATATTATTGCATGATTAAACTGTTAGATAGGCATGTTTTATGTATCTTGCTAGTCCTTTGAGGACCTGATGATCTCTTCAGGTTTAGCGATTGCATGGAGTTAGTTAGTAGAGCGAGATGGTGGAGGATTACGATCTATGATACAGGTATCTGTTTGTGTTATTTCTTTATTATCTTTTCGTGCTTTATATTCAGTACCATGATATACTCTGCTTATTTATAGACTCATATCATTCTTAGAGTCTAATCGAACAAGATGCTAATGGGCTGCAGACCATGACCCATACTTGTTCTTTCTTGTTTTACAATATTCATGTGGATTGAGATATGGTTTAGATTAGATATGATACCCATGACCTTGACAGCTTATACGTACTCGAGTCGGGCTGGAGTCCGCTCGATACGTAGCTGGCTTGCTCACGAGCTCGCGTCCGAAAAGCGGGTGTGGGTCGTGACAAATTTTTTTGGTGGCCCATGCAGGTCATAGCATATCGTACCGGTTACGTAACTGTACTGGTACGAGCCTGCGACTTTGACTAAACCTTAGGAATCTCAATCCACTCTGCTTTGAAAAATTGCCTAGAAATTTCCCTACGTCCTTGAAACTCCATATTTACCCTCGATTATACTTCCTTGCTTTCCGTACCATTGATTCTCGTCCCTTTTACTTCGAGGTGACGAACGATCGTGCTATCTAGGATTTATCAGAAATTCTTAAACTATAGTATAATATTGTTTGACTATTGAATGTTTGGTTGCTTATACATATGGGGGATTATAGATGTCGTATGCCTAGATATCTGCCGGTATAATTGTTAGTAACTAGTTAGAAGACCATAAGATTCTAGTGACCTTGTTTGAGGAGTAGTGTGATCAAAGGTGGGTAGAAGTCCTCGAGATTTCGTAGTTACCAAAATTGCTAGGGGAAGGTTGTAAACTATTTTTGAGGAGTTAAATTTAAGGAGATTTAGATAATAGTAGACTTCCTTTTGAATTTTAGGAATAATTAGAAATTAGAATTTCGAGGACGAAATTATTTTTAAGATGGGTAGATTTGTAGCTCTCCTTCCTGGAATTTTGAAATATTTTTTAATTTTTTAATTTGATTTAAATAGTGATTTTAGAATATTATAAATAATTATTTAGTTAAGTACAAGACGACTAGGAATCATGGCACAGATAGTGCAGTAGCGTGCTTTGACTAGTGTTTAGCCATGGTAGGAGAATGCAAAGCCATATGAGTGTCCTAACTAGGAAAACCAGATTAAGTTGTGACTCAACCCCCACTGATGAACTATTTAGTTATTAATTAAATATATTGTTTTTAGATGACCCGATTGTACCAACTCAGCCAGAACTGGACCCAAACCGCATCCAAGCCCTTGTAGGTATGTAGTGAGACCAAGGACAACCATGTAGGCATATTTTATATGTGTACAAAATTTCCTAAATTATTTTAGGTATTGATGTGCATTTTTAACTATCTAAATATTTGTACAAAATTTGGTATTTTATTATTAATTATTGTTTTACAATATTTGTACAATTTTCTGGACCCGGATAAGGGTGAGTAGTATGGACTCACCAAACCACCAGTTAAGTATTATTTTTATGGTGATTGAATAAATATATTTATTACCAATAGATATTATGATTATTAGTTATTTGAATATTTATATATATATGTGTTTGTATTATAAATAAATGTATAGTGTATATATATATATATAAAATATATATGTAAAAGAGTGTAGTTTATATATATATAATATATATATATGTATAGATGTATAGTGTATATATATATATATATATATATATATATATATATATATATATATATATATATATATATATATATATATATATATATATATATATATATATATAATATGTATAAATGTGTAGTGTATAGATATATATATAATATATATATGTATTAGTGTTTAATAAAAGAGTAGAATAAGAAACAACATAGGCTAGCCCAGCCCACAAGCCCATAGGACGGGCCCAGACCATACCTTGCAGCCAACCCAGCCTATCGGACTAAGCAGAGACCCCGACCATGTTAAACCCAGCTATATATCTGGTACATATAGAGAGCGAACCGAGAGAGAGGTTTTGTTTTGGACTTGGGATAAGAGAACAGAACACTACAAACCAAGCTGGTCCAGCCCACGAAATCCCCTCAGCCCAGGGAACTTCACGCAGCTGCTCGGGCTAACCGAGTAGTCCCGAGCCTTAGTTTTTACAGAATAGTTGTTCGTATATATATATCCGTATGCATGGAGAGAAGAGAGTTTCGCACGAAACCCTAGATCAAACCGCCGCCACCCTTCTCTCCATCCTTGTGCGACCACCAGGGCGTACCCCGCGCGCGCGCGCACCGCCCTGGGTCGCCGCCGGCCGGTCATGGACGCCGCACGTACGCGCGTGCGCGAGTAGGAGCAACAGCAGCAATGGCAAATTCTACCCTACTTCGCGACGAGCTTTCTCCCTCCACGTTCCATGAATCCTCGAACCAATTGCGCAGGTATACTCCCAACCTATACGGCTCCGTTTCTCTGCAAGTAGAATATGTTAATTCGTAGTACCCGCGACAAGAATCGATTCCCAAAATCGAGAAAAATCTCGAAATTCTGAGTATAGAGACTGTCCCAAAGTCCCCAATTTGAGTCTCGATTTCTTGCAAACCAGTGATCGAATTCGAAATCCACCTGAAGGTGTTTATTAAAAACATATAGGGCTAGAAAATTCCAGTCGGAAGTTTGTAGAAATTTGCTTTGTACAGAGAAATAAACACATGTAAACTTCGTCAAAAACCTGTTTTAAAAACATTGAAAACCATCCACACGACGTGCGTCCCGCCATTCCGGGCAATGTGGTCGCGAACCGAAAGCATTGAAAGCTGCATAACGGCTTCGTGGTCGTGTGGGCTTTGGCGGAATTCAAATTGGTCGCGTGTGCACGACGAATTTGATGCGTATCCGTCAAAATTCACCGTATCGTGCACGTTACAAATTTTTCAATTACTCTGTGCACATTCGTCAGATCGAGATGAAACTTACGCCAACAGGACCGTATCATTTTTCTGGTCCTGCATGCCAAGTTTGGTCCGATTCTGAGACTGTTGATAAAATTGTCGTTTTGCGGGCCCCACAGTCCCACTCAATGGGCGATTTTGTGCACGGCCCACCGGAATCCAACTCTGGACATACGGTTGGGTTCGTATCGGAAAACTGGATCCGTAGACATATAATTTGACGACTTTAGAGACTATTGACCCTGGCACGCTTTTCGGTGCAAAGCGGGTCCAACGACGGACACCGTTTTTGCCCGAAATTACCGTTTTGCCCCTGTGTCCAGAATTGGACTTAAGGACAGACAATCCTAGCTAATTTGACTATTCTGAGAATGTTGGTAACGTTTGTTTCAGCTTTCGGAGACAGTTGTGATGACTTGGACTTTTTGGCGTACCAGTTGACGGTATTTTATTGGTTCTTCGCGCTGCCACCAGGCAAGTATACCTTGCCTCCCTCTTCAGTTTATTTACATGCATATTTCTATTATCATATAGTTTTACTAGTTGGTTATACTTGTGATTTGTATGTCGTACATGCTAGTATAGCTATAGTCCTTATACATGGTTAGCCTTGTTAGTTCATATTGGATTGGTTCTCTCGTGTGTCATGATTGGGTCGTGTCGTGTCTTCACCTGTGTCTTGACTGAGTCGTGTCTGTAAGTATGAGTGAGTGAACTGCTATTCCTTTGTCTTTCCCACAACCTACGAGTCCACACACGGGACGAGGGTTGCCTTTGCACCTACGTGTCCACAATCCGGGCGAGGGTGACTTGTCTTGAAACTGACCTGCGAGTCCACATTCGGGGCGAGGGTTGGTTTTCCATTGATCTACCAGCAGTTCATTTATGCATACTTGATTCCGTGTCCGTGTTCATAGTTACTTGTCAATAGCCACTTGTCAGTTTTCTGTCTAGTTCTTGTTTATAACCAGTATATATTATTGCATGATTAAACGGTTAGATAGGCATGTTTTATGTATCTTGCTAGTCCTCTGAGGACCTGATGATCTCTTCAGGTTTAGCGATTGCATGGAGTTAGTTAGTAGAGCGAGATGGTGGAGGATTACGATCTATGATACAGGTATTTGTTTGTGTTATTTCTTTATTATCTTTTCGTGCTTTATATTCAGTACAATGATATACTCTGCTTATTTATAGACTCATATCATTCTTAGAGTCTAATCGAACAAGATGCTAATGGGCTGCAGACCATGACCCATACTTGTTCTTTCTTGTTTTACAATATTCATGTGGATTGAGATATGGTTTAGATTAGATATGATACCCATGACCTTGACAGCTTATATGTACTCGAGTCGGGCTGGAGTCCGCTCGATACGTAGCTGGCTTGCTCACGAGTTCGCGTCCGAAAAGCGGGTGCGGGTCGTGACATACTATTAACCCTCGTCCCTAGTGTGGACTTGCAGGCTAGCATCACCCTCGTCCCTAGTGTGGACTCGCAGGTGTGTACCAATAACTACTAACCCTCGTCCCTATTGTGGACTCGCAGGTTAGCTTCAAGGTTCAAGACACGAAGGCACGACTCAATCAAGGCACGACCAATAAGACACAAGGCTAACTGTGAACACGGTCTACAAGTCAATGGTACCAATATATGAACAGGATATGAAAGATACATATCAATAATATAGAAAACTGGATAATAAATAAAGACAGTGCATGTAAATAAAGCTGTGTAGAAAGGCAATGTATACTTGCCTGGGGGTTGTACGAAGAACCAACAATGTAACTCCAATCAATAAGTCAGAAAGTCCAAGTCATCACAACTGTCTCCGAAAGCTGAAATAAACATTACCAACGTTCTCAGAATAGGCAAATTAGCTAGGATTGCATGTCCTTAAGTCCAATTCTGGACACAGGAGCAAAACGGTAATTTCGGGCAAAAACGATGTCCGTCGTTGGACCCGCTTTGCACCAAAAAGCGTGCCAGAGTCAAAGGTCTCTAAAGTCGTCAAACTATATGTCTACGGATTCGTTTTTCCGATATGAACTCAACCGTATGTCCAGAGTTGGATTCCGGCGGGCCGTGCACAAAATCGCCCGTTGAGTGGGACCGTGGGACCCGCAAAACGACGTACGATTCAACTGTCTCAGAATTGGACCAAACTTGGCATACAGGACCAGAAAAACATACGGTCCTGATGGCGCAAGTTTCATCTCGATCTGACGAGCATGCACAAAGTAATTGAGAAATTTGCAAAGTGCACGATACGGTGAATTTTGACGGATACGCATCAAATTCGTCGCGCACACGCGACCAATTTGAATTCCGTCAAAGTCCACACGACCACGAAGTCGTTACACAGCTTTCGATGCTTTCGGTTCGCAACCACGTCGTCCGGATTGGCGGGACGCACGTCGTATCGGACAATTTCATTGATTTTAAAATAGGTTTTTGTCAAACTTTGGAATCGGATTTCTCGACGCACAGTCAACGAAATCAGATTCTACAAAAAGGGATACGAAGCCCTATAGGTTGTCTAGGACTGTCATTAACTAATTTTTAAATGTGGTGCACGAGTTGATCGGAATCGATCCTCGAATCAGGAAATCTAAACTGTTTTCTAACTGTTTTATCAACGGTTTTTTGTTGATTTTTGGATCGATTTTATATCGATTCCGTTTCGATTAGTTCGAAACAAACCATTGGTGTCAAAGACCTATATGTTGGGTTTCCAACGCATATTTCGGTTTGAAAAACGACAAAGGGACAAGAGAGAAAGCTTACTAAGAAGTTGCGGCTGGACGGTTTGCTGTTGTCTGTTCGTTGCACGCGCGCTCCAGCGTTCGGCCGGCTCCGGCACACGGCGACGATTCTCGGCGGTCCAGGGTGGCCGCCCATGTGCTGGGGTGGCGACGCGGCGGAGTTAGGGTTAGCTGTTCTCCCATTTCTCTCGATCTCTCCGCTTTTAAACAGCAGGGGCGGGGTCGGTTATACGAAGCTGGGCTGGAATTCCCACCCGCTCGGTTTGCACAGTTTTGGGGTGTTCGTTGGTTCTTAGCTCGGGAAGCAGGGCTCGAGCCTGCTGCTTGGCCTGGGCTGAGGCTAAGGCTGAGGGGCTGGGGTCTGTTGGGAGAGTTCGGGCTGAGCCTGTGGGCTCGGCTGGATTGTTTTCATTTTATTAATATTTCTTCTATTACTCTATATATATATTTCTATATACACTCACACGTATATATATATATATATATATATATATATATATATATATATATATATATATACGCCTACATAAAATCTATTTATATATATATATACACACATACACACATATAATATATATATATATATATATATATATATATATATATATATATATATATATATATATATATATATATATATAGGGCCTAGCTCTTGTGGTTAGGTGGTGTGGCTCTCCTAGGGGAGGGCTGGGTTCGAGCCTCCCCTCCCGCACCTGGGGTGGCTGGGCGGCCTTGGCCGCGGCCCCGGGTGGGGACCCTTTGCTGGATACCCCCCTCCCCCGGACCCCCCCCCCCCCAAAAAAAAAAAAAAAAAAAAAATTATATATATATATATATATATATATATATATATATATATATATATATATATATATATATATATATATATATATATATATATATTACGTATACACCCATATATATATATATATATATATATATATGGGTGTATACGCACATATATATATATATATATATATATATATATATATATATATATATATATATATATATATGTGAAAAAAAATATATATATATATATATACACACATACACATATATTTACGTATACACCCATATATATATTTATATTTATATATATATATATATATATATATATATATATATATATATATATATATATATATATTTATATATATATATATATATATATATATATATATATATATATATATATATATATATATATATACATATACACATACAGGTATACATTCTATTATACCTATATATATATATATATATATATATATATATATATATATATATATATATATATATATATATATATATATATATATATATATACATATACATATACGCACATACTACCATATATATTTATACATACACACAAATACATATGTATATTTATACACATACACACCTATACATATATATATATATATATATATATATATATATATATATATATATATATATATATATATATATATATATATATATATATATATATATATATATGTATTATATTTATATATAAATACCCATAAACACATATATAATATATATTTATATATACGTATACATACACACGTATACAATATATATTTATATATATACATACTCACGTATGTAATCCATATACACATACATATACATATACATATCATTTATAAAGTAATTAATTCAATAAATATAAATCATTATCATTAATAAAAACAAAGTAATATTAAAATAAAAATCCTAATAACAATTAAAATAGCCCAAAACTCGTTCCTGATGGATGTAACGTGCACCCTACTTATATGGCTCCAAAAGGTCATACAAATCCTGTAAAGCCCTATTTAATAATAACAATAATACCTATAATCTAATCTATAACAATATTTAGAAAATAATTGTCAATTCCGAAAATATATACAAAATACTTACACTTACCAAACATGTCTACAAGGTCGTACTTGGTCCCACTACATGCCTACCTGGGCTTGGATTCAGTTCGGGTCCAGTTTGACTAGTTCGGTACGACCGGGTCAATTAAACGTCAAATAATATTAATAATGAATAATTAACTATTTATAATGGTCATGTCACAACTTGGCCTGGTTTTCCTAGTTACAGCATCCCTATGGCTAGGTTTCCCCGGGCATGGCTAGTACACTAGTCAAGGCACACTGCTCCATCTCCCGTGCCACAAATCCTAGTCGTCTAGTACTTCAAAACTCAACTATGGTTAGAGTCATCTACCGTAATAATTAACTAAATAATCATTTATAAAAAATCGTAAAATCCCCATTTAAATCAAATAAATAAAATAAAAAAATATTTTAAAATTTTTCGGGAATGGGAGCTACACCTACAGACTAGGGGTGAGCAATAAACGGTTTGAAACCGTAAACCGAACCGAACTTGGTATTCGGTTCGTTTTTTTTAAATGGTTCGGATGTCAATTTTTATTTATACAAATTTTGGTTTACGGTTCGGGTTTAGGTTTTTGGGTTCGGTTTTGGAACCGAACCGACAACCGAATTGGGTTGGTTTAGTGATTTGAAATTACCAATATACCCAACAAATAATTCAAGTTCTAATGGAGGGCCTGGGGGCTGGGCCGACCATTCTCGACTAAAGCAGTAAAGAGTCTAAAGACTCTAAACTAGAGGACTTGGAGGGGCCCGAGTTTCTCTCACCAATTTATTTTTATTTCCAAATCCCACCGCTTCCCAGTAACCCTAACCCTTGAGTGTGGCGGCGAGTCGGCGACGAGCGACTGTGATCCGCTCCCAAAATTTTAGGGTTTCTGAAGTTGCCTTCTTCGGATCTTTATCTTCCTTTCCCAGTGGCGACTGACGAGCGCGAACCCTAGGGTTTCTGACAAGGGTTTCTCCTTTGTCGGAGAACATCGGTCGAGGACTCCAGGTCGAGGTGATAAATTAATTTTGTGTCCAAGTTTTTGATTTGTGTCCAAAATATTGGGGTTTCTAACAAGGGTTTCTTCTTGGTCTAAGTTTGTTGATTTGTGTCCAAATTTATTTTGTTTATTTAATTTTTTTAGGTTATCTCTCTGAGTCTCGACTCTTGACCTTCTTTGACTTCATCGGGCTCGATCATTCACCGTTACAAAGATCTGGACTGTAAGTCTTCTTGTAAATCTCATTCTCTTTCTAAATTTTTTAATTATTTTGAAATTAATGTTCTGTATGCTTGTAAATCTGAGCAGTGCATTTCCATCATGTTCTGTTCTGTATTAGTGTATTACCATGTGTTTTGTTCTGTTTTGTATGCATGTCCATGTTTTGTTCATTGCAGGTAAAACAAAGAGATATAGCATTGCAACTGCAATGCTTGCCACAAAATAAAGAGAATATATAATTGCTTCAAATTACATTGTTTCCTTGCAGGTACAGAAAAGAAAAATTTAGCAATGCAATGCAGTTTGCAAAGCCTGCAAACTTATATTTATGTTATATTGTTCTGTTTTTGTGTTCTGTTTTTGCTGCAAAGCCTGAAAAATTTAGCAACGCAATGCTTGCCACTTGGGTTAGGTAGATTAGGTGGGTTAAGGGTTAGGTAGATTGTTCTATTTTTGTGTTATATTGTTATGTTTTTGTGTGATATTGTTCTGAAAAAATTAGCAATGCAATGCTTGACACTTGTGTTATATTTTTCTGTTTTTGCTGTTTATGTAGGATAAATAGGTGGGTTAAGGGTTAGGTAGATAAGTAGATTAGGTACTCACTTAATTTGGTGATGTTTAATAGGTAGCACGAAACCAATCAATGACATCTACTTCATATTCATGTAATGTGCGTATTTCTTCTTTTTTATTGAAATTTGTTATCTATAGTTAATATATTGAAAGCCACAAATTTGTTGTTTTAACTTTTAGATGTCGCAAGAAGGTGATCCTCTCCAACCACCAACTAGTTCTCAATCCACTAATGAGCCAATTTCTATTACCAATTCGAGGCTTCGGGTTCATAGAACCTATGAAAAATGAGCTGCATTTTGGGTAGATTTTACTGAATTTATGGATGCAGAAGGTCGTCCAAAAGAGAGTTGCAAGCAGTGTAGGAAAGAATATCATTGTCATAGTAAAGTAAATGGAATAATCAATATTAAAAATCATTGGAATGTATGTCCGGTGAATCCAAGAAATCATGATTCTACTCAATCAATACTGAACTTGCAATCAAATGCTAAGGGCACGGATAAAACTCTAACTAGTTGGAAATTTAATCAAGAAGAAGTGAGATAAGCCTTGACACGAATGGTGATTATTGACGAGCTACCGTTTCGATTTATTGAGTGTGAAGGTTTTAAAAACTTTATGAGTGTTACTTGTCCAATCTTTCGTATTCCATCAAGATGGACCGTGGCACGGGATTGTCATGATATTTACTCTATTAAAAAGAGTAGATTGAAATCATACTTGAAAGAGTCCAAGCAAATGATTTGTCTTACGACGGATACGTGGACATCGTTACAGTAGGTCAATTATATGTGTCTTACGGCACATTCCATCAATGAAGCATGGGAATTGAAAAAAAATTTATAAATTTTTGTCCAATTTCTAGTCATAAAGGAGAGGACATCGGAAAAGCGGTTGAAAAATGTTTGCTTGAATGGGGGTATTGACAGGGTTTTTACTATCACGATTGATAATGCAAGTTCTAATGATGTAGTTATTTCTTATTTGAGCAAGAAGATACAAAATTGGGGAAATAGCATTCTACATTGCAAATATTTGCATATGCGGTGTATTGCATATATCATCAATCTCGTTGTGGTTGGTGGTTTGAAATTGATGTCTGTAATGTCCGTGGTTCGCATTACGTATTTTGTATACGTGTACGGAATCCCGACCTGTAGTTAGACTTGTCATGCTTGTCTTGATCCTGGTTTAGCTTATTTTGGGCTCATCCTTGTGTGGCTTGGCTTGGCTTGGTTTTATTTGGTTGGATTCGGTTGGGTTTGGGCTAGCATGAGCCCCACCTACCACCATCCATCATTTAAGCCATAAACTCCCCTTTCTCTCTCCTAATTCACTTCTTCTTCCTCCTCCAATAATTCTCTCCACCTACCAGGAGAGCTTAGGCAAGTGCAGCATGCTTCATGGAGGAACTCAAGTTTTATTGTTCCATTTTCTTCCTCTCAAGATTCTAACACACTTTAGTACTTAGCATTTTTAATTTCCATGGCTCATTGCTTGTAGATCTAAGTTTATTTCATTTTCAAATTTCTTGGATTTTGATCTATTTAATCTTGTTATTATCAAGTTCTGATGGTTCCATGTTGTAGAGAATTTTATTCTGCCCCATTTTGACCTATGGAAGTTCAGATTCGGACTCTGATTGAAGAATCTATGGAGCTTGAGAGCCCTGGCTTGCATGCAGTTCTTCTTCTCGGAAGAATGGAGAAGAAGAACAGTTCTCAGCCGCATGTTTCTAGCCGCATGAACTTAGCCGCATAGCCTTTTATGTGGCAAGTTCTCTTCCTGGCCGCATAGTCTTTGCTGTATGACATAGCCGCATGGATCATCCTGAGCCGCATATGGTCCCATTACCGCATGCGCCCTGAACCCCTTGAGCCGCATGAACTCCAGCCGCATGAACTCAAAATTCTCCAGCCGCATGAACTCGAAATTCCCCAGCCGCATAAGCTTTCCCCCTTTCAGCCACATGTGCCCTGACTAACCCAGCCGCATGGAATTCTTTTCCCCCTGGCCGCATAAGGCCTTGCTTTTCCTGAGCCACATGCACTCCCTTTTCCTGGCCGCATATGCCCGAGTCCTCTCCAGCCGCATGGGCTGCTCCCTAACCCAGCCGCATACACTCCCTTCTTTTCTGGCCGCATATGCCCGAGCCGCATGGCTCTTCCATAGCTTTGTACCTTATGATTTAATTATTTTATTATACTCATGTCTTGTGACCCTCTGTGTAACTTGGGTCCCTTGATTACATGCTTGTACTATGTTACCTTGTACATGTTTCCATGAACACGACAGTGACCCGTAGTGGTGCACTCTTGACATGTAACATGACATGATAGTGGCTCGTCATGGCGCACTCCTGACAAGTAAACTTGACATGATAAACTTGACATGATAAACCTGACATGATATATCTCGATATGTTGTTGCGACGACTAGCTTGACATGACAAGTATAAATAACCTGGACACCGTGGGCGATTGTGCTTGTACAAATGAACTAGTCTTGTCTTACATCATGCTTAGGATGGGACTCCTGAGTACCACGGTCAGGGGTACCGACTGAAATTGACTAAGGCTAATAACTAGAACAATACAGTAGTCATGAAGAGATTTTCCAGCTACAGGCAATCCCGTTACCTAGGCGCGCTTGTGGATTTGTAGCCTGCCGACGAGTAGGGCACATTTCCAGCACACTGTCATGTGTTGCACCCCCCCTCTTGAACAAATATTCGACCTGGGTAACCTGGATGGTCTGCAGGACTTGTGGCTGTGGAACAATCTTGCTGCATCTTGCTAGTAACTAGGCCTGTGATAACCCTAGTTAGTTAAAGTATTAAGCCGTACTTATTGCTTGGCCGTGATTGTTGGATGAGGCATAATCAGTCTAGTCTTGTCTTGATCTTGTACAAGATTGTTACATGACCTGATTTTCTTATATTATCTTGCCGATAAATGGTGGGAAACCAAGTTCCGTTCAGATGAAGGGTTACAACCCCGGTCCTTGTTTGGTTTACGGGTTGTAACCTGGTTATCTGAATAGTTCCATGATTATTTCGTCGTATATCATCCTAATTTTTTCCATATTTCCAGTTCTACTACTTATTATTATTCTTGTGCTAATTGCTGGTTTTAGTTCCTAAGTGAAGCCTCCTTTGTGGCACTTGCTCTTTCTGGGATCTGACCCAGCTGGTTTTGTATGGCTAGATTTCGGAGCAGCTCCAGAGGATCTACCGACCTTCCAGCCAGATGGTGACCACTCGAAGGAATCTTGGAAATGAGTGGGTTAATTTTGGCTCTCCCACTCTATTATAAAAATATTCTTTTGAGGCATTTAGCCGACGAGAACATATTTAGCTCGATTGCACTTTACTTACTGTCTGTCTACGGGCTGTTACATGATTGGCAAATCCTAAGGTTGATCATGTATTGACTAAAACTCTTTCTAGTCTTCACATTTTGTAAAGACTAACATCATGATCAGCTAAATATGTAATGTTTGGGACGCCTTACTATTGTATATTTGGTGATCTTACATCTTGTAACATTTACTTACTTGCTTGAGATTGAGACACTAGGCTTGCTCATGACCATAAGAGACTGATGGATTGTAGTTAAACCCTCATATATCTAGACAGCCGTGACCGTACGGTGAGATGGATTCCATTTCATTATACGTAGCTGGCTATGTTCGTCCCCGTTCTCCAGTATTCTGGTTCTGGGGCGTGACAATGTCTTCTTCGGTTTCCCGTGTTAGGAATGCAATAAGATATGTTAGACATTCTCCAAGTAGATTTCAAAAATTTAAGGAGTGTGTTAAAGTCGAGAAGATACAAAGCAAAAATTTGTTGTGTCTTGATGTGAGCACTTGTTGGAATTCTACATTTTTGATGTTGGACACCACACAAAGGTTTGAAAGTGTCATTGAGAGATTTACTTCTCTAGATCCTTGGTGAGGAGGATTGGGCTAATACAAGAAGGTTGTGCGCTTTTCTAGAATACTTCTATGAACTTACCATGCGTATCTCGGGATCCTTATATGTCACTTGCAATAATTTTTTTGACGAAATCACATCCATTGATATTCTTTTGCGCACTTCCAATGAGAGTAATGACTTGGGCTTGTCTCTCATGGCCGATAAAATGAGGGAAAAGTATCAAAAGTATTGGGTGGACATTGAGAAAATGAATATGGTGATATTTACTGCACAAATTCTTGATCCTCGACACAAGTTGGAATATACGGGATATGCTCTTGATCATCTCTATGGTCTGGAGAGGAGCGATTCCATGAAAAAGAAAGTTAAAAGTGTTGCTTACTCTATGTTCAATAAGTACAAAAATGTTTCTTCTCTAAGTGGTGGGACTACTAGTGAAAGAGTTGAACCTTCTAGTGAAAATCAACCAGTGCAATTAAAGAAGTTTATGAAGGCCCAATTCTAGAAACACAAGATAGAATCGGGTGGTGGTGATACAAAATCGGAGCTTGATCATTATCTACAAGAGAGTACCGTCGATGATGATGATAAGAGTGATGATTTTAATATTTTGGGATGGTGGAAGCTTAATTTGTCTCGTTTTCCCATCCTTTCAAAGATGGCTCAGGATGTGTTGGTCGTTCCTATATCTACCGTGGCTTCCGAGTCCGCTTTTAGTACGGGTGGTCGTGTTCTTGATGCATATAGAAGCTCTTTGACCCCCAAAATTGCTTAAGTTCTTACTTGTTGTCAAGATTGGTTTAGGGGGCCTTCCGATTGACCAATTGTATCTATTGTTGAAGAGGATTTTGAAGACATATAAAGTTGAAATGGGTAAGTTAAAAAATTGTTGTCTTTATTGTTGTTTTTAGTTTTTTTTCCATAAATTGTGTCCTAACTTGTTCATTATTTCTTTTAGATTTGGGAAAATTGATGGTAGAATCAACCTCAACAAGTTAGGTTTGAGTATAAACTTTTTGCTCTTTCAAATTATATTTTGGTGAATGAGTAATATTGAAGACTGTCAACTCACTGGTTACATTGGTGTTGTTGTTCTGCAGCTTTTGATTGGGAGAATGTTTTAGACTTTAGTTAATAGTTGCTGTTTGTTTGGGAGACTGCCTGTTTACTGTTGTTGTTCTGCAGCTTCTTTGGTTTAGGAGACTGTTTGTTTTGGACTTTGGAGACTGTTTTATTGTGCTGTTGTTCTGCAGCTTCTATGGTTTATTGTGCAGCTTCTTTGGTTTTAGTTACTGCCTTACTGGCTTACTACTGCTGTTGTTTGTTGTTCTACAGCTTCATTCCTTTTGTTACTGCAGGCTGCAGCTGTTGTTTGTCTTATGTTTTGTATTATATTGCCTTCTGAAATTATACTGCAGGCTTCATTTGTCATGCCCCAGAACCAGAATACCGGAGAGCGGTGGACAGACACAACCAACTACATATATAGGAGTGTAATCCACTTTGACATACGGTCACGACTGTCTAGATACATGAGAGTTTAACTACAAGCCATCAGTCTCTTATGGTCAAAACAAACCTAGTGTCTCAATCTCGAGCAAATAATATATGTTACAAGATGTTAGATCATCAGACATACAAGGTAAGGCGTCCCAAACATTACATATTCAGATGATCATGAAGCTAGTCATACAAATTGTGAGGACTAGTAAGAGTTTTAGTCATACATGATTAACCCTAGGATTTGTTAATCATGTTACAGCCCGTAGGCAGACAGTAATAAAAGTACTCAACACGAGCTAACACTTGCTCGGCGGCTAAACGCCTCAAAAGAAATAATTTTACAATTTGAACGAGAGAGCAAAATAAATCCACTCGTTGCCAGGATTTCTTCTAGTGTTCACCATCTGGCAGGAAGGCTGGAAGATCCTCGGGAGCTACTCCGAAATCTGGCCATACAAAACCAACTGGGCCAGACCCCAGAAAGAGCAAGTGCCACAAGGGAGGCTTCACTTAAGAACTAAAACCAGCATGTCAGAACATAAACAAGAATAATAACAAGAAGACAAGAAATGTAAATAAGGCAACATATGACGAGAGGACGAGGAACTATTCCGAAAGCCAGGTTACAATCTATAAACCAGACAAGGACCGGGGTTGTAACCCTTCGCCTGAACAGAACCTGGTCTCTAACCATTTATCACAAAGAGTAAGCAAACATGTCCTGAGATAGCCATGTACTGGATCTAGACAAGACTAGATGTAGTGCCCCGTCCCGCAAAGTCAAACGGAGGAATCGAAACGCCGACGACGCTAGAACTTAGCCTTGTAACGGCTGCTCAAAGGCTCGCTCGGTCGAGGCGACTCCTCGCTCAGGTGGAGTAGTTTCGGTGAACTTGCCTCATCTTAGCCTTCACTTAATAACTCGCATGTTTTCAACTTGCACAAGTAGGCTAATATAAAATCTACGAACGCACATAGCTAAGGGAATAATCCCGACCCGTCGAAATGTCTAGAACATGGAAAAAGGTCCCACGGTCTTCATAAAAGTCGGCTCAGCGTGCTTTCAAATGACACTCGATCCTTTGATCTCGTGGTTTGGAAGAAGGAAGTTGGCTTAAGTTGCTAAGTTGTCCCGACACTTGAAATAGCCTAAGTCATAGGCGTCGCCTGCGTGAATGCTTGGTAAAGCATGCACGGTCCCGTCGTTTTGCCCCAACACTTGAATCAGCCTAAGTCATAGGCATCGCTGCGTGAATGCTTAATTAAGCATTGAACGGTCCTGTCCCGCAAGGCTTGGCATAGCCTTTGTACGTCCCACAAGTTAAGTCGTCTTGCACGGCTGTTGGCTTAAGTCTAGGCACGAACTTGGTTGTTCAAGTCGACCCCGTGCATAGCACGTCCTCTCGACGCGAAGCTCGGCGTAGCCTTTGCTCGTCGAGTCGTTGCCCGATTACGCTAGAGATTCGTCGAACGACTTGGTACATCGATACGACGTGAGCGATTACGCTAGAGATTCGTCGAACGAATCTGAATGATGTCTTAGCGAATGACACGAATGTGATTGAGGACTAGATTGGATGGCTCAAATCCTGAGTGGTGTATGGATTTTCTTGGAAATCATTCAAGCAAAATTGAGGATTATGAGTAACGACGAGTATGTCGACAAGGCAATGCAATCGCGCAGAGCCTTAGAACGCGTCATGCTTAGTTGGTCGTGACTTCGAATGTCCCGAATGAGCATCTCGTTCGAACAACTTGAGAATAGGCAATGCATGTTAGGAAAATGATTCGGAATGATGAATGAAAATGAATGGTCGTGATCGAGAAAACTTAGAGGATCGCGCGTACGATTTTGGATTGTTTCAAATGAAATGTGACTTGAGTTTTGAATAACGATCTTGAAACGAGCTTGAGGACTAGCGAATCGAACTTGATCTTGAATATTGAGAAATTGTGGTATATCCAGTTCGGACAATAGCATCAGTCGCACGACTCAAAATTGGTTGCAAAGAAAGATCGTCAGGTTACGCATATCGTCGATGGTATTGAGGCGTATCAAAGATCGATATGCGATAACTCGGGGGTACTCTGACTCGACGAATGACGATCGTGCAAATGTCATTGTTTCGATGGATTCTATACTCGGGATATTGAAAGGTATCGAAGAAAAGATAAACTTGGCTCGAGGATTTTTCTAGTTGAACGGATGACAAACGGACTATCAAATGGTGATCTTGGCTTGGAAGAAAAAATAAAACGTTTGGATTTGCTTCGTCTGTAGTACCCCGAAATTCGTGATACGTATTTTATACGTGTTCATATTTCTGACCCGTATTTCTTATTTTTTTTGATTAGTTAGTTATGGTTTATTTCATATTTAGCATTGTGGTTTAATTGTCATTTATCGTTCATGGATTAATTCTGATTAATGGAGCTTGGTTTATTGAGTATTTCATGGTTCATCATAGCATTACATTGGCTTGGTTTGGTTCGGTTTAGTGGGTTTGGCTTGGTTGGATTTTATGTGAACCAAACCACTCCCACCTACCACCATCCCCATTATTTAACCCTTTCAACTTCTCTCTCTTCATTAATATCTTTTTCTTCCCCACCATTAATTCTTCACCTACCAGAGAGAGGGAGAGAGAGGTCTAGGCAAGTACAACTTGCTTCATGGAGGAACTCCAATTTTATTACTTCATTCTCTTTCTTACAACATTTTAACTTACTTTAGTACTTGACATTTTCACTTTCCCTGGCTAGATTATTATATTATTTTGGAATTCTTGGGTTTTGATCTACTTAATCTTGTTATTACTAAATTTTGATGGTTTCATGTTGTTGAGAATTTCATTCTGCCCTATTTTGACCTATAGAAGTTTGGATTTGGGCTCCGGATGATGGAGTTATAGAACTTGGGAGCTTGGCTTTCATGGTGTTCTTCTTCTCAGAAATTTGGGGAAGAAGAACATTGCTGACTTGACCGCATGAATATTTCATACGGCAAGTGATACCCTAGCCGCATGAGAATTTCCCTGCCGCATGATTGACCGGTCGCATATTTACCAACTCGTCCTGAGCCGCATAGGCCTTGCTCCCCGCTGGCCGCATGAGAACTTCTTCCCCCGAGCCGCATGTGTGCCCGCTCATTCGAGCCGCATGAATATCCTTGACCCAGCCGCATGAGTCCTGTCCTCCGCTAGCCGCATAAGTATCCCCCCGAGCCGCATATTTCCTGCCTTCCTCCTCAGTCGCATGGCTGACTGGATCTTCGAGCCGCATATGACTAATACCCCATTCTTTCCGCTAGCCGCATATGCCTCCTTCTCCTCAGCCGCATGAACTTTGGACCCTCAGCCGCATGAGCTGCTGCCGCATGGATTTTATTCTTGGCCGCATGCGCCTGACCCCATCTGAGTCGCATGGGCTGTCCTCTATTCAGCCGCATGAGATCATTCCTGGCCGTATATGCCTTAGCCGTATGGCTCTTCTATAGTCCTGAATATTGATATTTTATTAGATATTTTACGTCCATTTTATATCCTTACGCCTTTTTGTCATAAACTTGATAATCACGAATTTACTTAATATGTTTAGAAATGATAATGGAACATGACATGATAGTGGCCCGTCGTGGTGTACTCCTGACATGATAACTTGAACTGATAACTTGACCTGATAACTTGACCTGCTACACATGACACGACAGTGATCCGTAGTGGTACACTCTTGACAAGTACCCTGATAATGCTTGATAGTGGCCCGTCGTGGCGCACTCTTGATAAGTAATAATGATAATGATAGTGGCCCGTCGTGGCACACTCTTGACAAATTAATTCATTGGCCTGGACACCGTGGTTGTTGCATTGATTGTGCTTGTTTAAACTATGAGTCCTGTTATATCTTGCATCATGTCTAGGGCATGATCCCTGAGTACCACGGTCAGGGATTCATACTGAATCTGGCTAGGTTAATGACTAGATTGATCAATTAGTTCATGAAGAATTTCCCAGTTACCTGTTGCCCCTTTGGTCCCGGCCCTATATATATATACATGGGATTTGTTGCTATCCGTCGAGATGAGCGCACTTCCAGCCCGTCGTCGAGTGTGGTACCTTAGGATACATGTATCTTACTACAGTGTGTCTGCTATATCCTGCTATCTTTTCATTTTCTTGCTTGGATCACTCAGGTAGTAACAAACAGGTAACCGGACTTGGAATTCTCATTGCATCTTGCTAGTAACTAGGCCTGTGATAACCCTAGTTAGTTAAAGTAGCAAGCCGTACTTATTGCTTGGCCGTGATTGATTGTATGAGAATAACCTGTCTAGTCTTGTCTTGATTCCTGCACAAGAATTGCTACCTGTCAAGATTTTCTTGTATTATTTTGCCGATAAATGGTGGGAGAATCCAAGTTCCGTTCAGACGAAGGGTTACAACTCCGGTCCTTGTTTGGTTTACGGGTTGTAACCTGGTTATCTGAATAGTCCCATGATTTTCTCATCGTATATCATCCTGTCATGTTATTCCATATGTCTTGTCTTTTATTGATCCTGTACAAGATTGTCTTTTATACTTACCTGTCATGCTTTTTTTTCTTAAATTACTGTCTCTTATTTTATAATTATATTATTGTGCTAATTGCTGGTTTTAATTCCTAAGTGAAGCCTCCTTGTGGTACTTGCTCTTTCTGGGGTCTGACCCAGCTGGTTTTGTATGGCCAGATACCGGAGCAGCAGCAAAGGATCTACCTACTTTCCAGCCCGATGGTGACTGCTAGGCGTAACCAGGGCAACGAATGGGTTTCTTTTGTTCTCCCACTGTAACTTTATATTATTCTTTTGAGGCATTTAGCCGCCGAGCACTTGTTAGCTCGATGCAATTTACCTTCTGTCTGCCTACGGGCTGTAATCATGATTGGCAACTCGAGGTTGATCATGTATGACTTAAGTCTTGCTAGTCCTTATATTTTGTGCGACTAGCTTCATGATCATCTGGATATGTAATGTTTGGGATGCCTTATAATTGTATATTTAGTGGTCTGACATCTTATAACTATTATTAGTTGGTTGAGATTGAGACAATAGGATAATTTATGACCTTAAGAGACTGATGGCTTGTAGATAAACCCTCATATATCTAGACAGCCGTGACCGTATGGTGAGATGGATTCTATTTCATTATACGTAGCTGGCTATGTCTGCCCCCGCTCTCCAGTATTCTGGTTCTGGTGCGTGACATGGTTTAAGTGGTGGCCCATGCAGGTCTTGTCAATCAAGAAATGTGAGGGTTTACCGGATAGATGTCTCAATCTGTACTCGTCTTTGATCTCCACTCGTATCTTCTTATCTCCTTGGATCCCTGACTTGATAATATGCTTGCATCATTGTTCTATCTTGGTCCTTCCTTAATATTCCCGATGTCATTGCTTCTGTGGCATCGTTCCTGTTGATCAACCAGAAGAAGTTCGGCCGGCAGCCCAGCAACAGCAAGAAGATCAAGATCAGTCCTCAGCAGCCGCCTCCCGAGCCATGACTTCTGGAGAACCATAGCCCCCAGTCCAGCCGCCTCCTGAGATAGCCATGTACTGGATCTAGACAAGACTAGATGTAGTGCCCCGTCTCGCAAAGTCAAACGGAGGAATCAAAACGCCGACGACGTTGGAACTTAGCCTTGCAACGACTGCTCAAAGGCTCGCTCGGTCGAGGCGACTCCTCGCTCAGATGGGGTAGTTTCGGTGAACTTGCCTCATCTTAGCCTTCACTTAATAACTCGCATGTTTTTAACTTGCACAAGTAGGCTAATATAAAAGCTACGAACGTACATAGCTAAGGGAATAATCCCGACCCGTCGAAATGTCTAGAACATGGAAAAAGGTCCCACGGTCTTCATAGAAGTCGGCTCAGCGTGCTTTCAAATGACACTCGATCCTTCGATCCCGTGGCTTGGAAGAAGGAAGTTGGCTTAAGTTGCTAAGTTGCCCCGACAGTTGAAATAGCCTAAGTCATAGGCGTCGCCTGCGTGAATGCTTGGTAAAGCATGCACGGTCCCGTCGTTTTGCCCCAACACTTGAATCAGGCTAAGTCATAGGCATCGCCACGTGAATGCTTAATTAAGCATTGAACGGTCCTGTCCCGCAAGGCTTGGCATAGCCTTTGTACGTCCCACAAGTTAACTCGTCTTGCATGGCTGTTGGCTTAAGTCTAGGCACGAACTTGGTTGTTCAAGTCGACCCCGTGCATAGCACATCCTCTCGACGCGGAGCTCGACGTAGCCTTTGCTCGTCGAGTCGTTGACCGAACAAGTTAGACAAGAGTTGCGTTGGGCTATCGAAGCCATTTCTAGCACTGCCCCGCTCTATCTGCGGTTGTCAAGTCGTGTAGTCCCTTGAGAACAAGGCTCGTCGTATAAGTATATGACTTGAGCGTTAGCGTCGCCTATAGAATCAGGCCTGTCTAAGGCACGAGTTACAGTCGGTTTAGTGAAAAGCTTGCCACAAACAAAGGAAGTCCATGCGACTGGCTATCGCCGAGATCGGTCCCGCTACTTGGGAGTCTCGCTAAGTCTTGATAAGTCCTGCACACGAGATCGGTCCCGCGGCTTGGGAGTCTCGACAGATAGAAGGAAAGCATGGTCATGTTAAGGAAGGACCGGATAGACTGGATAGATCGAGTATGCATGGTCATTGGACAACTTGTCGACAAGGTGTAGTTTTCTCGAGTGATCACCGGGGCACAGGGATCATTCAGCCCAGGGAAAGCGAGTGTGGCTCAAAGTAGGATGCTGGATGACTGCATGGGAGAGTTCGGCCCCACAGGGCTAGCTACCCGTGTAGGTACAGGCCGATATCCTACGAGCTAGTCCAAGATAGCTTGACATTGCTAGTGACCTCCTAATGTAGATGTGTCGGCAGATAGCGGCACACCGCGTGTATGCCTTTGGATTGTGTCTAGAACTTGAATGCTGGTCTAGTCTGTAATACAATGTCTAGGCCTAAGACTGGGCTGCAGCATAGCATCGTGCTTGGCACGTTAGATGGTGTCGAAATGTTCATGGATTCGTCACTACGGTTCATAAGTCTTTTCTAAGTTAACAAATGAGTTGAACATGAAGGCCGCAAGGCAGTAGCAGGATAAGTCTTGATAAGTTGCGAGGCGCGCCCTCAATCTTGAAGCATATACAAGTTTAAGCAAGGTCTTAAGGCACAAATCAAGTCTAGCGACACGACCTGCACGAGTCGTTCCCTTGACGTCATTGGCACGAGAATAGGCTTGAGGCATTGAGTTCAAGTAAAGCTCTTGGCACGGCCGAGTCCGTGTAAGTTGCTCCTCGGCGTAGCACCGTCTCGAATATGTCTTAGTCTCGAATAGAGTATGGCACGACCCTGCCGTCCCGAGTTCAAGTTGGGTCAAGTACATGCACGATGAGGCACTGCCTCGATCGAAATACACGTTGGTATTATAGCACGACCATGTCGTTGCATGTCGAATTGGTTAGACGTCAAGTCTTAAAACTGATCCTAAGGCAAGACTAGAAAGACAATCAAAAGGGTTTTAGACTGCACAAAGTAAATGAACGTGTCGGTTATGTATGGGTGGGCGATAAGCTCACTCCACCAGTACAGTTGAGTACTGACACCCACACAGTATTCATGTGCAGGCATAGGTAGAAGCTCGTGGCACGGAGCTCGCTTGGATGCGTCGAGACACGGAGTTCCTTGGCGATTCGAAGCGTGCGGCCGCGTGGATTGAAGACTTATACAGGACATAATGTATGGACATCGCCTTCCGAAGCTTCCGTTGGCTCAAGTATTGCAATCGAGAGATAAAAGAGAGCAGAGTGACTTGTAAATGAGAGAAAAGTGAGCATGAGAGACTTATAATTTTGCCTTGCGCCCACAAATATAATCTTGTATTCAATATCAATAAAGAGCTTCTTTTGAATGTCTTGTGTTCTTGTTTTAGATTCTGCTGCAATGTTCAATCTATCTGCTTGGGACTTCTGTGTGACGACCCCGTCGCCGCCGATGTAATCGGTCGTTATGAAACTGGCTTGTACGAGCGCAATCTAGGCTCGTGCGGCATCACGCCTTAGCGAGGACGATCGCTCCTACGGGAGCGGGGCGTGACACTAGACATGATTGGACTCCATCCAACAAGCAAAGAGTACGGCTTGATACTTTAACTAACTAGGGTTATCACAAGCCTAGTTACTAGCAAGATGCAATGAGATGTTCCAGCAGTCATAAGCCCTGCAGCTATCCAGGTTATCCAGGCGAGGTTTATTTAAGAGTTATCAAGAATTATTAGGTGACTTGGAGTGCAACAATGACAGTGTGCTTATTGTTAGCCGAATAATTATATCATGTTTTTGAATATGGCTAATCAATTAAGTTTAACATAATAACATCACTAATATTCATGTAATTACTATCATGTTGCTACTTAAACTTAGCATTGTCCTAATGTTAGCATTGTACTAAAAGTTCTCTATATCATATTGCTATGCTTGTATCATATTATTTTGTTTGTCTAACATGTACTTGTAGACATGCAGTTAGCATGATCAAGCTTTGTCAAACTAGGACATATGTAATGGAGAATTATTGATGGGCCAAAGACGACGTTATACAAGAAGATTTCTCTGAACCGCCTAACGACCTATTCGGGGCCTCACATCGGGGGTTCCGCTGCATCGTACTGGCATCAAAGGGCTATTGGTTTTCCTATTTGATCAATGTATTTTTCACATTTATTGAGTCTAGAAATACGATGTACACTGCATCGTACTGGCAAATAGACTTGTGAAACCCGTAATTTTTTCAGTTAATTAATTTAATTAGCTAATTATTATTATAAATCATTATTAGTTGTTAAACTAGGAAAAATTGTATTTTAGGAAAAATCATATTTTAGAAAAAAAATATTTTTACTGGAATGTGGAGTTGGACCAGATCTGTCTCGAACCCGTTCCCGAGTCCCGAACCCGTTTCAGATCCAGTTTGGGAAACTCAATTTAGATTTTTCCGAAACAAATCTTTTGGGTATTTATTATAAAGAAAATATTAAAATTTTCCTTTAAAACAAAATTGGAATTAAAACTCTTTTTTTCTTTGCATTTACTTCATTCAGCAGACTTTTTATTAACTATCTTATTAACTCTCATTCTCTCTCTCAATTCTCTTTGACTATTAGATAAGGAGAAGCTGTTCTTTTCCTTCTTAAATGGCCGAGCCTTTCCACCGAGCCTCTCAGCCGACCCCTCAGCTTCCCGAACGGCCAAACGGCCGCGCCCTTCCTCTTCCCCTTCCGGTAACAGTTCTTCCTCCTCCCTATTTATACACCCCTCTTCCCTTCCATCCCCATCACTCTCCATCACAAACTACTCCCCAAAACCCACTTTTAGTGCCCTAGCCCCTAAATTTTTGGCGAACACGAGCACCGACCGCGCCCCTCCCGGCGACCTCCGACGCCAACAGCCCCGACCCAGGCTGTTCCCGCCCAGACGCCCGTCCGGCGAACCCCGATTCCCGCCGCCGCTTCCAGGCCACCCCCAGCCGCTGCCCATCCGTGCGCCGCTCGCCCGAGCCCGATCCGTGACCGCTGTGCCCCGGTCCAGCACCTCCTCGCGCTCACCCCATTCCCGATCCTCTGTCCGTGGTTTCCCGTTTCCGATCCCTCTTTCCGCGTGTTCTGGATTGTTCTGAGTTTGCGGGATTCATCTCCTTTCCCTATTATACATCTGAGAACTCTAGCCGAGAAAACCGAGGTATATCTCGTGTCCCTGTGTCCCTCCCTTAAGTGTCGATGATGACACGGTCCCCGATCCCGTTATGGGATTCGGTTTAGATAGTTGCTGTTGTGTTTTCAGAATTTCTGAATTCCATTTTGGAATGATTCGATAGTTTTTGGCTTAGATGTTTTGATGCTGTGGTTTGGATTCTTGGCCTTGAGTTGGTTACTCATGGTATGGCGATTAGTTTTGGTTGGTTTTGTTTTGGTTCTGTAGTTTCTTGGAATTTCTGAGTTAAATTCGGATTTTTTCGAAACTATACTATTTTGGTTCTGTGACAATTCTTGGAATGGTTCTGTGGCTTTTCGGTACTTTCCGAACTTCGTTTCGGAACGATTCTGTGGTTATATTATGCTGGGTTTTGTTTTTAGCTTTGTGATATTTTCTGGGTTGGAATATTTGTGGATTGGTTTGGATACCTGGTTTGGGACATTTTACTGGTTGTGTTTTTGGCATTTTTCCAGGATTGGGTTATCCCAGTTACGAAGGAGATGCTGCCCAATTTTTCTCAAATGATTTCAAAATACTATTTTCAAAACCGGCCTTTGCAAAGAATTATTAAAAAGTTTTTCGATTGGTTTTGTTGGTTTTAGATACCTTTCGGGCGACGACCGTATCGGTCAATGGGCCCTTAGCGAAATGCAAACGAAACCGACATTGTTCCGGACGTTGAGGCATTAGCTATTTGCAAACATAATTTTTGGACCAAGTCTGAGACCCTTTCTTTTATTTTATATTTAATAATATTAATTAGAACTAGTTACTGGCCAATCGTATTTTTGGTGCAGGGCCTCGGCCTGCTGAATGGACCGCTTCCCGGCGTTTAGTTTACCATTTTTATTTTTAATTCATTTATATAAATAATTGTAAGGGCATAAGCCCAGCTTTTTATTTTTATGTGGCCTGTAATATTGTAGTGTAGTTTTTATTTCTTTTCTGGTTTGTTGATTTGACGTAAACGCGTAAAATAATAATAACTATTTATTTTTATATATGGAAAAATGATAACATTTTCTCACACTAAATAATTAGTAACTTTCAAGTTTGTAATTTAAACAATTTCATGTTTTTCTCATTAAAAGAAAAACCTAATTTTATATATATTACAAATACCAAGTTTTGCTAAATAATCGGAAAGTACGAATTTTTCTCGATAAATGTTAACTTGACTTTTATTTCGTTAAATTAATTCGCACCGATAAACGTGTAATAGTAGTATAATTGTAACAAACTAAAACTTGACTAGGATCAAATTTTAGAGAATGTAACTAGCACACCTAGAATGTTTTCCAATTGGGTTCTATGTCAGAATTCTCAAACTGTAGGGTTTCGAGGACATATCTGAACTCTTTTCGGTGTCAACTCCCGATCCAGTTGTAAACAAAGACAAGTACGGTTGTGATTATTTTTTGATTTAGTTAATAAATGAAATATTGCAAGATTAAACCATATTGTTACACGGAACTCTCTTCGAGAGTATTAATTGTTATTGATTGTGGGATTGGGGGAGTAGTGTAGTGTATTATAACCAATACCCCTCATATTGCATATTGATTGTGCGAGCTTACCCCTCTTACACACGGGGATAAGCCGTATCGTATCACTAGGATACAATTGTACAACCCAAGCCGGTCATAAGCATTACATACTCAAATCACATTATTTTTAAATTGTGAAAAACTGCTGGAAAATATTGTTCAAGTATTTCAAACTGTTTAAACTGCAAATTTTTAATTATTAGTTAAATTGTTAAATTTTTATAATTGTACTTTGCTCCTTTCCTGACTGGATCCCCCACCCCCAATAGGTTCTTTTGATGAAGCTGAGCTATTGATAAATAGCTACTACGACCCGGTACTTTATCCAGCAGTGCTTCCAGAGTCCCATTTGGAGGATGATGATATTGTGGCTGATGAGCCAACTCTTCAGAGGATGATCTATCTTTTAGTTTTGATGTTGATAAAAGACAATTTAATTCAGTTTTTATTTCAGTTGTATTTTTGTTGGACAAATTTTATTTTAAATATTCGAAATTCAGATGTTGTGACAAAATAGATTGTGTTGTTGTGATTACCTGCATTTGGATACAGCTTACTGCCGCCGTCTCACAACGGTGCAGGCTGGGCATGATCCGATTCGACCCAACAATTTGGGACAGGTCGTGACAAGGCTACCTAAGAAACATTTTCAAAAAATTATTTCATTTTGAAAACAAGCCCACTTACAAAAGCCCAAACTACTTCCTAACTGTTTGACTTTTCAAAAAGCCCAAAAATCAATTTGCAAAAACTCTAACAGAACCCTAGCCGAACTCGGTCCGAATTCGGCCAGAGTTCGGTTAGTGAACGTTGCTTTTTGAACTTGGTCTTCCCGCAGTTACGGATCCCAACGAGATTTTCTCATAGAGTTCTGTCCGAATTCTGTCCGAATTCTGTCAGAATTGTGTCTTTGGAAAAACTATAAATAGAGAAGGATTTCGATCATTTCAATTCTCTCATACACCAATTCACTTTCATATCTCTTCTCTATAAGCCTACTACTTCTTCCAAAGTATTCTGAGCTATTCATTTTCAAATCCCAAGCCAGTTACAATACTCTAGTCGATTTGCCAGTGCGGTACGGTCTAGAAGTTTCAGAGTGATTGTAATCAGAGGCTTGATTGAAGGTAGACACTTCACAATTGAAGTTGGTCGAGTACTTCGGATCAAAGCTCGCGTTGTAGAAGTTGCAAGAACTTCGGATGAAAACTTGTGGTGATTTTCCATAGTGGATTCAACTGGAAGCTAGAGTTCTTCCGACTGGACTAGTCCTCACAAGAGAAAAACTAGTATACATCCTTGTGTTTGCGTTTGTTCTCCACTCTCTACTTTTCATTTACATATCTATGATATATTATCTGTGATCTTGTTATTAACATTTTTAATTAGCTAAATTTCGCTGCCTACTCTATTCACCCCCCTCTAGAGTATTACGCTTTACAACTCGTTCCTACAATCGGTCCTACACTTATTACTTGTTTCAAAAAGTATCCCATATGACAGTAGGCTAGAAATGTGCCCTACTCGTCGGTAGGCTACAAGTCCATCCGGTAGGTCGGGATAATGGGATCGCCTGTAACTGAAAACCTCTCTCTATATAAACTACTTTGATCAATCTAGTTATTAACCTAGTCAGATTCAATATGAATCCCTGACCATGGTAACCAGGGATGCAAGTCCTAGACATGATACAAGACGAGACTGGTAGCTTATACGAGCACATTCAAGAACAATCACCCACGGTGTCAAGACAAGGATTACTTAGCAAGTCAAGATAGCCGTCGCAACAGAATATCAAGATTATCAGGTTAGGTTACTTATCAAGATTGCTTTTCTTGTCAAGAGTGCGTCACGACGGACCACTATCAAGAATTATCATACCATGTTGCTTGTCAAGAGTGCACAACAATGGGTCACTATCTAAGATTATCATGTAAAATCATATTGTCATGTCGGGATCCTGTAAGTGCACCATGGCGGGCCACTATCAAGGAGTTATTAGAGAGTGTACGTGCCATGCCAAGATCATGTTTAAAGCTCAGAGTAAATGTGCAACATAGAAAATAACATTATAGGGCTAGCCGAGTAAAGAGTACAAGCAAAGTCACAACTCACACTAAGGACCATGGAGGCAAACATGGATAATTGCAAGAGAAGGCACAAGGGGTCAATGGGGTGACATGGAGAGCAGGCTCCCAGAGCTATACGCCCAAGGCTATGCACCCAATGCTATGCGCCTAGGGCATATCGCATCATGGAGAGTCAAGGGTCTTGGGAAGGCATGCGCCAAAAGCTATGCGCTTATGATTATGCGCCCACATGCATGTGCCTATATGCATGCACCCACAGGGTGGAGTCAGGGGGTACTTGGAAGAAATCAAGAGACTAACTTCCAAGGCAAGGTGGGCGCATAAGGAAAGCTATGCGCCCAAGCAAAGGAGACATGGTGCACTTGGCCGCATATCCAGAGTTATGCGCCCAGGCTGGGGAGTCCTTGGGCGCATATATAGGGCTATACGTCCAAGCAGAGAACATGGGAGACTTGGGCGCATATATATGACTATGCGCCCAAGGAAGAAGTGCTGTGGGTGCATAACAAGCTATGCGCCCAGCACTGTTCTTCTTTCCCAAATTTGAGAATAAGTGTTCATGAACCCATGAACTTCCCAAGTCCATAAATCACTCTAAATAAATCGAAATTCGGGTTTTCAATTGTCAAATTTGGGTAAAATAAAATTCTCTACCACATGGAACAATTAGTTTTTGATAATAAAGAGGTTTGATAGATCAAAACCCAAGAAAACTGAAAATGACCAAAACTTAGATCTACAAGAAAATATCCACCAAATTGAAAAATGCCAAGCTCTAAAGTGTCTTAAAATCACGTGGGGAAAGCAATGGAACAAATAGAAATGAGTTCTCTCATGAAGCAAGCTAGCACTTGCCTAGGGTTGGTTAGAGAGAATTAATGGAGGAGGAAGAAGAAGAAATTAATGAAAAGTAAAGAAAATAATGAAGAGAGAGAGTGGAGTTGATATTTATATCAATCCTCTCCATCTCTAACCAAAACCAAAATAAACCAAGCCAAGCTAAACCAAGTTAAACCAAGCCAAGCCATGATAAACAAGTCAAGATACGGGTCGGGAATCCGTATGCGTATAATGAAAATACGTATAACGGAAAACGGGAGTGACATCAATCCTTTTGTTACTGACTGTTGCATTTACTACAGGCTTCATTCCTTTTGTTACTGACTGCTGTTGTTAGTGTTTAGTACTTATTTTGCAGCCAATTGGCAAGGTACTCGTTGCAGCCAATGGCGAGGCATGAACTGCAGGCATTGGTGATATTTCATAAATTCACAAGAATTGGTGATACTTGATAAATTTCATAAATTTGCTACTGCTGCTGTCTGTTTTGGATCATTTCTACTGCTGCTGTTAGTGGTTGTTCTGTTGATACTTGATACTTGACTTAGTTTACTATGTGCAGATCATTGGCCGTTGCAGGCTTGCAGCCAATTGGCGAGGTACTCGGTGTAATGCAGCCAATGGCGAGGCAAGAACTGCAAGAATTGGTGATATTTCATAAATTTGCTTAATACATAATACATTGATATGTTACTAATTTTTTATATAAGAATGGGCGATGATGATTTGGCATGAGATATGAAGTGCAGCCATTGGCGAGGCATGAACTGCAGCCACTCTGAACCGTTATATTCTTATCCCTTTTTTAGTGACTAGTATATGCAGCTTATGCATCTTGGAAGTTGGCATAAATATGAAGTTACTGGATAGTGGCATTAGTATGTTGGGCATGAACTGCAGCCAGCCTTGGACAGTTGGACTGGATTTGTTGTATATTTTTTATCCCTTTTACTCTTGATGTGAACTGTAAAGTTTTCAGGATTTGTGATGTATAAATTTGCATATATATATATATATATATATATATATATATATATATATATATATATATATATATTGATGTATAAATTTGCATAAATATGCCATATGAACTGGAGGAGTATGTATGAATTTGTGATGTATAAATTTGTGTTGTATAAGACTATAAGTTGGATCATATGCTACTGCTGCTGTCTATTTTGGATTATTTGCTACTGCTGCTGTCTGTTGAAGTTTTGAACTGTGAAATTTCTAGGACATTTGTTACTGCTACTGTATGTTTTGGATCATTTGCTACTGCTGTCTCTTTTGGATCATTTTCTACTTCTGCCTTTTTTTGGGTATTTGGGTTGGCCTGTTTGCTAAGGCCCATGAAAGCCCACAAATCGAAATAACCGAAATAATCGAATTATTCATTTTGGTTCGGTTCGGCTTGGGTTCATTTTCGAACGGTTCGATTCAATATTTATGGAGTCAGTTTGGTTGTGGTTCGGTTGGTAAAAAATACGATTTGGCCCAACCGAACCGATCGTTTGCTCACCCTATTACAAACTTCTACCGATCTAAGAGAATGGTGAGATCGCTCTGGATGGGATATGATAAAATTGATGCATGTTGTACTACAACGACGACAAAGATGAAGACATGTGCCGAATTTGTGGTACTGATCGCTACAAGGCAACAAGTTCAAGTAGGACTCCCGGTGCAAGGAATCCGACAGATTCGATGCACTACTTGCCTTTGACGTCATGGTTGCAGAGGTTGTTTATAGTGAAGGAGACTGCTGAGAACATGAGTTGGAACAGGCGGGAACAAATTGATGGAGTATTGGATCATCCATTCGATGGAGAAACATAGAAGCACTTTGATCGAGATTATCCAGATTTTGCTTCTGATCCGCGTAATATAAGATTGGGGCTCTCCTCCGACGGTTTTACCCCGTTCGAACTTTTGGGTTCCCAATATTCGTGTTGGCCAGTGATTGTCCTGCATTACATTTGATAAAGGAAGGCAATGGGAAGTATAAGAAGACTAAGGTAATTTTCTCACTGTACATGGAGGATAAAGGAAGACTTTGTAGGTAGATTTAGGGCCTAAATTTTTTTGACGAGTACGTGTCGAATTTGAGAAGATGCATCGACCCGAAGGAGAACAAACTGATGGTTATGAAGAGCTACGACTGTCACGTATTTATGGAGAGGTTAATTCCGATTGCATTTCGAGAATTATTACCGTCGGTCGTTTGGGATCCGTTGACAGAGTTGAGCATATTCTTCAAAGATCTTTGTTCTACAAAGTTGCTTGTCGATCTCTAGAAAAACAAGAGAAGGATATTGCGGTAACATTGTGTAAGCTTGAGAGGGTGTTCCCTCATGGGTTCTTCGACTCCATGGAGCATTTGTCAATTTATCTTTTCTATAAGGCACGTGTTGGTGGGCCCATCGGTTATCGGTGGATGTACCCGTTTGAGCGGCATTTGAACCACCTAAAAAGAAAGGTGAAAGACAAGGTTCGGGTCGAGGGTTCTATTTTTGAAGCCAATGTTCTCGAGGAGATTACAAACTTCTGCTCAATGTATTTCAAGCCACACATTGGCACTAATAGAACAAGAGATCCGAGAAACGACGATAGATATCTTGAATCTAATGATGCAATAATGAAAGTCTTCAATGCTTCAGAAAGCCTTCAGAAAAAATGAAGAAGATATATTTGAATGGGCTACTCAATTGTATATATTTACTCAACTACGACGAGGATAAAGTGGAGAAGCTTGAGGGGTAAGTAACTAATACGTCCATGTTTACGTCATCTATGTAATAGTATCAAATATTATTATTACACTAATTGGCCGATGTGTTGTTATTTTCAGCACATTTAATGATAAGGTGAGGTCGAGTAGAAAGTACATAACAGATGAAGAACTAGAACAAAAAATAAGACGTTATTTCTCTTCATGATTGAGTGCATATGTAAGGAGCTCGATAATTACTTTTTGTATATGCACTTTACACAGTAATTAACAGAACGTTGAATTAATTTCTTATCTTGTGGTATTTAGGTCGATCGTCTAGACGCAACACTAAAGAATGAATCTATTAGAACTCTAGCCAAGGGGCCAATTTATTTCGTCAAAATCTGGCCAAGCTATTGTGTGAATGGGTTTAGGTTCAAATCAACAAATGCTCCGATCAGAGAGACCTTTCCGAAACTTGATTCGACCAAAAATAGTTGTTTGTGTATGAGATCTACAAACTACAAAGATGTCGATCTAGACAATGATTTCTCTGGCGTCTTACGGGAGATTGTGGAGTTGACATATAACTATGGCATAGAGCCGGCTAATATCGTGTTATTCAAGTGTGATTGGTTCGATCCGATCCAATATTGTGATACTCGTCTCACTGTATCAGTATTTATGTACGGGTACGTATTTTGTGCTGTATTTCGTATTTCTTGGTTTTCGAATATTTTAAATTTTTTCCAAAGTATAGGTTAAACTTGACTTGGTTTAATTTGGTTTGGTTCAAGTTGGTATTGGGCTTGGTTTGGTTTAGGTGGGTTTGAGATGAGAAGGTTTGTATAAAACCTAACTCCTCTCTCTCCTCCATTATTTTCATTCTCTTTATCTTCTTCCTCTTCATTTTCTCCTCCAACCTAAGGCAAGTACATCTTGCCAAATGTTGGACAAATGTTATTTTGTTTGTTCTAAATTCTTCCTTATATGATTCTAAGCATCTTTAGAACTTGGCATTTTTTATTTTGGTGGATAAATTTTTGTAGATCTAAGTTTATAGCATTTTCGGTTTTCTTGAGTTTTGATATACTAAACTTTATTATTTTCAAGTTTTGATTATTTTATGTTGTAGAAAATTCGATTTTACCCAAAATAGACCTTTGAAAAGTTAGATTTCGACTTGTTTTGAGAAAGTTATGGCCAAAATAAGATTTGGACATCTTCTATGTTCATCTGTCCTGATTCTGGCAGGGACGATGAATAGTGCCGCAGGCATGAATAATGCCGTATGGATGAATAGTGCCGCATGGCATGAATAATGTCGCATGGATGAATAGTGCCGCATGGATGAATAATGCCGTATGGATAAATAGTACCGTATGGCTTGTATAGTGCCGCAGGCTTGCATAGTGCCGCAGGGATGAATAGTGCCGTATGGATGAATAGTGCTGCAGGCATGAATAGTGCCGTATGGATGAATAGTGCCGTATGTCTTGCATAGTGCCACATGCTTGCATAGTGCAGCATGGATGAATAGTATCGTATCCCGTATAGTGCCACAGAATGCCGTATAGTGCCTAGTTTGGCTGTTTTATGTCCTATTTGGCTGATTTGTGGCCAGAATTTCTCCCAACTCCCAACATGAAAGTTGTAGATCCTTTTTTTGGCTTCAAGAATATGTTACCAACTATTTTATGCAAGTTTCTTTCATTCTTGATATAGAGCTTATGATTGCATTATATGTTTTCTATCTTGGCCTAAATTGCGACGACCCTACTAAATAGCTTGATATTTCTTTAATAAATGAATTTCTTAACATGATTTGATAATATTGTACAGTTAGAGAAGGATTGTACCCCTCTCATACCCTTAACACTAGCACAAATTCAATTGGTATTTTAGGCCAAGTAGTTACCTCATTTATTCCTACCCATATGTTATGATGCACCTTTTATCAAGATCTATCTACAGCCTTTTTTACGTCTATGATTGCTTAACATGATAGTGACCCGTGGTGGGGCACTCATTATTTATGTCTTCCTTCTTTTGCTTAACATGATAGTGATCCGTTGTGGTGCACTCATAATATATATCTTTCTTCTTTGCTTAACACAATAGTGACCCGTTGTGGTGCACTCAAGTCGCATGTCACTTCTTTGCTTAACATGATTGTGGCCCGTCGTGGCGCACCCCTAACAAGTACTCTTAACATGATAGTGACCCGTCATGGTGCACTCCAGATAAGTAATATAACAAGTAATATGGCATGACATGATCCATGAATGCTGTTACGATGGCTTTATTAGCTTACAAGTAATGAATGATTTGGACCCCATGGGTGTTTCTCTTGAGTGTGTTTGCACAAGCTACATGTTCTGTATTGCATCATGTCTAAGGTATGGATTCCTGATGACCACGGTCAGGGATTCATACTGAATCTGGCTAGGATTAATGACTAGATTGATCAAGTAGTTCATAAAGAGACTTTCCCAGTTACCTGTTGCCCGTTTGATCCCAGCCTTATATATATACGTGGGATTTAGAGCTATCTGTCATGATGAGCACATTTCCAGCTCACCGTCGAGTGGGGTACCTCCTTAGGACACATGTATCTTACTGCAGTATGTCTGCTATACTTGTTTTCTTTTGCTGGGGTCACTCTAGTAGCAGCAGGCGGGTAACTGGACTTGGAAATCTCTTTGCATCTTGTTAGTAACTAGGCTTGTGATAACCCTAGTTAGTTAAAGTATCAAGCCGTACTCATTGCTTGGCCGTGATTGATGGATGGAGTCAGTCCAGTCCAGTCTAGTTTTTCTAGGCAGTGTTTGTATGTTTATTTCAGACACTATGGTTTATGCTTACGTTCATCGATAAATGGTCGGAGACAAAGTTCTATGCAGGAGAAGGGTTACAATCCCGGTCCTTATTTGGTTTACGGCTTATAACTTGGCTTCCGGAATGGTTCCTAAGTTATCCTATCATTTGTCATCCTATTTAGTACTCACATGTTCTACATGATCCTTATGCTGCACAATGATTAGAGACTAAGTTCTGTCCAAGAGAAGGGTTACAATCCAGGTCCTTATTTGATCTAAGGGTTGTAACTTGACTTCCGAATTAGTTCCTAAGTCCACTTATCATTGTCTTTCTATAATTCTTACATGCTCACAAGTCTCAGTTATCTAACATGCTCACATGTTCCACTTATCGTAAATGTTCGTATGTACCATTTCTCTCACATGGTTTAGCTATGTCACAAGTTCTCTGTTTAATTCACAAGTCCACATTTTACATTATGTCACATGTTAATTACTTTATGCTCCAAGATGGTTTACTTATTGTCTTCCTATGTTCGGGATAAGTGCATTGGTAGTGCACGAGTCTCGATCTGCTCTTACTCATTTGTATCTCTAATTGTTGATGTTAGTGATTGCTGGTTTTAATTCATAGTTTGGCTTCCTTTGTGCTACTTGCTATTGGGGGTCTGACCCCACTAGTTTTGTTTGGCCAGATCTGATAGAGAAGCCCAGAGGATCTTTCGAACCATCTACTCGACGGTGACCATCCAGAGCACCAGAGTACCTAAGTGGGTTTCTTATTTTATTCTCCCACTGGTTATGTACATTATTCTTTTGTGGCGTTTAGCCTCCGAGCACGTGTTTAGCTCGTGTTTTGATCCTTGACATTTAGCATACGGGCATAAACATGATGTGTGTATTCTAGACCGCAGCGAGAGCTATCATGTATGACTAATACTCTTGCTAGTTTCTCCATTTTGTATTACTAGCTTCATGATCATCAATGTATATATGGTTTGGGACGCTTTACTATTGTACGTCTGATGATAATACTTCTTGTACCTTGTATAATTGCCTGTGATTGAGATACCTAGGATTGTTTTAACCTAAGATCGACTGTTGGCTTGTAGAGGTAACCCCCATGTCTTGACAGCTTATACGTGATTTCAGAGTACTGGCGTACTTTGGTATTGCGTAGCTGGCCATGTCCGTCCCCACTTGCCAGTATTCTGGTTCTGGGGCGTAACAAATATCAAGGTTGGAAAATTGACAAGCATGGTCTTATGGATATTAACTACCAATGTTGATATCAAGGATACGAACCATTTGTCCTAGCAAGTCATGCTCAGCTCGTTTACTTTACTACTTATCTTAGACGGAGAACAACGAGGTTGGACTGGTGGGTAGTATGCAAGACTAAAGCCAAAAATACGTACAATGCTGATAAAATAGCTTATCAGGAGGACGAGCTACCTCTCGTAACAAATACAGTTGATGTGGATACAACAGAAGTTTCTCATTACACGTCTAATCATATAGAAGAGGTATAAGTATCCGAAGAGGAAAATAAAGTAGATGAAAGCGAAGATGAAGAGGAAGAGGATGATGAGGATGAGGCAAATGAAGAAGATAAATTTTCAGAAGATGATTGAAAAGAAAATAAAATATAAAATATATTTAACCACTAATTAATATCAATGTAACAACTATTTAGACTTGTGAAATATAGTATCATTTTGTTTAACTCCTAATTAATCTCTATGTTTCCATCAATCTTACCAGATGGTACCCATGACCCGAACATGTCGCTTGAGAGAGGCACAGATAGCTGCTGAGGAGGAAGTGGTACCTCCTGCTGCTGAGGAGGAAGTTCTACCTCCTGCGGCTGAGGAGGTGATACCTAAAGCAGATATCAAGGTTAAGGAAGAAGTGTAACCTCCTACTATTAAGGAGGAAGTGATTCCTAAAGTCGATATCGCTGTGAAGGAGGAAGTGGCACCAGAAGGCAGTAGCACCGGGAGTTCCAGTCATCCAGCTCTTATAGTTGATCTTGATCACCTGGACCTTTCTTATGCGCAGTGGTTGAGGGACTAGTATCTGCCCCAGCGTAGAGTGTAGAGTTATATATATGATATAACTTTTGACCGAATTTGTCTTCGGTAGACTTTTTGGTAGACTTATTTCTCGATTACACTTGGATGTTTTGTACAACTCTTGATATTTCTTATTATTTTCTAGACTTGATTATTATTTAGACTTAGATGTTTTTGGATTACTTTATTTTTATTATCTTGACTTTGATGTTTTTGGATGTTATTATCTAGACTTGGTTATTATCTAGAAATTCAACGGAGGGTTGCTCCGGGTCTATTTTTTATAAACTGTGATATGTTAAATGCATGCAGATTTGATTTAGAATATGTATTACATTTCTTATATATATATATATATATATATATATATATATATATATATATATATTTTATCATATTTTATTATCAAGTATGGCAGGAAGAAGAGGCCGTACCTCGGAGCATCCCATGCCGGTAGAGGTTCCACCGGTGGACGGAATGCTCCATTATCGGATGATGGTTCCGGACCCTCGTCTCCTAGTACTCTAGTGTACCGATCAGTCACATCTCCAACTGCGTCGACGGTACGTTGCAGTACTCTTGGGACGAACAATTACAGGCCTGAGACTACCCGTCCAACGTTCCTAATGCGAACGACCTTATAGAGACGGAGGAGCAGATGGCGGAGGTCGAACCTTCTCTGTCTCCGTCGGTTAAGATGGCACTGGTGCAATTTCTGAGGTCCAACTATGGTGGCCCTTGGATCAGTTACTCGGATGCCTCAGACGAGAGGAAGGCATTCTGGTTTACTCACTTCTATGTAACTAAAGTATATTGATTTTAGTATCAATAATCTTTTATGTATATTATATAACTAACTATTTTAGTTCTTGTAGAAAACATATTTTTATCTACCACACCGGGCTGAGATGATCGAGAAATAATTTTCTGCCATTGCTGCCAAGTTGATCCGTGATGCGATCGACGACCAGAAGGCTCGAGAGCGCTCCGGAAGACCGATCTAAGGTTGGTTCACGCCCGAGCAATGGACTACGATGAGGGCAAGATTCGACGATCCTAGGTACAAGAAATAGTCGGAGAAGGCGAAGGCGTCTAGGACGAGGGAAAGAAAGTGGTGCGGTGACTCGATTCCCATGACGAAAGATTTCCGTCGCCTGGTATGTATTTTACTAAAACATATTATTTTAATAAAAGTAGGAATAAAATGTTTAATTTCAATAAAAAATAAATTGTTATAACATATAATGAGTGGTGAGGATGCCAACATGGTGACCGTCTTCCTGGCCACCCATCAGAAGGACGGAAAGCTCATCGATGATAGGGCCACGCAAAGCTATATAAGTATTACTTTACGTGTCATTAACTTTAGTATAACTTAGGAAATATGCAATGTATATCCATATAGTTATTAGTAAGTGTAGAAGCATGGAATTTCAGAGCCAGAAAGTCTATGCGCCAGACTACATGCGCCAGAGCTTGGACAAAGTACTTCACAGTAAAAACAACAAATATAGATATTGAAAAAGGACTTTTTATTTAACATATAAAAGTCTATTACATGTCTAAGAAAGACTGTACAAAGGAGAATTTCTACAAAGAAAAGATCCTAAGTCTACAGCCAGCAGCCAACTGTAGGAACTAAATAGTAAAGCGTAATACTCTAGAGGGAGGGTGAATAGAGTTGGCAGCGGAAAAATGCTAATTACAAATGTTAGCAGCACAATCACATAATATTAATCACAACTGAAATAAAGTAAAGACAGAGTTAAGAGAGCAAACGCAAAGACAACGATGTATACTGGTATCCCTCTGTTGAGGACTAATCCAGTCGGTAGAACTCTTGCTACCAGTTGAATCCACTATTGAAAAAACCGCAAGTTTTCTTACGAAGTCCTTGCAACTTCTACAACGCGAGCTTTGATACGAAGAACTCGTCCAACTTCAAATGTGAAGAAGTATTCTTCAATCAAGCCTTCTGATTACAATCTCTCAGAAACTTCTAGACCGTACCGCACTGGCAAATTGACTAGAGGATTGTAACAGGCTTGGGATCTGAAATTGAAAGCTCTAGAAAAACTCTTTGGAAGACTAAAAGCTTTAGATAGAGAGAAGATTGAAAGTGAATGAGTGAATTGAAATGATCGAAATCATTCTCTATTTATAGGAGTTCCAAAGGCAGACTTCTGTCAAAATTCGGGCAGAATTCGGGCAGAACTCTTTGAGCAAATCTCGGTCAAATCCGCAACTACAGGAGGACCAAGTTTCAAAGATTCAAAATCACAACGGCCACCAACCGAACTCTGGCCGAACTCTGGCCGAACTCGGTCCGAGTTCTGTTAGGGTTAAGTCAGGGTTTAGTTAGGGTTTTTGAAAAAGCTTTTGGTGATTTTTGAAAACCTTTTTGTAAACCTTTTTGAGAGGTCATTTTAAAAACATTTTGAACTCATTTAGGGATAGCCTATTTGCCAGTACGACTCGGTGTACAACATATTCCTAGACTCAAATAAAATGAAAAATATATTGCATAAGAAATTACAGACTCGAGTAGGCAAACAAATCTTCGGTCTTGAATGGAGTGGATAGCCAATCTTGATCATGTCCAAGAATCCGAGATGTCCCGACTAGCTTCGTATATCCAGACAGAGTTTGATCAATTATTAAAATCAGGTTGACCATATGACCAATGGGCCAACAATCTCCCCCATTTTAATAATTGACAAACTATGAATGATATAACATTAAGCTAAGCTTGTTCAAAAAATATCAAAAAGTAGAAATTGTTCATATCCTATATTATCTCAAAAGAAATGTTAGATCTTTAATTTTCTCCCCCTTTGTCACTTAGCAAAATAATTGCAAAAGAGAAGGCTCCCCCGCAATCAATGCATAAGTAACAAGTAGTGAGAAAACATTAAAAATATGAGAAACACATTACAACATGTATTGTTTCTACAGATTATCATTACAGGCATGTATTGTTTCAAAAAAAATCTCAGGCATGCTATTTCACAGGCAGTTTGTAATGAAGAAGCAGTATAAAGAAATAGTGCGAATAATTAAACCAAAGTGCTGAAATAAACTGAAATGCCATAACTGAAACACCATAAACATGTCCATGAATGATAATAGAACTGAATCAAACTACAAAGTTCTGATAATAACTAGAAAGTACTGATAAAAATAAATACTGATAAAAACTTGGAATGTTGGAGCATTTCCAAGTATACAATAGAATGTCACTAAAAAAATCAAATCACATCTCCTCATTACTATCCTCGTCATCACCAACATCAGCTCGACCAGCATGTCCTGAAGGACCAGCACCAGAAGTACCAGCGCCAGAAGGATGAGTAGGGGCGCCAGCATAGAACTCACCAACGTAGTCACTGTAGGACCGTTGAGCACCTCTAGAGGGGGGGGGGGGGGTGAATAGAGTGTGTGCGTGTGCAGCGGAAAATAATCACCAATTAAAAATATTAAGCAATTATATACTATGGCAGTAAATAGGAGACAGTAAATAAATGCAGTAAAGTAAGAGTCAAGAATTCAAACTCAGTGACACAGCGATGTATACTGGTATCCCTCTGAGAGGACTAATCCAGTCTCGAGTACTCTTGCTCGATGTTAATCCACTATGACACAAGCTTTAACTGAGTGCTTGCAACTCTTACAACACCGTGCTTGGTGACAAGTGCACGACCGACTTCACAACACCGTGCTTGGTGACGAGCGCACGACCGGCTCCAGAAGGCAATTGGAAAACTGGAACATTTTTTGAATACAACCTTCGATACAACTCTTCAACACCAAACTCTAGATTAAACAGAAACTCTTCAACACCCAAAGAATGGTTTATCAAGATCAAGATATAAAAAAAATATTATGTATCCAAAATGTCAACCAAAAAGCCAAGAAAAATATACATCATTAAAAGAGGCTTTGAGGAAGAAGCTGATAAAAATAAGAACATAAATTTGTTAACAAAATCAACAACTTAAGTATGAGATAAGCACAAGTTTGAAACTACTTTTCAAAATAATATAATATAGAACTTGAACTTAACTCATATATCCCCATAAAAATATTTATACAAAAATATAAGAAACATGAGCAATATATAAATAAAAATGAATTATTCATGTATCCTTAATAAGCATAAAAAAAATCACAAGATCAAAAACATGCATAAATAAACTTTATCAGACAAAGATGTAATTGATTCATAAGAAATTACTCAAAATAAGATGTAAGAATCAATAATGAGTATATTATGTAAGCACAAGGTTAACATAAAAATATATGTATATATTTTTCAAGTAAATAGGAGACTTGTGCTAAACATACATACTCACAAAATACCGATCAAAGTAAATGTGACATGTTAAAAACAAATCGATAAGAAGTGACCATTAAAAGTATTAAAGACAAAAAGTCAAAAGCATAAACCAACAACAAAAGCTTCTATGGACTAGAGTGGTATGCATCTTCATAGATAAATACTAAGAGTAAAGAGCATACCTAGATAAATGTGTCACACTAATAAAAGAAAGACGATATAGGTGAAATAATCATTTAAGCTAATCAACTAGTCATGCTAGGATTATAACTCACATAAATGATAAACAATTAAAAGATATCAACAATACATCAATAAGAACATGCTAGATATTAAAAACTATTTAGGAAGCATGTTACCGAAGTGGTTCTAGTGACCACAGTTCTGTTGGTACAATTGCTTGGAAGATGACCTTTGTAGCTTTGCAATCACCAACATGCTCCATGGTTCTATTTGATATGAGAAGCTTCACCTGCAAAATTAGGTGAAGTCTTTGGTATCCAATACTTGGATCCATATTTGTTAGCTTTGGGAACCCATTTGCACAAGTTCATATCAACAAGTTTTCTAATCTGACAATAATGAGAAACATGTCCATTAATGCCGCAATAATGACAAAAAGTATTAACATTAGGGCTATGTACAGCAGTATGAGAATGTGAAGTGGTGTGATATGATGTGCGTGGATACTTGTAATAGAAAGCATGGTTGTGTGATGCTTTAGCTTTGCTTGCTTCCTTTGTAAAAGATTTGACGTGTGTGACTTTGTGATGTGCTAAGTGTCTTGTGTTAGACTGAGTCGTAGGTTGTACTACCTGTTTTCCCAGTCTAATCTCTAACTTTTTAGAGTTAGCACAGATCTCATCATATTTAGCAGAAAGAGCATCAATTCTACATAAAGCAATAGAATACTTCTTCTGTTCTGATTCTAATTCCTCCTTAAGTTTAGCATTTTCTTGAGAGCTTTTCTCAATGCATTCAAGTGCCTCATGCAATCTAAACTCAAGTGTGGAAATCTCAGTAAAATTATCAGAAGTAGAAGTGTTTCTTGCATCATTCAATAAGCAAGTCAGCTTTTCATTCTCAAGCTTATAGCAGAGAATATCCTTTTTAGCTTGCTTATACTTATCTAATACTTTCTCGTGTTCTTTCAATAGATCACTGAAAGCATCAGATAGGTCATCATAAGAAAATTTACTCTCTGCAAAAATAGAGTTATCTTGTACCTCGTTGGATAATGCCATTGAGCATAAATTTGCAGCTTGATGAGGTCTCTCTTCTTCTTCTTCAGAATTTGTTGCTTCACTTTCACACCATATGCCCGATGATCTTCCTTTATTTGATTGTTCGTAGTGACTCTCCTTTCTTGTAGTAGTACAATCGTCTTGGATGTGGTCTATCTTCTTGTAGTTGTCACATATAAGCTCTTCTTCGTATAAGGGATTGTGTTGTACCTTTAATCCCAATTCCATCATACACATATTTGCATCATTATGAAGACTATCCTCCTCTCTGGAGTTGCTAGCTTTGCTTTCATACCTGCACTCATAAGTAGCTTCAAGAACTTTCCAAATTTTATGAGATGTTTTACAAGTAGAAATAAAATTAAATACATTTGTGTCTACAGCACAATAAAAAGCATGCTTTGCTTTTGCATCAAGGCTAGCTAACTTCTTTTCTTCCTCTGTGTAACTATAATAAGGCTTGTTAATAATAGAGGATGTGAGAATAGAAGTGATAGTAGGCTTTTGGTAGCCATTGACAACAATTGACCATAAGTCAAAGTCTTGAGACTTCAGGTACAAGCTCATCCGTGTTTTCCAATAACTATAGTTCATTCCATCAAATATTGGGAGTCTATTTGTGGATTGCACTTCACCTGTGAATATTGAATTCACGGCTGCCATATTTATACTCTCTAGAGTGTTATATATGAATACAACCCGCTCTGATACCAATTGTAGGACCGTTGAGCACCTCTAGAGGGGGGGTGAATAGAGTGTGTGCGTGTGCAGCGGAAAATAATCACCAATTAAAAATATTAAGCAATTATATACTATGGCAGTAAATAGGAGACAGTAAATAAATGCAGTAAAGTAAGAGTCAAGAATTCAAACTCAGTGACACAGCGATGTATACTGGTATCCCTCTGAGAGGACTAATCCAGTCTCGAGTACTCTTGCTCGATGTTAATCCACTATGACATAAGCTTTAACTGAGTGCTTGCAACTCTTACAACACCGTGCTTGGTGACAAGTACACGATCGACTTCACAACACCGTGCTTGGTGACGAGCGCACAACCGGCTCCAGAAGGCAATTGGAAAACTGGAACGTTTTCTGAATACAACCTTCGATACAACTCTTCAACACCAAACTCTAGATTAAACAGAAACTGTACTGGCTTGGCTAAGAGTCGTAAAGGCTTAGATATGAAAGTAAAAGCTCAGAACACTTTAGATAGAGAAGAGAAGAGATGAAATTGGATTGTTGAAATGAATGGTAATCTCAACTCTATTTATAGTGTTTTGGGGAGACCGAACTCGGACAGAGTTCGGGCAGAGTTCGGATGCTAGGATTTCGCATACGAACGTTGGATACAGATTTGGTGGGAACTGTATTTCAAATAACCCAGACCGAACTCGGGCCGAACTCGGACCGAACTCGGTCAGAGTTCTGTCAGAGTTCTGCTGGTTCAGAACAGTAAGGAGTAAACCAAATTTGCATAGGTTTTGGGCCTTTTGTAATTGTGGATTTTTGGGATACGTAGGTAGGCTTATTTTTGTTTGTGGACTGAGAAAAACCTAAGCCAGTACCGATCCGATCCATCTCACATTTTTCCTAGACTCAAATAAAAGGAAAAATACAGAATAAATATGAAAACTAATAGCCCTTTTGATGACGTCTTTCTCCTGACATAGAAGACGTATTTTTCCTTGACGGCAGTCATCCAAAGATAAACAGATGCATGGCCCCGGATAGGTCGTTTAGGCGGTTCAGAGAAATCTTCTTGTATGACGCCGTCTTTGGCCCATTGCATATGTCCTGGTTTGATCATATTTGATCATGCTTATAGCATGTCTACAAATACATGTTAGGCAAACAAAACAACATGATACAAGCATAGCAATATGATATATAATATTTAGGACAATGCTAACATTAGGACAATGCTAAGTTTAAGTAGTAACATAATAGTGATTACATGAATATTAGTGACGTCGATATGTTAAACTTAATTGATTAGCCATATTCAAAAACATGATATAATCATTGGGCTAACAGTCACGAGGTGTACGATACCAATCATAGGCGTTACCTGGTTGGAAGTAGGCATGGATAGCCTCATCCTCACAGCGGTAACCCGAAAAAGCTGGATCTCGAGGGATGGAACCGGCTGAATGACCAGTCTGAGCGAAACGAAGATCAGCCAAGGAGTTTGCCATCGTCTGATAACGGGTGACGTCACGGAACTCACGCTCGCGAGCCATGTCCGTCATCGAGACATTCAAAGCAGATAAATGCTGATCATGGATGCACTCAAATGTCATGGCATACTGATGAGGTGGTGGAGGAGGTGCAGTAGGAGGAGCAGTAGGTGGAGCTGTAGCAGTCATGCTACGACGAGATAACTGAAGAAACTTGGGCTCAGGGTCCTGAGTACAAGTCGACAGATCAATATCGAAGCGCTGAAAGATGCGTGGAAGAATCATCGCGTAAGAGAGATTTCTATCTCTTGCACGACAACGACCCATCATCTGAATCATGGCCTTAAGGGCAAAAAATGGAATCCCCTTAAGAATGTGGTACATGGCGGACAGCTCAAGAGAAGTCACATCATCCTTTGAAATGGATTTAGGAAGAATAGTGGAATAGATGATGCGATGCAATTCATAGTTAAACAAGTTCAGGTTGTTAGCCTTGAACTTTCCAGAGCGTACTCTATCAGGTGCACAGAGTTCCGCTTTGAAACTTGCGAGTGTCGTGCCTTCGGGAAAGTCAAAATCAGTGATATCGACTAGCAGTTCACCTTCGTTAGGGATACCAAGGATCTCCGCTAAGAGGCTATCATCAAAATTGATATCAATACCTCTAACACGTGTGGTCACATCAAAAGTGTCTAATATGAGATTGCAATAGAATAATCTAATGGCATTAGTTGCTATAGGGAAACAAATTTTAACAAATAAGTGTAACCCTAATGCCTCAAACAAATGACGATGATCAGGAAATACAGTCCATTTGACTGGAGCGCCTATGCATATGGATCACATAGAAAAATCACCATACCACAGTAGGGCTTGGTCGAGGGTTTGAAAGAAAAACCCGTCGAACGCACCGTCGTTCGTTTGGACCGGCAAAAAGAGTGAATCCGTATGTGGATACGAAGATGACCCTTCCTCACTAGGGGTCGTCTTCTTCCTCATAGATGGATTAAATTTTGGTGCCATATGTGCAAATTGGAATAAAAATGCACTAATTGAAAGGTGAAGAGAGATGGAGTTATACCTCACGAAATCAAGATATGTCGTAGAGAACGACGATCTTCGCACGATTCCAAATCTTGGAGAGATTTTACCACTTGGATTGGATGGAATAGGGTGGTGAAGAACTAGGGTTTTGATGCTCGGGTCGGCTGCTGCTGCTGTTTGAAATAGTTTGGAAGCAATGAAGAAGAAGGGCTACTCAGGTTCTTTATATATAACCAGACACCCTCAACCGAACTCGGGCCGAATTCGGACAGAGCTCTGGCCGAATTCGCCTAAGGTTCTTCAAAGTTGATTTTTGCCATTCTTTTTCATTGTCTCATTTCAAATATTTAATTCAAAGATTAGTTATTTTAGCCTTCAATTAACATAATTAATGTTATTTTATGAATTAAATGTCGTTACACAGTGACTGTCTCAGATTAGCTGTAGGAGTACTGTCCCAGCTGGCGGAGGTTCACCGGGGAACTCTTAAGTACCGCTTCGCTTCAACCGTAGTTGTGGTGACAGACAGACTCTTTATTGGCTTGTCTCTAATACAGTTTTTGCATAATGATATATAATCATAAAACAAAATCAATTAATATTATTGACGTCCAAAATTTCTAATTCTCGACGTAAATAATTGAAACGATCTTCCGCAAGAGGTTTAGTGAAGATATCAGCTAATTGATTTTCAGTATCTATGTACACAAGGTTTATATCTCCATTTTGATGATGATCTCTAAGAAAGTGATGTCGAATCTCGATATGTTTAGTACGAAAGTGACATACTGGATTCTTAGTCAAATTAATAGTGCTCGTGTTATCACAGAAAATGGGAATATGTATGTAAAATAAATCATATTCTTCTAGGGTTTGTTTTATCCACAAAATCTGAGCGCAACAACGTCCTGCGACGATGTACTCAGCCTCTGTTGTTGATAGGGCTACAGAATTTTGCTTTTTACTAAACCAAGAGACTAAAGCTTTGCCTAAGAAGGTCGCAACAACGTCCTGAGCGCAACAACGTCCTGCGGCTATCAACTTTGCATCCAGCAAAATCTGTATCCGAATAACCAATAAGGTCAAAGGACTTAGTTTTGGGATACCACAAGCCAACAGAAGAAGTGCCTTTAAGGTATCGAAAGATACGCTTAACTGCGGACAGATGTGATTCATTTGGGTTAGCTTGAAAATGTGCACACAGGCAAACACTAAACATTATATCTGGACGACTAGCAGTTAAATAAAGTAAACTACCAATCATACCTCGATACTTACGTGTGTCGACTGGCTTGCCTTGTTCATCTGAATCAAGCTTTGTTGAAGTTGCTATTGGAGTGCTAATAGGTTTGACATTGTCCAGATCAAACTTCTTTAGCAAGTCTTTTGTGTACTTGGCTTGATTTATGAATGTCCCATTATCAGTTTGTTTGATTTGCAATCCGAGAAAGAATTTCAGCTCTCCCATCATGCTCATCTCAAACTCATTCTGCATACACTTAGAAAATTCTTGACACAGAGATTCATCAGTAGATCCAAATATAATATCATCAACATAGATTTGAATTAAAAGCAGCTTACCATTAAAAGATTTAATAAACAGTGTAGTGTCAACCTTCCCTTTTGAAAAAAAACCATTGTCAAGTAGAAAAGAGCTTAGACGATCATACCAAGCACGAGGGGCTTGTTTTAAACCGTATAGAGCTTTTTTCAACTTGAAAACATGATCTGGGTTTTTAAAATCCGTGAAACCTGGAGGTTGTGCTACAAAAACTTCTTCTTTTATAAAGCCATTTAAAAAAGCACTCTTCACATCCATTTGAAAAAGTTTGAAATCATAAAAACATGCAAATGCACATAACATACGAATAGATTCTAATCTCGCAACTGGGGCATAAGTCTCATCGTAGTCGATACCTTCTTCTTCATTGTATCCTTGAGCTACGAGTCGAGCCTTATTACGAGTCACTAAACCATTCTCATTCAGTTTGTTTCGGAATACCCAACGGGTGCCAATGACCGGATGATCAACAGGCCTGGGAACAAGTTCCCAAACTTGATTCCGTTCAAATTGGTTTAATTTCTCTTGCATAGCATCTATCCAATAACTATCACTACATGCTTCATCAATAGTTTTGGGTTCTAGCTGTGAAATAAATGCAACACTAGAAACAATATCTCTACAGGATGTACGAGTACTTACTCCCTTGGTAATATCACCAATTACCAAATCCTTGGGATGATTAGCTGTAAATTTCAACCTTTTCGCTTGATTCTGAAGGTAGCTGGTTCCTGGATCTTCTCTAGGAGGTTCAGCTAGTGCAGAGCTTGGTTGAGAATCAGCTGGAGTTGAGCTTGGTACAAATGTATCTTCGTCATTGTCATCAATTGTCATTTGATTCAATTCATCAAAAGTGACATTGATTGACTCTTCGATGATCATGGTACGTTTGTTGAAGACTCTGTATCCTTTGCTCTTGGCCGCATAACCTAAAAATATACCTTTATCGGCCTTTTTATCAAATTTTCCCAAATTGTCTTTTGTATTAAGAATAAAACATTTACAACCAAAAATTCTAAAGTATGAAACTGAAGGAATTCTATCAAACCATAACTCAATGGAGTCTTCTTCGATTTGGGTCGAATTAGAACTCTATTGAGAACAAAGCAAACTGTGTTGACAGCTTCAGCCCAGAAATATTTGGGTAGACTAAACTGGTTTAACATCACTCTGGCCATTTCGGTTAGAGTTCTGTTCTTACGTTCCACAACTCCATTTTGTTGTGGAGTCCTAGGGCAGGAGAACTCGTGTATAAAACCGTGTGTGTCACAAAATGGCTCAAAATCAGCATTCTCGAATTCGCCACCATGATCGCTTCTAATGCGAGTGATCATGTAACCTTTTTCATTTTGAACTTTCTTGCAAAAGGCGATAAATTCGGATAATGCATCATTCTTGCGTGTCAAGAAATATACCCACGTGTATCTAGAGAAATCATCTACAATTACGAAAGCATAAAGTTTACCTCCGAGGCTAGCAACTCTGCTAGGACCAAATAAGTCCATATGAAGCAATTGTAGAGGTCTAGTAGTACACACTGCGTTTACTGACTTGAATGTGGATCTGGTAGCTTTATTCCTTTCACATTGGCTGCATACCGAATCCTTCTTGAATATAATGTCCGGTAAACCACGTACTAGCTTCTTTATGGATAATCTTGATATTGTATCCATATTATAGCATGACCGAGTCTCATATGCCACAGATGACTCTCATCACTTTTGGCCATTAAGCATCTACCTGAAATGTTAGTTTCTTCTAACAAATAGAAAACATATATATTGTCTTCCCTGATACCTTCAAAGATAGTACTACCAGTTGAGCTATCAACTATAGTACATTTGTCTTTGCCAAAATTGATTCCATAACCATGATCAGCTAGGTGACTTATGCTGAGTAGATTATGTTTCAACTCGGTAACCAGACAGACATCCTTAATCACAGGATAGGGAGACTTACCAACATCACCGATACCAATAATATACCCTTTCAAGTTATTACCGAAGGAGACATAGCCTTCCTTCTTTTTCTTCGACAGTGTTGCAAATAGGGTAGCATCACCGGTCATATGCCGTGAGCAACCGCTGTCGAGGATCCATTTGCTTCTAGCATGTGAAGGGTGTTCCACCTACAAAACAGTTTGCAGATGAAACCTTTGGTACCCATTTCTTGTAGGGTCCTGAATTGTTAGCTTTAAGTATCCAAGTATAAACATTTAAATCAACAAGCTTTCTCATTCTACATACAGATGATATATGACCAATAAGGCCACAATAATGACATTGTGCATGTCGAGTGTTGAAAGCTGAGTGGTGTGCATGGTTGGTAGGTTTAGGTTTTCTAGTATAGAAGAAAGCATACCTATAATCTTGTTTGGGCTTAACCTTTTGGGGTAAAGGTTTTATAAGGTTAGGTCTGACAGTGTTTGGCTTGGGAATGTTCCGATTTTTCGGTAAGTGACACGTGTTAGGGTAGGAAGCAGCAGGCTCAGGCTGTTTTCCTAACCTAATTTCCAATCTTTTGGAAGTGTCATACAACTTAGTATAATCAGAAGTAAGTGATTCTATTCTGATTTGTGCACATTGAAGACTTTTCTTCTCTATAGAAAGTTCTTCCTTGAGTTGGTTAATAATTTTGTCTTTCTCTTCAGATGACTTGGTAGTCTCGTGTAATAAAAGCTTTATTGAAGAAAGCTCACCAGACTCACTAACATTATTTCTAACCTCACCTAGTAGGTCGATAAGTCTACCTATTTTACCTTTGTACTCTTTGAGTACCTTCTTAGAGGTCTGATACTTACTACGCAGTTTTCTGTAATCAGTCATCAGGTCACTGAAGGCATCTCCTAATTGCTCAAAGGTGAAGTCATCATAAGTATCAACTACAGGTTCAGTAGGTACCTGATCGGATGCCATAAAGCATACGTTTGCAGCATCTTCTGATTGTTCGTCTTCTGAGTCGCTTGCTTCACTTTCATGCCAAATGCTGGTGTTGGCATACTTCCGTGATGTTGATCTCTTCAGGTTCCCTTTTTCATACCTGTTGCTCTTCTTGCTTGATGATGAGTTTGTGGGACAATCCTTCTTCATGTGTCCCTTCTTCTTGCAACCATAGCAGACAGCATCTTCTTGGTACCAGTTGTTGCTGTTATTTTCTTTGACTCTCTTCTCATGTCTCATGAATCTTTTGAACTTCCTTGCTAGGAGAGCTTGATCTTCAGCGTCAGATCCACTGCTGTCTGAGTCATCTTCAGCAGCTTTTCTGTGCTGAGCCTTGAGGGCGATAGTCTTCTCCTTTGGTGCAGGCTCTTCAAAATCTTGTAGCTCCAGTTCGTGAGTGAGTAGCTTACCCATGAGTACTTCTAGGGACATCGTTGTGAGGTCGTTCCCTTCAATGATTGCAGTAGCCTTTGGAATCCAGTTCTTGGTGAGAGCTCGCAGGAGTTTGCGAATCTTTTCATGGTTACTTTAATCTTTGCCTAGGGAGGACAAAGGATTTACAATATCCAAGAACCTCTCGAACATTTGTGTAACTGTTTCGTTGGGCTTCATTTTGAACGCCTCGTACTCTTGAGTAAGTCTGCTGACTTTAGATTCCTTGACTTGAGTCGTGCCTTTATGTGTGACTTCGAGTAGCTTCCATACTTTATTAGCCGTTGTGCAGATAGATACCCTGTTAAATTCAGTTCTGTCTAAAGCACAAAAAAGAGCATTAATGGCACGTGCGTCAAGACTGGCCCTTTTCTTTTCTTCCTCTGTATATCTGCTATGGGGTTTTTCAACTAAAACTCCATCAACATTTATACGAGGTGGCTTCTGATAGCCATCAAGAAAAATGGACCATAAATCAAAGTCAAGAGATTTCAAGAAGAAACTCATCCGTGTTTTCCAATATGTATAATTCGTACCATCAAACAGTGGGGGTCTGTTTGTGGCCTGGCCTTCACTTGTGAATTTCACAGTTGCCATGTGTTGTGCTGTGATCTATATAACAGTTAATTAAAATGAATAAATAATTGCACTGTTACCTTTGCTTTACCTGTAACACCCGCTCTGATACCAATTGTAGGAACGAAATAGTAAAGCGTAATACTCTAGAGGGGGGGTGAATAGAGTTGGCAGCGGAAAAATACTAATTAAAAATGTTAGCAGCATAATCACAGAATATTAATCACAACTGAAATAAAGTAAAGACAGAGTTAAGAGAGCAAACGCAAAGACAGCGATGTATACTGGTATCCCTCTGTTGAGGACTAATCCAGTCGGTAGAACTCTTGCTACCAGTTGAATCCACTATTGGAAAAACTGCAAGTTTTCTTACGAAGTCCTTGCAACTTCTACAACGCGAGCTTTGATACGAAGAACTCGTCCAACTTCAAATGTGAAGAGGTATTCTTCAATCAAGCCTTCTGATTACAATCTCTCAGAAACTTCTAGACCATACCGCACTGGCAAATTGACTAGAGGATTGTAATTGGCTTGGGATCTGAAATTGAAAGCTCTAGAAAAACTCTTTGGAAGACTGAAAGCTTTAGATAGAGAGAAGATTGAAAGTGAATGAGTGAATTGAAATGATCAAAATCTTTCTCTATTTATAGGAGTTCCAAAGGCAGACTTCTGTCAGAATTCGGGCAGAACTCTTTGAGCAAATCTCGGTCAAATCCGCAACTGCAGGAGGACCAAGTTCCAAAGATTCAAAATCACAACGGCCACCAACCGAACTCGGTCCGAGTTCTGTCAGGGTTAAGTCAGGGTTTAGTTAGGGTTTTTGAAAAAGCTTTTGGTGATTTTTGAAAACCTTTTTGAAAACCTTTTTGTAAACCTTTTTGAGAGGTCATTTTAAAAACATTTTAAACTCATTTAGGGATAGCCAATTTGCCAGTACGACTCGGTGTACAACATATTCCTAGACTCAAATAAAATGAAAAATACATTGCGTAAGAAATTACAGACTCGAGTAGGCAAACAGATCTTCGGTCTTGAATGGAGTGGATAGCCAATCTTGATCATGTCCAAGAATCCGAGATGTCCCGACTAGCTTCGTATATCCAGACAGAGTTTGATCAATTATTAAAATCAGGTTGACCATATGACCAATGGGCCAACACCAACATGCGCCCTCAAGTAGGCGCATCAATCAACATGCGCCCTCAGCCAGACGCATCCCACCATGCGCCCTCAGCAAGGTGCATCCTTTTCAGCAGCTCAGTTATGTGCATCCCAGTTATGTGTATCCCTTCAGCAGCCCAGTTATGTGCCGCTCTTCCAGCCAGGTTCACCGCCGTCAAAATGATTCGACTAATGAAGCATTTATTGAGCAAAACGATAGTGGCAATCAACCCTCTAGCCGAGGAAGAGAAGAGCACCGCAAGCCGACCTGTGGCCAGGGGAGGCTTCGAAAGAGCCTCCAAAGGCGAAGGAAGATCGTGATCGAAACCACGGCTAAAAGAGCAGCTTTCAACATAACCAAAGTGGACAACACCCACTTTGAAGGAAGAAAGAGCCCCCAAAGCCGCAGCACCGCCATTCCGATCTGTGGCTCTTCCTGTACAACGAAGACGAGGCCCGAGCATCCCTATATTTGGATGCAACAGGCACCTTCCGCCTGCCTCGGAAGCCCTCGACTCTGACTTTTGGATGTAACAGTCACCTTCAAGTGCATCAATGAAGATATGGCATCGCATCTTCACCCTCGGGAGCATCTCATCAACAGAATGCATTCGAGTACACAAGTTCATGTCGGAAAGACGTGAGAGAACGAGAAGCAAACCCTCTCTCCCTGCCACTATTTATAGGCCGGGCAAATCAAACCCATGCGCCAAGTGGATGGCTCTCCGAATTCCGTGCAATGAATTTGCATTTAATGGATGAACCGGATGCTTCGAATTCAGCCAAGTCAAAACGGCTATTTAAAAGCACTCGAAGAACGTAACAGTCGCATCATTAAAAGACGTGTCACGAAGCGGATGTGCCGGTCAAGCACATCACACAGACGCGCCTTTCAGTACCAAGCGTATCACAGGGGATGCACCCTCATGCGCCTCCATACGCCTAGTGGAACGACAATCGACGCGCCTACTCGGCTATCCATCGAATGTTGCAAACATTAAATGCTGAACTGACAGAGTTGGCAGCACGCCTCCCAAAGTCTGAACAGTTGGCAGCTTTTTCAGAAGACGAAGCATCGCCAACGTCAGCGTCATTATTACTTCCCTCCGACGGCTACTGCCACGTGACCACCCAACCATCTCGCATGCGCCTCCGCAGCCATGCGCCCAAATCCGCATGCGCCTCAAAAGCCATGCGCCCCAGACTTCTCCCTGATCCCAAAAGACATGAGTAAAGTCACTACTGAAGCTCTGCATGCGCCTCAAAATCCATGCACCCAGAATGGTTCGTGACTCCTAAAGGTTACGAGCCAAATGCGCCCAATCCTAGGTGCATCTTACCAGATCATTCCCCCATCAAATCCAGATCTCCGAGCCATGAGTTGACGATACATGTCCTTTAACTCAACTCATCCAAGATCTCAGCAACAGAAAGATCCTCTTCTCTGCTACGTGCCGGCTCACAACAGCAACATGAAGAAGTCAACTCCTCGAAGAAATCCAAGGCAGCACGGGCCATACGCCCCAAACGTGCTATGCCAGCAGCAAGCCAGAAGCATGCACTCACAATCATGCGCGCTACTGATGGTAAGCTATACAAGGTCAACTCGAGTGCTGCGGCACCAAAAACGAGCCGACCTTCAAAGTCCTTGTCTTACTTGGGCGCATCTACTGCGTGCACAACCAAGTCGAGTAAGACAAATCCAGTGGTCTTGAACTCCCGTGCCTCCTCTGGTTGTGCGTTTGAGGTCTGTTCAAGTCACTTCAAATGTTGTGGTTCCCCCACTACTGATTGGGATGCCTGTTTGGTGTTAGATCAGGGGGCACAGCACTCACTTGACCACCCCGGCGCTTGGCCTTGCCATGCGCCTGAAGGGGGTACGAAGGTGGCACACTCCTCCAACGATCTGCGCAACGTGATCACTCACAAGCGCCGATCAGAAGAGTCGACTGACAAGCACGATGCTCCCCTTACGGGGCACACTTGTGCTATAGTCACCATCAACTGCTGTTGCAAAGCGGCAGTCCCACCAAGGCAGTCGGTGTTCCAGCGGCTGCAATCCTCAACACCCCTCTGACCTTGCCTCGGGAAGAAGGTGTCAACAGAAGAAGAACCAATGGTTGCTTCATGCAACGTGATCTCCAACTCCTCGTCAGTCCGAAAGGCGACTGGCAGTTCCTTTTCCTCATCCAAAAGCCAGCCGAGGAAAACCAAGACATGTCTCGTCCTCCAAAGTGTTCGAAGGCACTCGAGGGAGAAAGAAGATCTTGGAGGAAGCTGGGGGTAGTCAGACCCTTGTCGAGCCTCCTTCCGAAGACGAGTGTGTCAAAAGCACACCTGGAGCAGATCCTCGAGGCAAAGTCAGCCTCCCAGAAGCCCCTGAAGACGAGGATATCCCCCAGAACATAGCTGGGGGTAGTCTGGCATCTGCGGACCCGAGTTCCGGAGATGAAAAAACCCTTCAAGACGGAGCTGAGGGTAATCAGGCCCTTGCAGATGCGTCCATGGTGAATGTTCGTCCGAACATAGCCGGGGGTAGCCAAGACGAAGCTCCAGGAGAGGCAACTCCCCTACAAGAGAGTGAGGCCGAGAGCGAGGCCTCAACCCATCCATCCACTTTCGGTCGCATCATGACAGTAAACGTGACTGGGGCTGATGTCGAGTCTGATGTGCCGTCAACAGACCTCGTCCAGCGCATAGATACCCTGGAGGGAGGACTCAAAACCCTCTCTGCCTCCATGCAAACATTGACTCAAGCAGTGTTTGAGATACGGTCAGCTTTGACCAGGACACCTTCTACCGGTCCTGATCCAGGGGCCAATGGAGAGTCGAGTGTACCCCTTCAGCGGGTATCCTCAGACGCAGATCGCCGAGAAGCACCTCGGACGTCGGAGCCCTCAAATGCTCAACATCAAGAGGTGGACAAACTCTTAACAAGTGGCTTCATCCATGAAGAGCAACACCCAGATTGGATAGCCAACGTTGTCCCCGTCACCAAGAAGAATGGAAAGATACGAGTTTGTATCGACTTCAGGGACCTCAACTCTGCTTGCCTGAAGGACGAATTCCCGCTTCCAATCATCGAAGTGATGCTCGACAACACATGTGGCTTCGAGCGCATGTCTTTCATGGATGGGTATTTGGGCTACAACCAGATCAAGATGTTCTCCGATGACACAAAAAATACGTCATTCAGGACTCCAAAGGGCGTTTTCTGCTACACAGTGATGCCCTTCGGCTTGAAGAACGCTGGTGCGACATACCAACGAGCTATGAGCATCATTTTCCATCAACATCTTCGCAAGACAGTCGAATGCTATATTGACGACATCGCAGTCAAGAGCCGTCTCAAAGAAGATCACCTCCAAGACCTCAAGACAGTCTTCGATCTCATGCGGGCGCATCAACTCAAGATGAACCCCGTTAAATCTTTCCTAGAGATTTATAGCAGAAAGTTCTTGGGCTTCATCATCACGACGAAAGGCATTCATGTCGATCCCGAGAAGACCAAAGCTATCCTTGATATGGACCCTCCGAAGTACCTTCGAGAACTTCGAGGCATACAGGGACGTCTGGCATACATCTGGATGTTCATAGCAAACCTTTTCGGCAAATGTCAACCCTTCATCCAGCTCATGAAGAAGGGAGTCTCTTACGTCTGGACAGAGGAATGCCAAAAAGTTTCGATGACATCAAAGCTTACCTGACGAGCCCGCCAGTCCTGGTGGCACCCGTCTCCGGCAAACCGTTTCTCCTCTACGTCCGAGCCATGGATCACTCCCTCGGCGCTCTGCTGGCTCAGAACAGCGATACAGGCTATGAACAAGCAATCTACTACCTCAGTCGAACTCTGATCGGGATCGAACACCGGTACAACCCCGTTGAGAAGGAGTGCTTGGATTTGGTATTTTCCATCCAAAAGACTCGTCATTAAGTCTCGGGCCAGACAATTCATGTCATTTCCCGAGTCAATCCACTCAGAGTCCTCATGACGAAGCCAGGATCATTAAACTCCTAGCTTGCCACATGGGAGATCTTGCTAACGCCATACAATATGGTGTTTGTTCCACAAAAAGCTGTTAAGGGTCAACCTCTAGCCGACTTCTTAGCTGTACACCCCATTCCAGAGTCCTCAAGACTCTATAAAGATATCCCGGATGAGGTCCAAGAATCAAAAGTCACCGAAGAAGGCTCCGACTGGCGGATGTTTTTCGATGGCGCTTCAAGAACAGGCCCCAAAGGCCAAATCATCGTCGGAGTGGGGGTGGTATTAGTCTCTCCAGATCAGCTGGTCATCTAGCGTGCTTACTTCCTTTCGAAACCGTGCTCCAATAATGTTGCCAAGTACAACGCGCTTATTATGGGACTCCAGCTAGCGCAACAGCTGGGGGTGAATCATCTAGAAGCCTACGACGACTCAAAACTTGTCGTAAACTAGATCAGAGGGCAATACGAGGTTCGCCATGAAGATCTGATCCCTTACCATGAAGTTGCATTGAACATCATTTCAACCTTCACCGGGTTCTTCATCGAACACGTACCTCGTCTACAAAATCTTGAGGCTGATGCTCTGGCTGGCCTCGCAGCCTCATTGGCGGCACCCCTCGGGACTCAACACTATGTCACGGTAGTGGGTCGAGATTTGGTCTGCCCTAAAAACAACCTGTGCTCACGAGTGGCCCATGCCATGTCAACGGGTGCCGGCGTTAATGTCCGAGATTGGAGATTTCCGTTCATCGACTTTGTTGTCTACGGAATTCTTCCAGAGGACCCGAAAGAAGTCGTCTCAGTCAGGAGACGCTCTCTTCGATTCTACTATGATACGGCCACAAAAATGCTGTACCGACGCTCCTACAATGGACTTCTCCTTCGATGTTTGTCTAACAAAGAAGCAGCCAAAGCCCTTCGAGAAGCTCACGATGGAACCTGCGGGGCCCATCAACCTGGCCCTAAGTTGCAGGACCGACTGCGACGTATGGGCTACTACTGGCCAACCATGGCCGCTGACGCTGTCGAATATGCTAAGAAGTGCCATACGTGCCAGCTTTACGCAGACTTCATCCATACACTGTCAGAACCACTACATCCTACAGTCGCCTCCTGGCCCTTCGAAGATTGGGGCATGGACATTGTGGGATCGATCACCCCTCCTTCATCGAGAGGATACCGCTTCATCCTAGCAATCACCGACTACTTCTCCAAATGGGCAGAAGCAGTTCCACTGGCAGAAGTGAAAAGCTCCAGGGTGATTAGCTTCATCAAGCACCACGTCATCTACCGTTTCGGGGTACCCCGAAGGATCATCCACGATAATGGTCCTCAGTTTATCAGCCATGTTTTCAGCCGATTCTGTGACAAGAATCGCATTCAAAACGTGGCATCAACCGCCTACAATCCGGCAGTAAACGGATTAGCAGAGGCGTTTAACAAGACTATCGTCATGCTATTCAAAAAGGTCGTGTCATCCAACAAACGTGACTGGAACAAAAAGCTCGGCGAATGTCTTTGGGCCTATCGCACAACGGTACGGACCCCGACAGGCAACACACCATTCTCCTTGGTCTACGGGAGCGAAGCGGTACTGCCTCTCGAGATTCGGATACCCTCACTCCGCGTAGCAATCACAAATCAACTCACAGAAGAAGACAATCAACGTCGTCGTCTGCGGGAACTGGAGGCCCTTGACGAAAAGCGTCTCCTAGCTCAACAGCGCATCGAACTCTACCAAGCCCGTATATCACAGGCTTTCAACAAGAAGGTCAAGCAGAGAACTTTCCAAGTTGGCGACCTGGTTCTGGCAGTCAGGAGGCCGATGGTGTTGACTCACAAGACACCAGGAAAGTTCGAGCCCAAGTGGGAAGGACCTTTTATCATAGAAACGGTATACTCAAACGGTGCTTACCGCCTCGCCAAACCCAATGGGGACTTGTTCATGATGCCCAGCAACGGCAAGTTCCTAAAGAAGTACTACTCTTGACATCTTTTCAGACATGTACTTCCACTCCACAAAATCATACGCTTCCGGAACCCAGCTGTTCCGTGGCATCCTCAGTAGAAGAACAACCATGTCCACATCACCTCTGAGTTGTTCCCCTACGCCCTACAATACGGAATCTTACACCCCGTGAGACTACGCTATCTTTCATGTTTACCACGTCCACATTACCTCTGAGTAAACATCCCGTACAGACAACCCCCGCGTTGCCGTACATTGATCGCAGAACTTCCACGTCCACATTACCTCTGAGTAGTTCCGCGTATCCCCCAGAGTCATTCCTACCACGTCCATAACACCTCTGAGTAGGAAGATTCTATCATTTGAATCCTATATTTGCCACGTCCACATTACCTCTGAGCAAACATGTTGGTTCTTTCAAACTTATTATCTGTACCTAAAACCAAGGTACGCAAAAGATAATAGGTCCACACAAATCATCAAAGTTTATGATAAGCAAAAATGAACACATCACAAAAAATGGTGTACTTCTTTATGTCTAAAAAAGGAGAGTAAAGAATTACGCTATCCCCAGCAAGAGTTGCAAATACATAAAAAAGCAGAGACTACAAGCCCTAAATATCCCCAGGGTTGGCTGAAAGCTCTGCAATTCGGCATTTCAAGTCTGCGCCCGAGTCTCCACAGTCGCCAAGACTCGACGTTCAACTTTTTGACGCATCGCTTCAATAGCCTTAGGAGAAGTTTCATTCTCGTGCTTCTCATCAAGCTGCTGTCTCTGCTGAGCCAGGATAAGAGCCCGGTGAGTAAAAGTTGCTTCCTCCTTCTTGAATGCTATGTGTTCATCCTGGACACGTTCGGCGTCCAATAGGAGTCGGGCCCGCTAGTCTTCAAGGCGACAGATCTGGGCTTCAATCTTCGTGATATTAGCGTCCAATGCAGCTCACGTCTCCACTGTCTCCCGCGTAGACTGAAATAACCGCTCCACTGCTGCTTCAATCTCAGCCACTTCACGTTCCCAGACACTCACAGTGGCATGGTAGAAAGACTTAGTCTCAGCGAGCAGCTTCTCCTTCTCCGCATCTATCAGGACGGAGAGGTCATTTCGCTGGATGCGCTCTAATTCAGAAAGTCGCTGGTCCAACTCAGCCACCGTGGCTTCCAGAATGACGGCCATATGATCGTGGCCCTGGTGAAGATGGATCAGGTTGATATAAGACAGTGCCAGAGTTCTTGCTGTCGCAAAGCTCCCATTGGCATGCATCACTGCCGATACGCCCCTCTGCAGCATTTTATACACTGCCTCAATGATGAATTTCACATATTCATCTGCGTCCGCCAGCACCTGTGGCGTCATAGCAGGGGTTGGAGGAGCTACTCCAGTTGGCAGACCGAAAGAAGACCCGCCGACCTCAACCTGCGAGGCTGGAACCTCGACATCAATAGGCTCTTCATCAACAGGGGCTGGGCTACTAGCCCGAGGAGCCAAGGGAGCAGAAGAAGCCGGCACAGGTGTCGATATAGTACCCCAAGTGGAAGGAGCAACAGAGGGTTCCATCATACCCTTACCCTTCTCGAACTTGGAAGTACCACCGACGTTAGTGGCCACCTCTTCAGTCCCCAACGTGCTATCAGTAGCCAGTACCTCCCCTGGCAGAACGGGGAGATCAACACTTGCCTCCTGACTCACCCCTGAAGTCAGGACCGGCAGACGAGTCTTCTCTTCATCAAATCCCTCCACGGGGACAGGATCTGTCGCTACCTCCTGATTGGTAGCCACCTCAGCTTCGGCCGCTGAGTCTGGGGTAGGGCTCGGCAATGCTGCAGCCGACCTTCCTTTATCATGATAAGGAGGGGAATCAACCCTCTCCTCTGTTCCAACCACATCTGTTGCCCCCGCAACAGGCTCCTGCGACTCTGGAGCAACGTCATCCGAAGACGACGAACTCCACTCCACATCATCATCACGAAGCCCCGTGTCTGCTGGACCTTCAATGTCCAAGGCCCTCACGGCAGCTGGCACCATCCCGGAAGTTGCTGCAACCTCTGCATCTCTTTCAACAAAGTCTGGAGATAGTAAAACCTCTGCAGGAACATCTCCAGGACTCTCCTCTATTGGAGACATTACCATCGGAGGGATGCGCTCGTCAGAAGAGCTTGCTACCTCCTTCGGTTTACTGACACCCGGTTTTGAAACACGGGTCTTATTCTTCGACGATCCCTACAAGAAGAAAAGCACAAGTCACCAAAATGACAAGATGAGCCAAAATTATGGAGGACTCCTTACCTCAGCAGGAGCTGATTCCACTGGCGTTACAGGTGGCACTCCCGTTGGCTTTGGATTCGTCGTCTTTTTCGACCTTTTTGGTACAGACGAGCCGGCTTTCGCGTCAGCCCGCCTCTTTCCAACAGAGGGATCTCTCACTGGTGCTGCAGCAACAGCCCGATATCTTGCCAATTCTGGTGGACGATATGACCGGGCTGCTATCAACATGTTCACCGTGGCCTCCAACTGAGTCCCAACGATGAAACTAGTCTCCCTGTTATAACTAGGAGACGTAGTATTCATGGTGCAATACAGCTTAGCGGTCGAGTACAGGATTTGTGGCCGAGGGTTGCGGACTGGCGTAGTAAAACAAACACCAGTACACCCGGCATTGTAATACTGCCAGCCCCGGGCTCCATCCAGCAAGCTCCCAACAAACCCCAGACTGTTACTGGGATTAAGCAACATTAGCTGGGTATAGCCAAACTGGCGAGCAAACCGGCTGGGCAGATACGGCTCCAGATAACATCTATTCTGGTTGCGGTAGACTAGGTGAGAAGGCCGAATACTTTGCAACCAACGAAAACCCCATTTCGGCAGAGTAATTGCATCTTCACCAGAGTCGTCCAAATCTTGGTCAGCCTCGAAGTCTTTAAAGATGGGGCCAACCTTGACAATCTTCCACCCCTGAAGGTAGGACAGAACTCTCCGGCAAACAGGGACGCCAGTATGTAACCACTTCCTCTTGTAGAAGCGGCGGATAAAGGCATCTCCTTCAACATGATCCTCCTCTGGACCTGGACTCATCACGTTCGGATGATGCAGAATCAGCCATCCCATAAGATAATGGAATAGCAGTTCAGCCCGAAGAAAGTTGTCATTTTTTACCTTTTCCTTGGGTCACGTCATCAGCAAAGGTCCTCAAACCCCGTAACAGGTTACATACCATCGCGGGAAGGAGAGCTAAAGGACGTCCAAAAGCCAACTTTACGGCAGGCAAAATAAGGTTCCGGTGTACCCTCTCCACTGCACCAGTTCTGCCCGCAAACACACAATCTCGGAGCCATATCATCAAGTATGCCGTCAGCACCGCCTTAGACGACATCCGGTGCGCACAGTGCCAGAAGCAGCTATACGCGTTCTCGCCACTCTCATTTGAACCAGGAGTCCTCTCGTCCAGTCGGCTTATCTCAGAAGTCACTTCCGCAGGTTTCAGCCCTTGCGGAGTCGTAAACCGAATCCTCGAGGGGTCCGCCAAATCCTGCTTGAAAATATAATCCCTCCAAGCAGTCACATGAGGCTGGGTCTTGCCTTTGTCCTTCCGGTGTATCAAATAATGATGGCTCGCAACTTCTTTGAAAACGGCCATCATCTTCGAGTCCTTATTTTCCAGAACCTGGATCTCTTCATTCGACGAAAAATATTCCTCGTACGGTTCCGAGCCCCAGGAAAGCTTGGACACTTCGTACATCTCATGGAGAGCCAACCCCAATTCCACCACTGGAGTATAGAAGGTGTCAGTCTGGGTATTGAATAATTCTAAGAGTGCAAGGAACATAGGCTTATTGAGATCCATGCCAGCCTGTGTGGCACGGATAGCGGCTGTCAGCCCAATCTCCTTAAGTTCAGCCTTGAACTTCGAAAGCACCCAAATGGTCATCTCGTCCCACCTCGAGATATAGTGACACCAACCTTCAGCTCTAAAGCCACCTTTCGGATACGTGACCTTCGATGTCAGCATCCGATTTGCAAAAGTCGGAGCACTGAAGGCAAACGTGTCATTAGGGACTTCACTGTAGAGGCTTCCAGGATGCAAAGATCGACAACTAAATGAGGAACTGGCTCGCGAAGCGGCTAAGGTATCCCTCTGATTCGAGGTAACATCAATCGAAAGAATACCTCCCAAGGCCCCTCCTTGAGAAGGAGTAAGTTTCTAGCGCATCCTTCTCTTTGAAGCCAAACGGTAGAAGGCCGTCAGCGACAACTGGCGGTCAAGCTGCCGCATGTACAGAACCATGCCTTTTGCAGAAAAGAACCAGTCTTCTCTGACCTTTAGTATCTTTGCTTCAGAAGAGACCAGTCGGTCACCGAATAAAAAGGCAGGTTTTAAGAAAGTCACATCCTCGGATTCAGCAGATTTCAGTTTACCGCTCTCCATCATACTCTAGAGGAAAATCGGCAACTGGTTCTGGATCTGTAGCACTCTCTCACGAGGTTGGTTCTGTAAGATAGCATCTTTCGCAGGGTTGATAATCGCCTCGTCAAAATCAACCCCCATTTGACAAAGAGAAGCATCCAGAAGGACCTCATTCAGCAAAGGGATTGTCATCGACACTGGCACAACAAAAGTAAAAGTCAGGCAAAAAGACAAAAGTGTGGCAGAGGCTTCGGCGCATCATCAGGATGTGAACCCATATGCGTCAGCAGAGGCTTCGGTACATCATCAGGGCGTAAACCCATGCGTTTTAGCAGAAAGGCTTCGGCGCGTCATCAGGGTGTGAACCTATGCGCGTCGGCAGAGGCTTCGGCGCATCATCAGGGCGTAAACCTATGTGCGTCAGCAAGAGGCTTCGGCGCATCATCAGGGTGTAAACCCATGCGCGTCCGTAGTTAAACCTCGGTGCATGATAAAGGCCTAAACCTATACACGTCGGTGGGGTAAAACCTCGGCACGGACAGAAGTCCATGCGCGTCGGCAACAGAGAGTTAGGGCACACCAACTCAGCCCCATGATCCAAGGATCGTCTGAACAAAGAAAATAGTGGAAGAGACGACACCCACCCGTCACAGCGGGTCGAACATCGGCCGGAGTCACAATGGTGACAGGAGCATCCTCTTCGGCATACTCTGCCGGCTCCTTTCCCTTGCTAGCACTGCCGCGAGGAGTCTTGAGAGCCATTCTTTGAGAGAAAAAAAGTTAGAGTTTTTGAAGAAGAACTCTAAAAAGCAAAATCAAGGAGAAGAAGAACTCTCTCTCTCCATCTCTCGCCTATTTATAGGGCTTGGTCGTACACGTGAACCGATGACGTGTGATCTCAGCCGTCGCCTCGGGTTCTGTGAAAAGATAACCACAAATAAAACCAAAAAGTTCATCATTAATCTTTTCGGTTACCGAAGCGTCATCATTTGTATTAACTGAGCGGAGCATGCGCCCCATCACTGATGCGCGGAGTGTCTATGCGCCCCGACAGTCATACGCCTCTACCACCATGCTTCTTATTCAAAGTATTCCAAAACTTATCCAAAAGTTTTGAAAACTTTGAAGGGGGTCTTGTAGAAGCATGGAATTTCAGAGCCAGAAAGTCTATGCACCAGACTACATGCGCCAGAGCTTGGACAAAGTACTTCACAGTAAAAACAACAAATATAGACATTGAAAAAGGACTTTTTATTTAACATATAAAAGTCTATTACATGTCTAAGAAAGACTGTACAAAGGAGAATTTCTACAAAGAAAAGATCCTAAGTCTACAGCCAGCAGCCAACATGCGCCCTCAAGTAGGCGCAGCAATCAACATGCGCCCTCAGCCAGGCGCATCCTACCATGCGCCCTCAGCAAGGCGCATCCTTTTCAGCAGCTCAGTTATGTGCATCCCAGTTATGTGCATCCCTTCAGCAGCCCAGTTATGTGCCGCTCTTCCAGCCAGGTTCACCACCGTCAAAATGCTTCGACTAATGAAGCATTTATTGAGCAGAACGAGGGTGGCAATCAACCCTCTAGCCGAGGAAGAGAAGAGCACCGCAAGCCGACCTGTGGCCAGGGGAGGCTTCGAAAGAGCCTCCAAAGGCGAAGGAAGACCGTGATCGAAACCACGGCTAAAGGAGCAACTTTCAACACAACCAAAGTGGGCAACACCCACTTTGAAGGAAGAAAGAGCCCCCAAAGCCGCAGCACCGCCATTCCGATCTGCGGCTCTTCCTGCACAATGAAGACGAGGCCCGAGCATCCCTATCTTTGGATACAACAGGCACCTTTTGCCTGCCTCGGAAGCCCTCGACTCCGACTTTTGGATGTAACAGTCACCTTCAAGTGCATCAATGAAGATATGGCGTCGCATCTTCACCCTCGGGAGCATCTCATCAACAGAATGCATTCGATTACACAAGTTTATGTCAAAAACACGTGAGAGAACGAGAAGCAAACCCTCTCTCCGTGCCACTATTTATAGGCCGGATAAATCAAACCCATGCGCTAAGTGGATGGCTCTCCGAATTCCGTGCAATGAATTTGCATTTAATGGATGAACCGATCGCTTCAAATTCAGCCAAGTCAAAATGGCTATTTAAAAGCACTCGAAGAACGTAACAGTCGCATCATTAAAAGACGTGTCACGAAGCGGATGCGCGGGTCAAACGCATCACACAGACGCGCCTTTCAGCACCAAGCGCATCTCAGGGGATGCGCCCTCATGCGCCCCCATACGCCTAGTGGAATGCCAATCGATGCGCCCACTCGGCTGTCCATCGAATGTCGCAAACATTAAATGCTGAACTGACAGAGTTGGCAGCACGCCTCCCGAAGTCTGAACAGTCGGCAGCTTTTTCAGAAGACGAAGCATCGCCAACGTCAGCGTCATCATTACTTTCCTCCGACGGCTACTGCCACGTGGCCACCCAACCATCTCGCATGCCCCTCTGCAGCCATGCGCCCAAATCTACATGCGCCTCAAAAGTCATGCGCCCCAGACTTCTCCCTGATCTCACAAAACAGGAGTAAAGTCACTACTGAAGATCTGCATGTGCCTCAAAAGCCATGTGCCCAGAATGGTTCGTGACTCCTAAAGGTTACGAGCCAAATGCGCCCAATCCTAGGCGCATCTTACCAGATCATTCCCCCATCAAATTCGAGATCTTCGAGCCATGAGTTGACGACACGTGTCCTTTGACTCAACTCATCCAAGATCTCAGCAACATAAAGATCCTCTTCTCTGCTACGTACTGGCTCACAACAGCAACATGAAGAAGTCAACCCCTCGATCAGGGCTCATCTTCTATGCGCCTCCATTAACAATCACCATGTGGCGTCCCCGTATACAGGTGCATCCTACATGCGCGCATGAGCAGCCTGCCTGCAAAACTATAAATAGAGGGATCATTTTCTTCTCACACACACAACGAACACACAGAGACTTCGCACCACCCGAGAGGTAGATACAGACACTCAACGTCTTCCTTCTCTCAGCAAGCTCCAGCACCCAGAGCAATCCAGACCTTCAGAGAACCGATAACCGTCGTCAGTTCGTCAACGGAGTCAACGCATTACCACTCACTCCATCGACACAAGGAACCCAGATAAACAAAAGTGCACTCCTAGGACTACATCTATGTCCTATATTGTAACATTGTTCTATTTGTATTGAAATTGTAATAAAAGAATTTTAATGGCAAACAGTAAGTACCTTAGTCATTAGCAAGTACAACTTAGACATTGGTAGTAAATGTTATGCTTATCGAGATACGTACTTTTCTAGTATGAGTATCTTAGGCTAGAGCGTGTGAGTTGTAGCTCCCCTTCTCAAAAAATTTTGAATTATTTTTTTTCTATTATTTATTTGATTTAAATGGTGATTTTTAGGATTTTATGAATAATTGTTTAGTTAATTATTACGGTAGACGACTTTAGCCATGGTTAAGTTTTGAAGTACCAGACGACTAGAAATCATGGCACGGATAGTGCAGTGGCATGCCTTGACTAGTGTATTAGCCATGTTAAGGAAGACTCAGCCATAAGTGTGTCCTAACTAGGTAAATCAGGCTAAGTTGTGACTTAACCCGTAAAGACATTTTAAATTATTTATTAATTATATTATTGACTTGTAGGAGATTCGGTTTGTGTTGATTTAGCTCGGACTAGACCCGAACCGAAACCGAGCCCATGTAATCTTGTAGCGAGACCAAAGACGACAATGTAGGCATATTTATGTGTGTACAAATAGTTTCTAAATTATTTTGGGTATTGATGTACATTTTTAATTATTTGAATATTTGTGCAAAATTAGTACTTTTATTATTAAATATTGTTTTACCATATTTGTACAATTTTCTGGACCCGGATAAAGGTCAATGGTATGGATTCACCAAAACCACCATTTAATTAGTTTATTATTATTTTATTATTTTGTGGTGATTAAATTAATATATTTATTACTATTAGATATTATTAATATTGATTAAATAGGCAAGTATATATATATATTTATAATTTATTAAGGTATATACGTATTATTTATATTTATAAGTGTGTAAATACATACACATAAATAATAGAATGAATAAGAAAGACGAATGAAAACAATTGTCACGTATAACGTTGAAAGTTTATTTTAAGATACTATTAGGATATCCTCATTTAAATGGATGGATGCAAATACCAAAATTGTTGAACTTTGGATGAGTAAAGGTTCTGATTGGATTATTTTCATTTGTTGAAACCCCTGCTTGGATCTACTTATGTATTTACCTAGTCTCCTTAAGAAAAGTATTTTTAATTTTATATACTTGCTGTACTTAGTTCTTTCTTATACTTCATCCTTTCTGATTGATTGTACCAGTGCTGTAACTTTGAGGGTTATGTAATTTTTCATGTCTTTTACCTTCGTGATTTTTCTCCTTGAATTTTGTTTGTTATTTACTGCTATGTCTTGCTCATTACATTTATTTGTAGGCTTCTCCAGTGTTACTTTGGTAATATCCTAATTCTTTACTACTTAATAGTTAATTAGTTGAGGTGATGTATATGGATACTTACATATACATCTGAGGGGTACATCCACAACAACCGACCATGATCACCCCATTATCACCAGCCCGGGGACCCTAAATTTTAGCAAGCTTGTTGTCTACAACTTGGTCTGTAGGATGAAAGTGGTTTGTGCTTTCGTATGTTATCAACATTAATTCAATATTTAGAAACTTGTACCAAGCCTTGCATATATTTCAAAGTCCTGCTCTGCTGATGAGTTTAACTTGTTAGAGTTGCATTAACTGTTAACCTTCCTTGTGGAGACTGGTTCATGTAAATGGTTAAGAGAATCCCAGCCTAACCCAACAGTAGCAATAAGCCCAGCCAACCCGAGAGCAATATACATAAGAACTCAATAGTAGTACCCGAGAGCAATATACATAAGAACCCGAGAGCAATAAGCCCAGCCAAACCATCACCAGGCCCGACCCACGGCCTAAATTCCCAGCCGAGAGCTCAGCCAGAGCTAACACCCCGACCCTTATTTTGTGCTCAGAACAATATATATACGTAGGAGTTCGACAAAACCCTAACGCGAGTTCTCCCCCAGCGCCGACCCCGGCCTTGGCGCAACCGTGCGGCACCTTCGGTGCCACCACCGGCCGCCGCCGGCCGGCAAACATGGGCGCGCGCGCTGGACGCAACAGAGAAGAGCCACAACAATGGCAGGAGCCGCGGCAAGGTTCGGGACGCCGTATCTCCCTCGTTGCTCCACCGAATTGTGTTCCAATTATTCAGGTACAACTACAACCTAACCCCTTCGCTTCAAATTAACTAGGTCGATTTAATTTTCCCTACATGCTTCACAAACCGAGCCCAAAAATCGACCGAACTCTGCTTAAAACAGAGTAAAGAGCAGTCCAAAACCCTCAATTGGAAGGAAGATTGTGGACAAACCCTTAGGAGGTTTCAAAAACCAATTAAAGGCAGTTTAAGACAACATATAGGACTTCACGAACCTTTTTATGGATTTGAAAATCATCGACTACGTTTCGAGAAATCGAATCCCGAAGTTCACCTAAAATCTGTTTTAAAAACTAGAAAAAACCTTCGATACGACGTGCTCCGCCAATTCGGGCGACGTAGTTGTGAACCGAAAGCATTGAAAGGTGCATATTGTCTTCGTAGACGTGTGGGCTTTGACGGAATTCAAATTGGTTGCACGTGCACGACGAATTTGATGTGTATCCGTCGAAATTCACCATATCGACCTCTGTGCAAATTTGTCAATTACTTTGTGTACGTTCGTCAGATGGAGACGAAACTTGAACCAATAGGACCGTATCATTTTTTTGGTCCTGTATGTCAAGTTTGGTCCAATTTTGAGACAGTTGATCGGATCGCCGTTTTGCGGACCCTACGATCCGATTCAACGGACGATTTTGTGCACGGCCCACCGAAATCCAAAATTGGATATACCATTGGGTTCGTACCATCAAAACAAATTCTTAGACATGTAGTTTGATGACTTTAGAGACCATTGACCCTGGCACATTTTTCGGTGCAAAGCGGATCCAACAGCGGATACCGTTTCGGCCCAAAATTACCGTTTTGCTTCTGTGTCCAGAATTGGACTTAAGGACATGCAATCCCAGCTAATTTGACTATTCTGAGAATGTTGGCATTGTCTGTTTCAGCTTTCAGAGACAATTGTGATGATTTGGACTTCATGGCTTAGCAGTTGACTATATTGTTGTTGGATCTGCGTGTAACCTCCATGCAAGATACCTTGCCTCCCTCTACAGTTTATTTACATACATATTTCTATTTATATAGTTTTACTAGTTGATTATTGACATGTGATTTGTACATCGTGCATGCTAGTATATACATATAGTCCTTGTTTATAGTTAGCTTTGTAGTTCATATTGGATGTACATATATAGTTCTTGTTCATAGTTAATTTTGTAGTTCATATTGGATTGGTTCTCACGTGTATCTTAATTGGGCCGTGTCGTGTCATCACTGTACTTGGACTGAGTCACATCGTGTCGTAGGATGACTAAGTCATAACGGAACTGCTGTACCTTGAATTCTTGAAGCTAACCTGCGAGTCCACACCAGGGGCGAGGGTTAATAGTTATATGTACCTTGATTCTTGATGCTAACCTGCGAGTCCACACTAGGGGCGAGGGTTAGTAGTTGAAGCTAACCTGCGAGTCCACATTAGGGGCGAGGATTAGTAGTTATTGTTCCACACCTGCGAGTCCACACTAGGGGCGAAGGTGATGCTAACGTGCGAGTCCACATTAGGGGTGAGGGTTAGTAGTTATCTGTTCCATACCTGCGAGTCCACACTAGGGGCGAGGGTGATGCTAGCCTGCGAGCCCACACTAGGGGCGAGGGTTAGTAGTTGTTTCAAACCTACGAGTCCACACTAGGGGCGATGGTTTGAGTATCCATTGATCTTGTAACATGTTTACTCTTGTTCTCCTCCAGCAGTTCGGTTATGCGTAGTGGTTCTTCCAGTCGTGTATAGTCGTATTTTTGTATTGATTGGTCTTTTTCTGTTTATTTCCTGTATTTTTTATTACATGATAAACTGTTAGATATACATGTTTTTATGTATCTTGCTATGTCCTCTGAGGACCTGATGATCTCTTCAGGTTTAGCGATTGCATGGAGTTAGTTAGCAGAGCGGGATGGTAGAGGATTGCGATGTGTGATACAGATATTAGTCAGTAATTTTACATTGTTATCCTTTCGTGCTTTACATTCCTTATCATGAGTTATCCTGCTTATTGATTCTGTTTTAGACTCTTATTATTTTCTTTAGAGTCTTATCGGACATATATGCTAGTGGGCTGCAGACCACGACCCATAATGTTCATTCATATTTCGTACATTTATTGTGGATTTGAGATATAGATTTGTTTGCCATGATTTGGCACTTTACCCTAGCCGTGACATCATTTACGTATTCGAGTTGGGCTGGAGTTCGGTTGATGCATAGCTGGCTTGCTCACGAGCTCGCGTCCGAAAAATGGGGGCGGATTATGACATGAGTGCTAGTGCACCTGCAGAGGAAGGGGTTGGTACTTTCTCGCACCCCCTCTGGCTCGATCATTGGACGAGCTCTGGATGACCGTCGTTTGTGGTCTTTAGAGTGGTACATACTATGGTACAGGATCCTACAATGCCTTTATGGTGACGCAGTCATCCAGGGCCCCTTCTGGTAGTATGCATTCCCCACAGCCCTCACAGGAGTCGGCCCGAGTGGAGAAAATGCGTCGCCAGGTTACTGAGTGTTGACACAAAGTCACAGTCAACCAAATATTGACTACATTGACTAAATAATATTTGTATTAATTCAATACGACACACGACGACTGCATTCAGTTCAAGACAGATGACAGCTCAGTCTCCGGCTCTCAGTGTGTTCTGGAGTCTGTATTTTATAATTTCATTGAGTCTAGACTTGTGTACTCTGAGTCATGCTGAGCTCTTGGAACTTAGTCTATAACCTACCCAAAATCCCAAGCTCCACTGAACCAAAAACTGCCCACTGGTCCCCTTAGAACCACTCTGTGCTCTGGAGACAGAGTTCGGGCCGAACTCTTCCTCCACACAGAGTTCGGGCCGAACTCTGTCCCCTAGAAATCAGGAACCCTAATTTTAGGGTTAGCTGGTTGCTAGTTGTCCAACGGCCAAATTTTTGAATTTTCCTACCCGAATTCTGGCCGAATTCTGCCTATAAAAACACTATAAATAGGGCATGAATTCTCTCATTTCAATCCATCCAATCTTCTCTTCTCTTCTCTCTTATAAGCTCAATAAGCCATACCCTTCCCATCTACTAGCCACAAGCCTCCTAAGTCTCGAGTGCTCAGCATCTCTCAGTTAGGATTCTTGTGCAAGAGTCGAAGAAGTCGCTTGGACAATTCCAAGCAAATCGCCACTGCGATCCTCTGTTAGAAGTTGACGTGCTCTTCTGAAGAAAAGGCACGGGTTGTAAACTACTATTTCACAAATAGTGGATTTAATCCTGAGCTAGAGTTCTCAGGCCTGGACTAGTCCTCCACGAGGGAAACCAGGTTAAAATCGTTGTGTTTGCGTATGCTCTTCTGCTCTTCATTTATTTTTCGTACTTTACTCTGATTATTTATTGTTGGTGAAAGAGTTATTTTTAATTGGCTATTTTTCTATATAAACTCTATTCACCCCCCTCTAGAGTTGCTAAACTGTTCTTCAATTGGTATCAGAGCTCTGTTCTCTTTATAAGGACTAACATCCTAAGAGCTGATCCATGGCAACCACACAATCCTTGATTTCCAATCATGGTGAAGGTCAGTCCACTCATAGGCCTCCCCTATTTGATGGGACTAACTACACATATTGGAAAACAAGGATGAGCTTCTATCTTAAGTCTCTAGACTTTGACCTGTGGACTGTCGTCACTGACGGTTACAAAAAGCCCGCCAGAATAGTTGTCGATGGTGACCTCATTGAGAAACCACACGACAAATATTCTGTCGAGGAGAAGAAACAGGCAAGTCTAGATGCTAGGGCTATTAATGCTTTATTCTGTGCCATAGACAGGAATGAGTTCAACAGGGTCTCTACATGCACCACTGCTCATGAAGTATGGAGACTGCTAGAAGTGACGCATGAAGGAACCACACAGGTCAAGGAATCCAAAATAAGCCGTCTCACTCAAGAATACGAAGCTTTCAAGATGAAGCCAAGTGAGACGATCACTCAAATGTTCACAAGATTCCTCGACATCATCAATCCTCTATCCTCGCTTGGAAAGCAGTACTCAAACCACGAGAAGATTCGTAAGCTGCTCAGAGGGCTACCAAAGATTTGGAACCCTAAGGTGACAGCCATCATAGAAGGAAACGATCTCACAACAATGTCAATGGAGACCTTGATGGGTAAGCTTATGACTCACGAGCTTGACCTCAAGGACTTCGAAGAGCCTGCTCCGAAGACCAGGGAGATCGCACTCAAAGCTCATCAACGAAGAGCTAATCATGATGAGACCGAAGAAGATAATTCGGATGATGAAGACCAAGCTCTCATGGTTCGCAACTTCAGGAAATTCCTTCGCTTCAATCGAAGGAAGAAGGAATCTCAAGAAGACGATGAAGAAGAACCAACTTGTTACGGTTGCAAGAAAACTGGACATGTCCGAAAAGACTGCCCATTCCTGAAGAAGAGCAACCGCTATGAGAAGCCATACAAAAAGAACTCATCAAAGAAATATGCCAACACAGGCATCTGGCATGAAAGTGAAGCAAGTGACTCTGAGGAAGAAAAGGACTCTCCTCAAGATACAGCAAATGTGTGCCTGATGGCAACTTCTAACAAGGTATCTAACGAAACTCTGGATGACTTCTCTTTTGATGAACTTGGCGATGCTTTCACTGATTTACTCGATGATCATAAAAAGGTCATCGGTAAATATAAACATGCCAAGGACAAAATCAAAAGTCTAGAAGATGAGATACAAAGAATTTCTTTACTTCTTGATAATGTTAGAAACACATCACCCACTAATGACACTGATGAAGTATCCAAGTTTAAATTAAGCTTACATGATGCTGAAGCACGTATTGAGCAACAAACTCAAGAAATTACTACTCTCAACACGTTGCTTGCTGAAGAAAAGAGTAGACACAAGATTTCCATGACTAAGATATATGGCTTAAATATTAAGGTTGATGAACTGCAACCTGTTTCTAAAAGATTAGAAACCAAATTAGGTAAACAGGTTGTTCAACCTCAAACCCAATCACATGGGCACAACACCACTCATGCTAGTCAACCACGTCATTCTCATGCAGCACATAACCATGCATTTATATACACAAACTTTCACAAACCACATGCACGTAAGAACAATTCTCACTCAGTACACACTCATCATGCACAAAGACACAATCAACATCACTCCACACATAAAAATCATCATGCCATGCCATATAGACAAAATCATCATGCAATGCCATATAGACAAGGTCCTCATATACCATATAGACAAAATCATCATGCCATGCCATCTAGACAATATCAGCATATCACACATCATAGACAATACCATCATTCTATGCCTCATAGACACCATCACCATGCCACTTATTCCATGCATAATCATCTTCACCATGCTAACTCTTCACATCATGTCCATCCTCATCCTGTTGCTTATAGATATTATTCTCATGCTCCTAGTATAAATAAGAATGCTATCTGTACTTATTGTGGATTACATGGACACATCTCACCACAGTGCAGAGTTAGAAGACTTGTAGATAAAAAGATATATGCTTGGTTCCCAAAGACTAACTTTTCAGGACCCTCAAGAACTCGGGTACCAAAGGTCACATCTACTCTTGATGTAGGTGGACCTTCCCTCCTCAACTGAAAGTAAGTGGATTCTCGATAGTGGATGCTCGCGACATATGATGGGAGACGCAAATCTTTTTGCATCACTATCGATGAAGAGAGAAGGATACGTATCCTTCGGTAACAATCTCAAAGGGCACATTATAGGTAATGGTATCATTGGTCATCCTCCTTCTCCTGTAATAAAGGATGTCTGCCTAGTGACCGAGTTAAAGCATAACCTGCTCAGTATTAGTCATCTTGCTGATCATGGATATGATATTAACTTTGGACAAAACAGTTGCTACATCTATGATAGGTCAACAGGAGACATTACTTTTGAAGGGAAAAGAGAGGACAACATCTACATTTTCTATCTTTCTATAAATACTAACAATGCAGGTAGATGTCTATATGCCCACAAAGATGAACGACTACTTTGGCACCAGCGTCTTGGTCATGCCAACATGGATGCTATATCCAGGCTTTCCACCAAGAAGCTAGTGAGAGGATTGCCTGACATCACGTTCAAAAAGGACACGATATGTGCCGAATGTGAACTAAACAAGGCAACTAAATCCTCATTTCATTCTATCAACTCTGTAAGTACTACTAGACCCTTGCAACTACTTCATATGGATTTATTTGGTCCTAGTAGAATAGCTAGCCTTGGAGGCAAACTTTATGCATTTGTTATTGTTGATAATTTTTTGAGATTTACTTGGGTTTTCTTTCTCGCTAATAAGAGCGATGCTATTTCTGCTTTCAAAATTTTTGTAAAGAAAGTTCAAAACGAAAAAGGCTACATGATTACTCGAATCCGAAATGATCATGGAGGCGAATTCGTAAATTATGATTTTGAAAGTTTTTGTAATGCAAATGGCTTTGATCATGAATTTTCTTGTCCTAGAACTCCTCAACAAAATGGTGTTGTGGAGCGGAAGAATAGAACTCTCGGCGATATGGCCAGAGTCATGTTGAATAAATTTTCACTTCCGAAATATTTTTGGGCAAAAGCTGTTAGTACAGCATGCCACATTTTGAATAGGGTGCTGATTCGTCCCATTACGAAGAAAACACCCTATGAGCTTTGGTTTGGGAGAACCCCCAATGTTTCTTATTTTAAAGTTTTTGGCTGTAGATGTTTTATCCTTAACACCAAAGACAACTTAGGCAAATTTGATGCCAAAGCTGACGATGGTATCTTTCTTGGTTATGCCGCCAAGAGTAAGGGATATAGAGTTTTTAATAAACGCTCACTTATTGTGGAAGAGTCAACAAATATGACTTTTGATGAAGACAACAGTGCAGCAAGTACTCTTGATGATGACGTTGAGCCATCAACTTCTACTCCAATGAATACTTCAACCGAAACTAATTCTCTGGAGGGTTTGCCTAAGAAATTCTCTTTCAAACCTTCTCATCCAGAAAATTTAGTTATAGAAGAAGTTTCACGTGGAGTAACTACTAGATCATCACTAAGAGACTCCGTTGCTAGCACTGCCTTCATTTCACAAGTAGAGCCTAAAAACATTTCTGAAGCTTTTAATGATGAATTTTGGATTTCTGCTATGCAAGAAGAACTCAACCAATTCGAGAGAAGCCAAGTATGGGAACTCGTTCCTAGACCGGTTAATCACTCGATAATTGGTACTAAATGGGTTTTTAGAAACAAAGTAAATGAAGATGGTTCAGTCACACGTAACAAAGCTCGTCTAGTAGCTCAAGGATACAACCAAGAGGAAGGTATCGACTACGATGAGACGTATGCTCCTGTTGCTAGACTAGAATCCATTCGGATGCTTTGTGCTTTTGCTAATTTTTAAAACTTTAAATTATTTCAAATGGATGTGAAAAGTGCTTTCCTGAATGGTTTTATTAAGGAGGAAGTTTATGTGAAACAACCTCCTGGCTTTGAAAATCATAAATTTCTCGACCACGTGTTCAAGCTAAAGAAAGCACTTTATGGCCTCAAACAAGCCCCCAGAGCTTGGTATGAAAGGCTAAGTAGCTTCTTACTTGAGAAAGGTTTTTCAAAAGGGAAAATTGACACTACACTGTTTATAAAATCTTTCAAAGACACTATTTTATTAATTCAGATTTATGTTGATGATATTATTTTTGGGTCTACTGATGAAACTCTTTGTCAAGAATTTGCCAAGTGTATGCAGACGAAATTTGAGATGAGCATGATGGGAGAGCTCAACTACTTTCTTGGTCTGCAAGTAAAACAACTGGCAAATGGAACTTTCATCTGTCAATCGAAGTATACCAAGGACATGCTGAAGAAGTTCGATCTTGATAACATCAAACCAATCAGCACTCCAATGGCTACTTCAACCAAACTCGAACCAGATGAGAGCGGCAAACCCGTTGATCAACGTAAGTATCGAGGTATGATAGGCAGCTTACTTTATTTAACTGCTAGTCTCTCCGATATCATATTTAGTATTTACCTATATGCTAGATATCAAGCAAATCCTAAGGAATCTCACATGACCGCGGTTAAGCGTATCTTTCGATACCTTAAGGGTACGGTTACAGTGGGCCTATGGTATCCCAAGTCAACATCATTTGACCTCATCGGTTACTCTGATGCTGACTTTGCTGGATGCAAGGTCGACCGTAAAAGTACAAGCGGCACGTGTCATTTATTAGGAAAGGCTTTAGTCTCATGGTTTAGCAAGAAGCAGAACTCTGTCGCACTATCCACAACACAAGCTGAATACATAGCAGCTGGGCGTTGTTGTGCACAAATTCTGTCGATGAAGCAAACCCTTGAAGACTATAAGTTATCTTTCATGCATATTCCTATATTCTGTGACAATACTAGTGCCATCAATTTGACTAAGAACCCTGTCTGCCACTCACGCACTAAACACATTGAGATCAGACACCACTTTTTGCGTGATCATCAGCAAAATGGCACGATTAACTTAGAATTTATTGACACTGATCATCAGCTAGCAAATTTCTTTACTAAGCCATTATCCGAAGAGCGCTTCAATTTTCTTTGTCGTGAACTCGGAATTTTGGATGAAGCAGTTATAAGTTGAGACTTACTTGCGTAAATATCGAGTATATTTTGATTCTTTTATGACAAATTTATTATGGGTACAAGCCGAAAGGGTCCTTCTGACAAAAAGGCGTAAAAGCCTAAGCGACACGGTGCACTAGTCCTCAGGACTACCGCTAGCTGGGATCCGGCCCCTGCAGCTAACCCATGGCAAATTTGAAATACTGAATTACAATATATTTCCTTGTTTATTATATGGTTTGTTCCGATTTATTATTGCCTAATTGATTTTTCCTAAAGTTTATTATGACCTTTGTGTACCTCTCTATGTACTTCATTGTTTTCATCAATCTTTTATCCTCAAAATCTCTTTTGTTCAACACTTAATCAATTTTTCTATCTTTTCAGCCTGCCTTTAGTTCTGGACCACTGATCCAGAACTCGGGCCGAACTCTGCCCATAACAGAGTTCGGGCCGAGTTCGGTCCCTAAGTTCCAGCGTCGGGATCTGGCTCTGCCGTTGGATCAATTTAGATCCTATGGTCAATATTCTATCCGACCAAAGACAAACCCCTATTTTATTTCGGGATTCCCTCTCTCTCCTTCACCTTTGCCTCCTTCCTCACCTCTCCAAACTCTTTTCTCAAAACCCTAACCCTAGTTTTTGATCTAGAAGGCTCCATTACTTCTCAAAATCAAAGAAAAAGGGTTTCTCATCATTCTCTTCCACTGTTTGGTATTATTTTCAGGTATAACTCTCTCCTTCTATCATTTTCAAGTTCTCCTATTTTCTTTGCAAATGGCATCTCGCTTGTCCAAACGAGGGAGAAGGACTCGACATGAGGGAGCTTCCTCTTCGGTTCCTCCTCCTCCGATTGAACAAGTTGTTGAACAACACCCCATTCATCCGTTGTTCAATCCGCCGTGTCCCGATGACCCTAACACATACGACGACCGTCTATTTGTGTCGCTAGACGCCTCTAATGAATGGTTTAGCAATTTTAGGACTCGTCCGGTGTTTGGGGGCCATCCCATCAATTTCACAATATTTTCTCAATATGCATCTTTATTTCGTGATCTTTGTTTGGATGAACTAGTTGCTTCCAATTCTGTCATTTACCATAGTGCAATCCAAATGTTCTACTGTAATCTGACTCACGATGCAACCCACATCTATTCCCGGGTTGCTGGCATTAACATTGCCTTCAATGATTCTGAGTTGGGAGACCTTCTTGCTCTCCCGGATCTTGATGTGTGGGACAAGCTTGTGGAAGCACGTCAACTTCAATTTGTTGGCGATACTTCTCTTGAAGGATTCAAGGAGGATTTATGTGCTCCTAACGTAAGTCCTCGCAAGCTAAAGGCCAAGCATCTCACCCCCTACTTTTATGAACTTCATCGCATCGTGTTCAATACTATCTTGCCCAAGGTTGGCTCAACAGATGAAGTTACTTACTTTGAGATTTCTGCCTTATATCACCTTCACTATCGTATTCCCTTCAACTTTCCACGGTCTATGATGGATTGGATGATCAACTGTCGGAAGAAACCAAGAGCCTTGGTTTATCCTCTATATCTTCCTTTGGTTTTTCGTGCTTTCATCATTCCTATCCATGATTGTCCGTTTATGCCTGCACCTGCCTTTCTGTCCAAGGCACGACGCCTTCAGCCTGTCGCTGCCTCTCCTGAGTCATCTGAGCAGTCTGCTGATGAGGAGCCTGACGCCCCTCCACTCGGTCAGGATGCACCTCCTCCTCCTGCCACTCTTGAGTCTATTCAGACTTTGCTCCGGGATCGCTTTACTCTTGAGGACGATCGCTGGACACAGATGGACTATCGTACTATTCTGCAGATGAGTGCTCTCAGCAACTCTCTGCATGATATACGGTACTCCCTGTCTCAGCATCTGCACATTCCCATGGAGAGGGATCCAGCGCGCGCGGGCCATCGCATTGATGATCCGTGGGTTATGCGTTATATGGATCCGGATGCTGCATTTCTGGACCCCCGTCGCTCCTTCCTCGGTCCTTCAGACACTCCAGGACCTTCTCATGCTCCGTGATGGAGATTGGCTCGATCTGCTGCTGCTACTGCTGATGATCTTAGTTACTTTTTGCTTTCAGTTATTTCGTTTATTATGGATTTATGTAGCTGGTTTTATGTACTCTGTTTATGAGTTGGCCACTTGGTTTGGTGGATGACATTATCTGTCCTTTATCATAGTTTTACTTTATGTCAGTGACTTATTTTTAGTATTTCACTGTTTCTTCTCTGCTTGGTGTGGTTGCATTACTATTCGTTGCTTCTTTATATTGCTAACTGCCAAAAGGGGGAGAAATATGTATATTTTTTATAGTTTTGTGCTTGTTTTGCTTTTGGGAGATATTATCTATCAGGCTACAGGTTCTATGCATTCGTATATCTGTGTATATCTTGCTCTGGGAAAATATTATCTATCAGGTCACAGGTTCTATGCATTTTGTACGGGGGAGAGCTATAGCTTCTAGCTCGACACCATTCATGGTTTACGGGGGAGCTATCTTCTTTTAGCTCAGGCATCGCTTATGGGGGAGCTATGTTACAATCAACTGTGTCCAGGTATGAATATTAAAATATACATATATTATTTTGTCAATTATCAATATGGGGGAGATTGTTGACACAAAGTCACAGTCAACCAAATATTGACTACATTGACTAAATAATATTTGTATTAATTCAATACGACACACGACGACTGCATTCAGTTCAAGACAGATGACAGCTCAGTCTCCGGCTCTCAGTGTGTTCTGGAGTCTGTATTTTATAATTTCATTGAGTCTAGACTTGTGTACTCTGAGCCATGCTGAGCTCTTAGAACTTAGTCTATAACCTACCCAAAATCCCAAGCTCCACTGAACCAAAAACTGCCCACTGGTCCCCTTAGAACCACTCTGTGCTCTGGAGACAGAGTTCGGGCCGAACTCTGCCTCCACACAGAGTTCGGGCCGAACTCTGTTCCCTAGAAATCAGGAACCCTAATTTTAGGGTTAGCTGGTTGCTAGTTGTCCAACGGCCAAATTTTTGAATTTTCCTACCCGAATTCTGGCCGAATTCTGCCTATAAAAACACTATAAATAGGGCATGAATTCTCTCATTTCAATCCATCCAATCTTCTCTTCTCTTCTCTCTTATAAGCTCAATAAGCCATACCCTTCCCATCTACTAGCCACAAGCCTCCTAAGTCTCGAGTGCTCAGCATCTCTCAGTTAGGATTCTTGTGCAAGAGTCGAAGAAGTCGCTTGGATAATTCCAAGCAAATCGCCACTGCGATCCTCTGTTAGAAGTTGACGTGCTCTTCTGAAGAAAAGGCACGGGTTGTAAACTACTATTTCACAAATAGTGGATTTAATCCTGAGCTAGAGTTCTCAGGCCTGGACTAGTCCTCCACGAGGGAAACCAGGTTAAAATCGCTGTGTTTGCGTATGCTCTTCTGCTCTTCATTTATTTTCCGCACTTTACTCTGATTATTTATTGTTGGTGAAAGAGTTATTTTTAATTGGCTATTTTTCTATATAAACTCTATTCACCCCCCTCTAGAGTTGCCAAACTGTTCTTCACTGAGCTGCGTGACGAGCTGTTACAGAGGATTGCAGAGCAGCCCCAGTCTCAGCTGCAGACGGACGATGTGGCACTTACCGTACGATTTGATATGCTCGAGCGCACCATGAGAGAGACGAATGAGAGGGCGGATCATGTCATTCAGGTGGTGTAGGGGTCGCAGGTGGCTATGACGATCAACTTTTGAGGCTGGCGTCTATTATGGATTCCACCAACTCTAGACTGCTAGCCATAGAGCAGACACTTCCTTATCGTGCGTCGACATCCATACCGACTGTATCGGTTCCACTGTCTCCCCCTCGTGCTATTGATGAGTTATCACTGGTGACGCTGACACCAGTGCAGTATAGGTTCATGTTGTCCAAGATGCAGGGCTGTACTCCTCCTCCTGACTAGGGTAGTCGTTTGTTGGACTAATTTTTAGGTGTTGTATTGTTGTTTGCTGACCCATTGTTGGGACTTTATGTATTTTTTGTATACATTTAGTGACTGTCATAACCCGCACCCGGATATACGGGTATGAATACGTGGGCCACGCCCAGCCTACGTCGTAGTATCGACGGTAAGCGCTGTCAAGTACCCGATACTAACTACAACATCTAAAAGATCCATAACTATAAAGGTACTCATATCATATCACAAAAGCTAAGAAAGATAAGACAAGAAATAATAACAACATCACTAGAACAACTAGAAACTACAAGGATCATATGAGACAAGAATGAAATGGAAGAAAAATAATAACAAAACTAAATAACTACCAGGCCTAGCACTCATGGGAGACAACTCATGGTGAAAGAATATCAAATCTGCCTCAGCTAGCAACATTTTGTAGTCCAATAATGAGGACATAACAACTCCTAAAATATTGTCAACATATCCAGTCAGGATGGGAACGAGTACATAAACTAATAGCAGTTCCATATGAATTGACAAATTCTATAAGAGATAATTATAATGAAATACATGATGAAATATCAAGACTAGAAATAAAGTAGTATATGTAAAACTGGATATCATATCATGGTATGAAATACTGGAATGTAGAACAGTATAGTAATATCTGATATATAACATAAATATAAACAGTGGCTTGAGATATTAAAGCATTATGTGATCGGCTAGGGTCAAGATTAGGCTCTTCCATTTGACCGACTATGGTACAAGAACAAGCGTAAGTAAACATGGAGATCAGGTCGGCCAAAATGGAAAGCTATGGTGTAAGTAGTATCAGGTCAGGCTTTATCCTATGTGAGGCGAGGGTAAAGCTATGATGCAAGTAGTAACCAGTGGGGTATGATCACATAACCTCTAATAACTCCCCATCCCCGAGTAGTATAATGGATCCGGACATGTCACGTCATGATGCGAGATTCTCTAAAAGGGTAGCAAATCCCCTTAGGAATTGGCGTCTATACAAGTACAAGAAAACAAGATCGAACAATGTACCAATATACCATGGTAACCCAGGAATGACATCTCATGACAGGATTCGACGTATACTAGCCCGTGTACCATCGTGTCGAGAGTCAAGTAAAACACTACAACTGAATCGGATATAGTAGATATCAAGACAATAAAAACTATCAGAGAATGTACTCGTCTGCTGTCCTGAGCAATAGGTGAGGGTCTATGCCTGAACCGACGTCACAGAGACCTAACATGAATTTACAGGGTTACTTAGTATTCTAGAGTAAACAATATATATAAATACATTAATTCTATGCTTCTAGGCCTATTCTAGGTCAAACTAAGTCAAACTGGGTCGAAGGTTGACTTACAGTTAACTTTGGTCAACTGGTCGACTCTTAGTCTATTCTAGGTTAAACTAGGTCAAAGCTAGTCTCTATAATCATCTACATGGTCAACTCATCAATTTCAGTGATGTGAAATCACTGAAATCGACAGATCTCAATTTCGATGCAAGGATCTAAAAATACGAACCAAAAAGAGAAGGATTATAACAAATGGTGATAGATAAGGGAGAAAGTCTACAGATGTTGTCGGATGATGAAACAAACATCACTAACATGTCCAGAATGGTCAAAATAGCTAGAATAGCCTACCTATCAGTCCAATTTGGACACAGGGACAAAAAGATAATTTCGAGTCAAAACGGTGTCCGTGTCGGACCCACTTTGCACCGAAAAAATGTGCCAGGATATAAGTCCTCAAAACCTAGCAAAATATGTGTCCACGAATCCAGAATGACGATACGAACTCAACGGTATATCCGAAATTGGATTCCGATGGCCCAATCTCAAATTGGTCCATTGACCCGGATATTGAAATCCGATTTGTACAGAAATGCGTGTCGGAGCCAATATCCAAAAAACTCAGTAAATTATATGTCAACGAGTCCAGAATGATGATACAAACTCAACATTATATCCATAATTGGATTCCGATGAGCCGATCTCAAAATGGCCCGTTGATCCGGACTGTGGGGCCCGCCTTGTACCGAAATACGTGCCGGGGCCCACGTCCTCCAAATTTAATAAATTTTATATGAATTCGTGCCAGAACGATGCCACGAGTCTACTGGTGGTGTCAGAATTGGAATCCGGAGTCCCGGATCCAAAATTAGGATTTTACAAGTTGGAAATTACGAATTCGGACGGCCAACTTTGGCTCAAATTCAACCAATCAAACAAGCTCACAATGAAATAAAACTTAAGGGGCAGGAAGAGGGTTATACCAGCTATGCACCGAAACAGACGGCGCATCAAACGGAGGTGCGACGGCGGAGTTGCGAGCCGACGAAGTTGGCTCCACAAAACTGTGCAAAAATAGTACAATTTAAAGTGTCAACTTGGCGGCCGATTTTGATATATCAAACGACAAAATTAACAGATGAAACTTGAGGAGAGTGAAGAGGGATATACCGATATGGAGATGGAAGAAACGGATCGTCGATCTAAGGGTCAGATTTCTCAAAAAATGTACACGAAGTTACTTTCCCGAGGATGAATTCTGGACTCAAATCCGCGCGCGTCAAGGCGAGATTTCGTCCAAAATGCACGAATCGCCTAATCGGCACATCAGGGAAGGAGACGCGTGCCAGCGGGTTCATCGGAGCTCGCCCTGCCGAGGGGGAGGCCGGGGTGGCCGTACGGTGGTGCGCGGTGGCGCAGCACATGCGTCAGCAGCTCGCGGCAACGGCTGTAGCAGCATCTCGTGCACGCACGCGGGGCTCCGGGGGCCTGGGCCGGCGATGAAAAACCGCCCTGGGGTCGCCGTATGGAGGGCCGTCCATGCGGCAGCGCACGGCGACGGCGGCGGGGCGCTGTGGCGTGACTGCTGCTGCTGCCTTGCGCTGCTGCTGTTGATGCAGGAAGCTGCTCTTGGTGCTGATGCTGGCCCCTCGCGGCCGGCCGTCGGCCATGGCTGGACACAGCGCCGAAGGGAGGAGGAAAAGAAGAAAGAGAAGAAGTGGTGGTGGTGCTCGTGATGGTGGTGGTGGTGCTTGTGGTGAGGAAGAAGAAGAAGAGGAGAGAGATATGAGTTATAGAGGGAGTATGGTGTGTGTACTCGGCTTGGGGGGGTTGTGTGCTGGTGAGAGAGGGGTGAGGGGTGAGGGGTGTGTGTACTTAGGAGAGAGAGAGAGTGGTGTATATATATATATATATATATATATATATATATATATATATATATATATATATATATATATATATATATAAGAAAGAGAGAGAGATATTTATAATGGGGAGATAATTATCAAATATCTACATAAGTAGAGAGGGATAGCTGTGTGGGGTATTTGGGTAGTCATGAGAGGGTATAATATGAAACTTGGGTTGGGTTCAGTTGAGCCGGGTCTGGTCAAAACGGTCTTGGTGCAATAAATGATTTAATTTTAGGTATTTATGATCATGGGTAAATAAGTAGCATGCAAGGGGCTAAATTATATGGGACACAAGCGTCATGCGAGGGGCTAAATTCTATATATATATATATACATATATATATTTTTTTTTTACACACACCTATATATATATATACATATTTACACACACCTATATATATATACCGTGGGATGAATTAAAATTGTGTCTCGTGTCAGGAAAGTTGTGTGAAGCAAATGAAGTACAAGATGGTGTGTCTGAGTGGGACACAAAGATCATGGGTGTAGGGTGTCTCGAGTAGATCATGCACGAGAAGTTGGTTTTGAGAAAACGACTAGTCTTGTGCTTCTAAATTAAAAGTCACGGCAACGTGCATACGATGATCAAAGATAAAAGTAGGAAATTAATTTATAATTATTCCACGATCAAATGGCCTAAATTGACCCAAAGTTGTGCGATACAAACAGAGTACATGGGAACAAGTTTGAGAGGGACATGATATATCAAAATAAAGATAATCTTGCATACTACAAACTCATAAAGAAAGTTTTCAGAGACTGACATCTCCGATGCTCCAGAAATCAAAGTCATAGAAAAAAGCATTTAATGATAAAAAATAATCAAATAAGAATTATTATCGAAAATAATTCTTTTTGAAAAATCAAAAATAAATCCTTGAAATTCAGGGAGCTTATAGTGACAGTTTGTGTTATGTTGACCCATTGTTGAAATATTATCGGACAAACTCTTTGCATAGCCGTTTGGTAGTAAATTTGTTTCCACCCGGCTGTTTCATGTATTTCTTATCATTGGATTCTATTTGTTTGATTATTGGTAATGTCTTTTTATCATTTATCTCTATATTAGTTTACCGTTGTTGAGTGTTCTACCGAAGGGGTTGACGAACCCAGGAAATTCTATGGAGGGTTGCTCCGGATGTATTATTTATAAACTATAATTTAAACTGCATGTAGATTCTGGATGGAAAAGCAAACAGAATTCTGATTTTTTTTGTTTGTATTTTAGCGACGTCTAGCGACGTTCAGCGACGACTAGCGACGCCGTTGTACGTTGCTAACATATATCGGGACGTCACTAGCCTGTATCTCAGATGTCGTAGACAGTCGCTAGACGTCGCTAACTTGCTGACATGCCAAACTAGCTATGTCAGCAAAGTAGTCAAGAAACGTCACAAAAGACGTCGCTAATCATGTATCTGAACGTTGCTGGCATGTATCATAGATTACGTAGACAGTCGCTAGACGTCGCTAATTTGCTGACATGGCAAACTCGCCATGTCAGCAAATTTGTCACTAAACGTCACTAATTACATCACTAACCACTGAACTAACATCGACGTTTAGCAACGAATATGTACATCGTTGGTCAGCAACGCCGCTACCAACTTAAAATATAGCAACGTAATGTCGCAAATAAACATCGCCATAACGACGAATAGTGACGTATTCTGTGGTAGCGACCCAAAAATATGCGACAAAGAAAATTTGTCGCTAATTTCATCGCTAAAATAGGATAGCGGCATTTTATTTCACATTAGAGATGTTATTAGACGTCACTAATATGACTTATTTTGGTAGTGTATGGTGAGTTTAAATAGAGACGTGCATTGTCATGGACAACTTGTGCACAAGATTTTATGAGTTCCTCAAATTATCAAAGGAGCATTGAGATCGATTCATCCTATGAGGAACTGGGCATTGCAAAGACCTTCAACGGCTGTGCGATCAGAACTAAAAAGTACGTAGCAATAGATGCATTCGGGTGCATCTCTGGCTCATTTGTCTTCTTCTATTATGTATTGTTTCCTTTTTTGTTTCTTACCCTTTCTTCCTTCTTCTCAGACTTTAGAAGACAGTAGGGTCTTTCTCCTTCTTCCCTAGCTTATTCTGCCCTCGCTTCTTGTCACGACCCGTACCCAGTATAAGGGAACGAGAAGTGGGTACGTCCAGCCTACGCCGCAGTGTCGGTGGTAGAAAGCTGTCCTAGGTCACAACATCTAACACAATCTAGAATATGCTCCGAAAGGAGAATAATATAATAAGTAATCTCAATCACAAACTAAGATGGAAAAGAAGATAAGATAATCTCAACAGAGAGTCACAATACAAATAATAAGTCTCGGTGTAAGCCACACCATAAAATAATATCTCCATACAATCACAATGACTAGATAATAATATAAGTCTAATCTAGACTAATGACAAGTCCTCAGCGACTACTGGATCTTGATGAGGGTCCAGGTCACATCTGTCAGCTAGGCCTGCTCCATAGTATGTGTCGCAGCAATCCTCATCATCTGTAATATTTTTAACGGGTCCAGTCAGAACAGGAACAAATACATATCTCTCATACAGATCATAATATGAAAGAAAATATGAAACAGGCTATAGAATAATATACATAAACTGCTGTAAGAAATAGTAGAGAGACTGTAAAAAAAGAACATGATATAGTGGAAATAGATATACATGATATAGATAAGAAAACTGAACTAACTACGTAATTTAGAGTACATGTTTGGTTATAAAAACAGGCTTAGGTTATACATGACTTAAATCTAGTTTGGAGTTATACATAAAAATGGTGTAGATCACATAACCAAATAAATACTCCCCCTTCCCCAATCAGTACACAAGGATCTGTCTAGTTTATGTTATTGCACATGAAAGTAGTGTGTCACATGGATAGCTAGTCCACATGAACACTGGGTTATACATGAAGGCTCATATGATCATGAGTGTACATGAATGTCACATGAGTATATATGAATAAATATGAATACAAAGAGCAGATGATGCACATGATAAAGTACATAAGCACAATATACCCGATGTATCCGAGGGGATAACATCGCACGAAGAGATCCATATAGTACTAATCCGTGATAACATCGTGACAGCAATAAGTTAACTAGTCTATAACAAGTAAATATATCCAAGCAAGAATAAAACGGTCAGAGAATGTACTCGCCTGATAATCCAAGCTGCTGATAAGGAAGTGTAAATGAACTGGAGTGATGTAATCCTATTTTAAACAACCACAAGTCACAACAAGGTCTAAAATATCATAAGAAATACCTACAATACAATTCTACATGGTCTAGGTCCTTCTAAATCAAAGTCAACCCTTGGTCAACTTTGGTCAAACCTGGTCAACTATAAGTCAACTAGTCCATTTACTAAGTTTTAGGTCAAGCACAAGTTTTCAAGTCATTCTAAGTTTGTTTGAGTCAATTTGGATCAAGTTTGACCCAAAGTTGACTTTTGTCAACTTGGTCAACTTGTCGGTCGACTCGGCCATTCTAGGCTCCTTGGGTCAATCCTAATCTGACTCAATACTCCCTAGGTTACATTCATAAGCAAACAATTATATATATATATATATATCTTTTTAAAAAACTAAAGCCAGTGGACGACTCCACCCGACCTTGGCCCGAAGGTCGTGGCAACCGCCACCCAGCCACCTCCGTAGGAGGCAGGGCTCAAACTCGGCCCTCACCCCCCGGTGCACGGTGGTGTTACCAGTACACCACGACTCGATGTGCTTATATATATATATATATATATATATATATATATATATATATATATCGGGAGCGGATCAAAAGCCCCCCTTAGAAAACCCCCTAAAAAAGTCCTTCACTCTAATTCGTAATATTAATGTTAATATTAATGTTAATATTAATGTAAATATTAATATTAATATTAATATTAATATTAATATTAATGTTAATATTAATATTAATATTTTTATTTTTTATATTAGTGTTAATGTTAATGTTAATGTTAATGTTAATGTTAATGTTAATGTTAATGTTAATGTTAATGTTAATGTTAATTTTAATGTTAAGTTTAATGTTAATTTTAGTATTTAATATTAATATGAACATTAACATTAATATTAACATTAAATTACGGATTAGAGTAAGGGGGGTTTTACGAGGTTTTCTAAGGGGGGATTTTGATCCCCTTCTCCCCCGGAGGACCTCCCCCCCCCCCTCAGCCGAGCCTCCTCCTCCGGTGCGGCCCAACTCCGTCCTCCCCCAGTTGAGCTCGCCTTCCCCGGCCACGCCCTCCTCGGGGCCCCCAGCCCCCTACGGTCGGGGAGGATCCTCCTCTTCCTCTCCTGCCCCCGCCTCCGGCGCAAAGACAGCTTCCCCGGCAGCCCCCTCCTCGTTGCCCAACTTCGCCCACTCCCTGTTGGCCACGCCTTCCCCGGCCGCTCCCACTTCGTGGCCCTCAGCCCCCTCCGGCCGTGAAGGATCCTCCTCCTCCCCCTTACCTGCCTCTGCCTCCGGCCTAGCGGCGGTTTCCACGCCTCCGGATTCGGCCCCCTCCCCGGCGAAGCCTGCCGCCCAGGCTTCTCCCTCGGCAACGGTGCCCCCCCAGCGCAAGCCACGATGAGTTCCCCGCTCTCCGGTGTTCAAGACACCGCATGATGGCCCCTCGCCGTTGATCGCCCGCGCCCGTCCGGAGGTCGAACTCCGCTCCCTCATCGTTGTGCTCGACCCCCTCCCCCCACTCCGGCGGATGCGCCCCCCCTCTCCGACGATTCCCCCCAGCGGATCCTCCTCCGATCTCCCTCGCCACCAGTGGCACCGGGAGACCTCCCTCCGCGGCATCCTCGTCCACCTCGCCGGAGCCGCCGTCCCCCGCCCTCCTTCCTTGGGTGGAGTTGCGAGTCGACCCTCCCCCAGCCCGCCCGGCTCCGCGCTCCTTTCCTCGCCGGAGCGTCTGGCCTCGGTAGGCGCACTGGGGTGGGGCCCGAGACCCCCCTCGTGGACTGCGCCCGTATCGGGATGCGCTACCACCCACATCACTTTGGGCAGTGTACCCATTACGCATGGGGCAGTTCCCCCGAACCCGATTTTTGCGGGATTTTGAAATTACAGTTTGAAATTTCAAAATTCAATTTTGGTTTTCAAAATTTTGTGTTTCTGAAATTTTGAACTTTCATATTTCTAACCGTTTTAATTTCTACCTTGTCTAACAGGGCCCGTGTTGTGTTCGGGGCCTTGTACCTGCTTGTAAAGCTCTTTCAGAGCAACCCTTTATTGCAATAAAATGCATTTTGTTTATACATATATATATATATATATAATATGGAGATGAGGGTTCGTTGGCTTCCTCTGGAAGGAGCGCCCCCGCTCCTCGAGACCCCCTTCGTCCTCGGCTAGTGGCCGGCCGCCGCCGGGCGCTCCCCTCCCTGCCGAGCGTTTCCTTCCTCTCCCGGCCACCCCAGGCCATCCGGTTGGTCGGGCTTACCCCGGCCGCTCCTAATGCGGGGAGCCAGCCTCCCTCTCCCTGTCGGCGTCTGCCCGACATGTGGCAGACCCGCCTCCTACCTCTCTCTTCCTCGGCGCAGTCGCCGTCCTCGGCGTCGTAGACGTCGTCGAGCTCGGCGCCTACGGTCGACCCCGGCACCCTCCCTCCTCGACCCCCCGTCGGCCACTCTCGTCGCCTCACGCTCTGCACGGTCTCTTTCCGCCTCGTCACCCCCTCCGGCCGTCGTCTCTGTCGTTGCGCCGCCGGCCCCACCCCCCGTTCCCCTCTCCTTAAGGTGGCCCTCCGCGTCTCCGACAGCGACCGCCTCGTATCCTCCTCCTCCCCCGGCTCTCGCCGTCCATGCGGCTCCGTGGTCCAGCACCGCTCCGCCCGGTTCGCCACCTCCGGCTCCTCCGGCCCAGGCGTCCTCCGCCCCGGCAGCCGCCTTCCCTCCGGCGCTTCCTTCCCCCGTGCCTCTCCCCGCCCCGGCAGCGGACTTCCTCCCCGTTCTTCCTCCTTCCGCGCAACCCCCCGCCTCGGTAGCGGACCTCCCCCGACAACCCCCCCCCCCCCGTCTTGGCAGCGGACTTCGCCCGAGCGCCTCCCTCCGCCCCGGGGGCGGACTTCCTCCCGGCGCTTCTTCCCTCCGCGCCTCCTCCCGCCGCCCATCCTACATAATATATATTACCTAATAATATATATAATATATATCCCTATTAATATATATATATATATCTGTGTGTGTGTGTGTGTGTGTGTGTGTGTGTGTGTGTGTGTGTGTGTGTGTGTGTGTGTGTGTTTTAAATATAGATATATGTATATATATTGTGATGAGATTTGTCGAGCTATTTCAAGCCGAGGTCTGAGTTTTATTTCCCTTCGTAAAACCAACATTCTTTCTCCCTATATATATATATATATATATATATATATATATATATATATATATATATATATATATATATATATATATATAAAGTTTCCTTTAAATAGATTTATATATATATGTATATATATGATATATTTATATAGTTGTATATATAACCAAATTATCTCAGATTTGTACCCGCTAATAGCAGCTCTTCATACACACACACACAATCTCTCTTCACAAGTTTAAGTACATGTGTGTATGTATGTAATCTCTTTTCACAAGTTTAAGTACATGTATGTATGTATGTATGTATGTATGTATGTATGTATGTATGTATATTAATATATATATATATATATATAATTTTTTGCTTGTGAATGTAATCTAGGGAGTATTGAATCATATTAGGATTGACCCAAGGAGCCTAGAATGGCCGAGTCGACCGACAAGTTGACCAAGTTGACAAAAGTCAACTTTGGGTCAAACTTGATCCAAATCGATTCAAACGAACTTAGAATGACTTGAAAACTTGTGCTTGACCTAAAAATTAGTAAACGGACTAGTTGACTTATAGTTGACCAGGTTTGATCAGAGTTGACCAGGTTTGACCAGAGTTGACCAAGGGTTGACTTTGACCTAGAAGGACCTAGAATTATGTAGAATTGCATTGTAGACATTCCTTATGATATTTTAGACCTTGTTGTGACTTGTGGTTGTTTTAAATAGGATTACATCACTCCAGTTCAGTTACACTTCCTCTTCAGCAACTTGGATTATCAGGCGAGTACATTCTCTGACCGTTTCATTCTTGCTTGGACATATTTTCTTGTTATATACTAGTTTACTTGTTGTTGTGACGATGTTATGACGGATTAGTACTATATGGATATCTTCATGCGATGTTATCCCCTCGGATACATCGGGTATATTGTGCTCATGTACTTTATCATGTGCATCGTCTAGTCTTTGTATTCGTATTTATTCATGTATACTCATGTGACATTCATGTACACTCATGATCATGTGTGTAAATCTCCGTTCCGATTATTGTTATTTTATTCTTAGTATTTTTATGAGATAATAATCTTGTGTTTTTATAAATATTTTTTAAAATTAATATATACAATATATTAGTGATTTATCGTAGGAAATATGTAATGATATAATATACTTGGCAATTAAAGAGAGTTTGTAAATCAAAATTCTAGAGGGGCTTGTTTGTAAAACCTCAAAATTCAAAACCCAGCCACATCATTTCCTCTGCTCGAATAGAGAGTAGTTCGAATAGATCAACCAAGGCAATTTTCAAATCAAGATTGCCTCTTATCATTTCTCCCCATTGATCACCTATATATATGGAGAAGGAGTAGCCGTACTTATCAAACCCTAAACTCCCCTCCAGTTCGTGAAAACTGCCGCCGAGAGGACTCAAGAACAGAGCAGTTGAATTTCAAAATAGGTAAACTTTCTCTTCATCTACCATGTCCATTGATTCCTTAAACCTAGTCAAATAAATAAGGTATTTGTGTTAATTCCTAAACGAAATCCTAGATGTAGTGTATGGGTTATAGGATAACAAGGCTCGAGATAGAGGGTGGTACCAGACCCTTCATGATACGGCCAGGTATCAGTAACTTCACATATACCTGGGGTTATGGGGATACCCGAGTTGGGTTTTCACTAGTTGTCCTGTGACAAGGCCAAGACTGAATATAGAGGGTATATAGCTATAGCGTGCAGAGAAGCAATACCCATACTGGATATTGTGTATGTATGTACTGTCCCATCTGCAGGAAGTACTTTCGAGAGAGACACTCCTAGTTGAGTGTATCAGGAACTTTAGCAGGGATCAGTAGCAGAGTAGGGGGTGAATGAAATAGCTTTGTGGGTTATACCTAAAGGATTTTGTATAATAGAAGGTGGTACTACCCAATGTTAGTTAGGAAATTCTAGGCCTTGCTTGCAAAATCTGGTCTTTACAGTGCATTATAGAGTGAACCACATAGATCACCGCACTAGCAAAGAACTCCATGACCCATTGATACAGACTTGTACCTGTGAGAATATAGGAGAGGAAAACTAATGGGGATGTGATCTTAGGTGTCGTGTCTACAGGAAACAGGGCATAATAGTATCATGTTTTAGAGTACACCTAGGACTAGATGTTGCCCATGACTTCAAGTGCCATGCCTCATATTGTATCCCAGAAAAACCAGAGGACATCTCTAAACACCTAATGTAGCACCAGAATAGGTCTTTAACAATCGTAGTATAGTAGAAATTTGCCTTGGCTAAGGGTCTAAGATAAGTATTAGGACTACCTATAGGTGTCAGAGCCTAGAGGGAACCCAAGTTTGAGTAGAAGACACCTGTAGGTAATGTATCGTAGGCACATTAGATTTTACCTGGGTCCTAATATTGTGGGTATAGTCTTGATGGGTATTTGAATACAGGGAATTATATAGTATACTAATAGGAAGTTTTTACTGGAGTATCAAGAAGCAGGGGATGTATATTAATATGGGCTAGTGAGGTTGGGAGACCCAGGGGTATTCATGGGACACTTCATGCGGGTCTCTAGTCAGTAGTAGATGTATCAGAGGTACCTATATCTTGTATCCAAGATACCTACAATTATGGGTCAGAGGTAACTAGGATGCTATGCATGTGTCAACATTTGGAATACACTCTTTATGTAACCACTTGGCTTATGAAGGACTGTCGAGTATCTTATATATAATGTTGCGTATGTGTCAAGAGGACTCCCTGTTTAGGCCTAAAAGCAACAGCAACCTCTTGCAACCTATAGTATCCATGCCCGGGTAGCATCTTTAATCTATAGGTATATATTGAGCAGTTACAAATTTGGAATGACAATTGCCATATTGTATCAGTCATTATCCAGGTATCAGTATTCAAGTTGAGAGGGGACTTAATTTATACTAGAAAATAGCAAGTAGGCTATAGTACAGAACAATGGGCATCTGGGCTATTGAAGAACATTAAATTGGAGGTGAACCAATAGGTCAAATAGAAGTATCCATATAAGTACCTATAGTAACTGGAACCTAATACACCTATAGGAAATATAGGGTAGGTATGACAGTTGGGAGTGTTAGGCATATCAGAATATTGTAAGGTATCTGTGGCTCAACCCATGGCACATGTTAAGTGGTTCCAAGTATGTACATGTCCAGGTGAGTGGCAACAATAGGAAAACAAGGAATTGGGGCACTAAAGCACTATGTGGTTCCTATCTAATTGAAGGGGTTCCCTGTATCTCTGGGAAGCACAGGAACAGACAGTGTCTACATGAACAATGCAATGAACTCAAGTGTAGCTTATCTGAGTGTGCCTTAGGGAGAGGTATGGAGTGTATGCTGTATCAGAACAACAAGTATAGGGTATCAAACCTGGTCGGGGTGTCAATGGAAAGAGTGAGGGCATTGGCTAGACATTTCAATGCACCTGTCAGTTAAACACTTGGATATATATTGGTAAGGTTTTCATGGTCATAGATATATGTACAACAGTAGGGCTATAGGATGGGCAAAGTGTTGGGAGGAAGTGTGGCTATAGGCAAGTTGTAAGCCTAACAGAAATTAGAATTCATGAATATATGATAAGTGTAGAATTAGCATATATGCATAGATGCACATAATATAGTTTGGTTAAGAAGGCTTATAAACTCGACTAATTAATAGTTAAACATGTTATTGCCTTTAGATTATGAATTGACAATGTAAAATAATATAACAGTTTACTTGGACCTCGATACGGACTCTGGACCCGTATCCGTAGCTCAGGACCAAAGGCAAGTATACCTTGCCTTTCTTCACAACTTTATTTACATGCTTACCTTCTATCATTATCCAGTTGGTTCTGATTTGATTGCTGACATGTGTTTCATCATTATTATAGAGTCCTTGTTCACAGTTAGCCTTGTACCTTTATTGGACAAGCTTTTTGCTTGTACTGTATTGAGTTGTATCGTAGGACGACCGCGTTATAAACTGAACTACCATTTCTTATTTCGATTCTTACAACCTGCGAGTCCACATTCGGGGCAAGGGTTGACCGTTTGCACCTGCGAGTTCACACACGGAGCGAGGGTGACTTGTCTTGAAATTGACCTGCGAGTCCATAATCGGGGCGAGGGTTAGTGATTAGTTCAAACCTGCGAGTCCAGACGGGGCAAGGGTTTGGTATTCCATTGATCTCTTATTTAATTTTCTTCTGCAGTTCATTTATACTTAGTTGTTCATACTTTCATGTCTCATGTTCGTTTAGTCTTTACTTGCTTACATCCTAGATTTCTTTCATGCATGATAAACTGTTAGAAAGGCTTGTATATTATGTATCTTGCTAGTCCTCTGAGGACATGATGATCTCTTCAGGTTTAGCCGAGTATTGAGCCAGGTGCACGAGAGCAGGTTTGAGCCAGCATTGGACCACGGTACCACCGCAGCCGAGGGTATATTGATGATTTAGCAGTTTGGGCTCAGTTATTTCATTTTCATGTTCTACTTAATTCTCGTCTATTGGTAGTGGATTTGTGTCCACCGGACGTGACTTGAACTACTTGAAATTCAGTTTATACTATTCGGTCCTTTATTTTAGTTGTATTTATTGGATTTGGATGTGACTTTACTTTCTGTGAATAAGATCTAGATTACCTGGTTGGACCTAGTTTCTGTGATTTGTATGTACTAGATATCGTTCTACCGCCGATACTGCATGCGGCGTAGGCTGGACTTGGACACAGACTCGTATCCGAAAAGCGGGTGCGGGTCGTGACAATGTGAGCCTTCATGTATAACCCAGTGTTCATGTGGACTAGCTATCCATGTGACACACTACTTTCATGTGCAATAACATAAACTAGACAGATCCTTGTGTACTGATTGGGGCAGGAGGAGTATTTATTTGGTTATGTGATCTACACCATTTTTATATATAATTCTAAACTAGATTTAAGTCATGTATAACCTAAGCCTGTTTACATAACCAAACATGTGCTCTAAATCATATAGTTCAGTTTTCTTATCTATATCATGTATATCTATTTTTACTATATCATGTTCTTTTTTTTACAGTCTCTCTACTATTTCTTTACAGCAGTTCATGTATGTTATTCTATAGCTTGTTTCATATTTTCTTTCATATTATGATCTGTGTGAGAGATATGTATTCGTTCCTGTCCTGACTGGGCCCGTTGAAAATATTACAGATTATGAGGATTGCTGCGACACATACTATAGAGCAGGCCTAGCTGACACAGGTGACCTGGACCCTCATCAGGATCCAGTAGTCGCTGAGGACTTGTCATTAATCTAGATTAGACTTATATCATTATCTAGTCATTGAGACATTGTGATTGTATGAAGATATTATTTTATGGTGTGGCTTATACCGAGACTTATTATTTATATTGTGACTCTCTATTGAGATTATCTTATCTTCTTTTTCATCTTAGTTTTTGATTGAGATTACTTATTATATTGTTCTCCTTTCGGAGCATATTCTAGACTGTGTTAGATGTTGTAACCTAGGACAGCGTTCTACAACCAATACTGCGGTGTAGGCTGGACGTACCCACTTTTTGTGCCCTTATACTGGGTGCGGGTCGTGACACATTTTTAGTGGTAGCCCATTCGCATTAGTGTGATATCGTGGTAGTACAGCGACTTAGTTGTACTACTACGAGCCTGCTATTGAGTATAAGAAGTAAGTGTTAGAATAAGAGGATACTCAATCACTGTTAGGATTCCTTGAGAGATTCCTGGGACGACCCTTGAGAATCTTATTTTAACTTCGATTTGAAATCTTTTTCATTGATTTGATTCACCCATTACTCATTTGATTCACCCATTACTCCTTGTTATTGAATTTGATTTTGATGGATTCATTGTTGAATTTTAAATCTTGATGATTAGTTGTTAACTTTGAGTTTGTATTTAAATATATATATATATATATATATATCTTTATTTTATTTTTTTGGAATTTAGGGTATAACCTGATAACATTCTTGATAAGGACAATGAGAAGGGTAAATGTCTACTTTAATTGTGGAGGTAGAATTTATCGCAGTCATACTGGCTAGCATGACAAGGACGTAGAGCCTCATTTAGATATACCTATCCTAGTTATGGAATCTAGATTTTCTTACAGCCATACCGATTTGCGTGGTAAGAATTCTAAATAACTTGATTATAGTGTGTATACCTTAGTTACGGACTCTATTGTTTATTGCAGCTATGCTTACTGGCGTGGCAAAATTCTAGCAACATGATTTCAGGAAGACGGGTATGGTTATCAGATTATATCTTAAAATCGGTTCATTCCTTTTGAACATATGAGCAAGAACAGATTTTATCATTATTTCTTTCTTGTCATTATTTCTTGTATGACCATTTTTCCTTATCTTAGTTAACTCTGTCCCAATTACATCAATCACCTATCTCGTATCTAATTTAGTCATCTATACTTTGAAACCTTTGAATCTCCATACCTTTTTACCTTGGAATGGTCAAGGAAGTGACGTAAATCATCTAGCTCGGAAAGGATGCAATTTGTTAACATATGATAATCTAGGTAGGAATATATTATGATGGACCTTCATACAGAATTTTGAGATAGAGATGTGGGAAAGATTGGGAATGAAATCAAGAGATCAATATTATCACTTGGAAACGATCACACATAGAGAAATATTTTGGGTATGAATAATTCGTGATTTTTTTTAATAAAAAAACTGATGAGGATATTCGAGGTCAACTTAGTTTTGAGGACTTGGATAAATTTTGGTTATTGATTTTTGAGACGTTTTACTTTAAGGCTATAATGTTAAATTTAGGGATTTAGTAATGGAGAAGAGATTTTAATTGTATTCGATGGAAATACGAAATTGAATAAGATATTGCAAGAAAATTGTTAAGAACAGAAAGAACACAAGAATTTTTTAGTTATAGAAAATATAGAGATTTTTTAGAAACTTTTAAATTTAAGGAGAATAATATTTGAGGGTGTACGTTGAAGAAAATATGAAGGTTAATTTTAATGGAGAATAAGTTTTTGGTAAGGCCTAGTGGTTTTAGATTGAATAACACGAGGAGAGTAATTTGAACAAGTTCAAGGATTTCATAAAACTTGATTTAGAGGTTTCTGATCTAATTTAAGACAAGGTGAAAAATTTTGGATTTAAAGATGATTAAGTGGTTAGTATGTAGTGCTAATAAATAAAAGGGTACGCTTCATGAGAAATGTTTTGAAATTTAGGAATTGAACCTATGATGATCATGATAAGGTCCAATCTTTATAACAAAAGGGTATAAATTCTTGGTGGTAGTCATATAAAGGTCGATTTTGATATTTGGACTTATGAGATAATGATATGATGGGCAAATAATGATTAGATAAGCTTGATGGTATCAGAGAGAGATGATTAACTTGACTTCCCTATGAAACCTTGTCTTTTGTTTTCCCTATTAAAAGGAGGAAATTGACTTATTCTATATCTTTGAATTATCCTTTAAAAGTTTTCAATATCATTGAATCCTAACTCCCTTGATCACGACCAATCGACTTTGGTCATCTTTTCTTATCATATTAATATCCTGGGTCATACTCAATTGAATTAAATTTAATTATGACCTGGATCTTCATCCTTGGATGCTCTTGCTCAGACTTCGATGACCTTGTTCCCCATCTTTCCCAAATCTTGATTTACCCAGAGTTTGATCAACCTAGATCGTGTCGAGACTAAATTTTCTTTTTATATATATCGTGATTGGATTTCAATGCTATTGACAGTCGTGCTTTAAACTTTTAATTTTGATCATCTTTAAAATAGTAACCCTATATAGTTAATTCCTAGTTATTTTTTGATAATTACCAGTTTTCATATAGGATGATAGACTGACATACAGCCCGATGATTTATTATTTTTCTTATCATTTACAGTATGGCACCCATGACCAGAGTCTGTCCCCAGTGCACAACTGTAGTTTCGGATGAGATCGAGATTGTACTTCCTCCTTCTATTGCTTAGGAGGTGTTAGCAGCCTCACCGGAAAGTTTTCCTCCATCTCCTATCCTTCAGGAGAGGGCTGCAGTTCAGCCGGAGATTGAGGGCCTCCTGTTGCATCCTGGATTGGTACCCCATGCCACTCCTGATGGGGCTCAGATTTATAGCCTTCTTCAGGATGTGTGGGAACTTCAGGCTGAGCTTATGAGAGAGCAGAGTCTCAGTATCCAACTGTTGTGGGATTACATGCATTCGAGGGGAGAGCCTAGTTCCAAGAGGGCGAGGAGCAGTATATACCCAGAGCCTCAGGAGTACCCCGGCTTCCAGCCTAGACCAGCCTATCCAGTTCAGATTCATGTCCAGCAGAGGCCAGTTGAGCGAGTGCCTACATGTGCCTTCTGTAAGAAGCCTGGACACGTATGGAAGGCTGTAGGAAGAGACTAGGATTGCGCCTATTTTGTGGGTCAGCTGCACACAAGATACGAGACTGTCCTACTACACCTGCCCCTAGTCGAGGCTTATCTCCAGGAGAGAGTTCCAGCTACCAGACCTAGTAGAGGTGAGTTCTTGACCTATACCTTATCCTGTCTTGATGATTACTGTACCCTACCATATTGTTTGTGTATTTTGATACCTTATGACTACTTTTGATCTAGTATGACTATAATGGCTAGATGATGAGACCTCATACTGATATTACCTGCCATAACCTGTATGATATCTTTCCAACTGCATGATTTAGGTAAGTTTTCTTAAGACTATGATTGTTGGGGGTTTGACTTAAAAGGAGTACGACCACTTTAATTTCGAGGACGAAATTATTTTAAGGAGAGTTGATTTGTAACCACCACTTTTCTAAATAAGGATATTTTGGTAATTATGTAATTTTTATTTTTTTGGATTAATTTATAATATTTTAATTGGTGTTGTGTTAGTAGTCGATTTAACCTTAGCTAACCATGATTAGAGACTAACCATGGCATTAGAAACCTAATTACATGTCACACTCATTTTTCTAATTAAGGGTATATTAGTCATTGTATATTATTTTGAATTTATTTAAAATTTTAATTAAATTGATTGTTGTGTGGTTTGGATTGGTGTTCTGATAGGACCAAGATGGCATAACCTTAGTCAACCTTGTCTAGAAGCCTAATAATGTGATTATTTTTATTATTTTCTTATTAGATTTAATTTAAAAATTTTACCTATTTTTCTAGAATTATTTAATGATTTTTAAGTCATTTTTATAAGCCTTTTTAAGCTTTTTGTCATTGGGCCTTTGTAGCAACTTAAGAGTACTTGGCCCATGACTAACCCTAACCCTAATACCCCCTAGCATGGCCGGCCAAGCATAGCAGCAACCCCCCTTATTTGTGAAGAAATCACATAGCCTCCAAGATCAATCCTAGTTTCCCCTTTCCTTCAAAACCCTAACTTTTCATCCGACATCCGATTCACGCCAAACAAATTGCGTTGCGACCGTAGGGAGGAGAAGGACTTGCTGGAGCATTGCTAGCAAGGAGTTGGAGGCGTTCTCTTGGAAGAAACCGGTTGTCGAAGCGCTCGAGGATTCACTTTCATTGAGATTCCGACTCTCAATAGGTAAACCTCGTTCTACCATTGTTCCTTTTGAAATTTCTATATTTTAGCATTCATATAGGTACCCCAGACCTGTGCATGAAGTTTGGGAGGATTGTGAGTTCGTTTGATAGCCGTATCGAACACGTGTCGGTCATATGGAACACGTGTCCGACGAAATACCACTTAGAACTGAAAAGTATTATTTTTCGATTCTGTTTTCACAAATTCCTTGCTAATATTATTTGTAACAACTTTCGTGAAGATGGATCTGAAATCGACACGATTTCAGTGTCTGAATCGGACACAGACACGCGTGCACGAGGCCCGTGCACGGCCCCGTGCATGCCCTGCTGTCCGAGTGTCGTAACTCGACGCACAGGGCTCCGTTTCGCATAAAATTTTATGAGCACGTGGGGGAAACCTCTGCCCACATGCTCGCAAAATTTCACGATGTTTTGTGATGCGTACGCGGAGAAATCTCGCGTGCACTGTTCAGCCCACACTGTGCACGCGGCTGAAAAGTGCCGCTGACACGTCCTTCGTACGCGGACACGGCGCATCGAGAACCCGTTCCAGGAGCATGAGCACGAATCCCTATACCTAGACTACCCAGGAACTCGATCATGAGTTGCGGCGTGTCTCAAATCACGAGCCACGAGGCCCGACACGCGCCCACGGGCACGCACGCACGCACGAGCGCAGGCCGCGCGGGGGATTCGCTTGTCGCTGTGTCGCGTAGACACGACATGGTGTCGTGTCAGCGTGTCCGAGACCTACCTCGGGACCCTAACTAACTATGTGCATGAGCACGAGGCTTCTCGTGTGGCATGCGGCGTCCAATCGGGCAAAACGAACGTGCACGACACGCGAATTCGATTTTCCGATACGCACTCTGTGGACACGATACGGACACAGGTTCGACCCCGTGAGTACCCGAACACGTCACACACATAGACACCTTCGTGTTTGCCAAGTTTCGTGAATTCTAGTTGTGTATATTGCATTTTGGGCATTGAGTTGGATTTCAGGTTTCGATTTATATATATAATTGAATTGTTTTGACATACTTCAAATTGCTGAGATTTAATTCATATTTTCTGAGTTTATATGAAGGTATTAAGATTCTGGACTTGTGGGTTTTAGTCCCTAATTTTACTTTCTATTATTACCATCATATATGTATATATATATTTCCCTATTTGCCCTATTTGCCTTTTATATATATATATATATATATATATATATATA